>JACDOX010000383.1:401012-433335 GCA_014549065.1 Cardinalis cardinalis
TGCCAGGCGCGGCCGCGCCCCGCGGGACCGGTGGGGCGGCGGGGCCCGGCCCTGGCGGGGGCGCTGGCGGCGCCCGGGAGCCCGCGGGGAGCGACACAAAGGCGGCTGGGCCGGGCGGCCGCCCCGCTCCCCGCCCGGGGCCGCCGCCGCTCGCCCTGCCCGGAACAAAGGCGGCCCGTGTGCCAGCTTCCCGCGGCCGGCACCGGCGGGCCCCCCCGCCCTCGGGCGGGGATCGGGGCTGGGTCCCTCCGCGGGGTCTCGGCCGGGGCACGGTCCGGTTCTCCGGCTGTGCGTCCGGCCGCCCGGTTCGGCTCTGCCGGTGTGCGCAGCGGCTCCTCGCCCAGTGTGTCGTTCGCCTGCGCCTTTGTTCTGCCGGGGAAGGGGCCGGTGTGCCCGGGGGGGTCAAGTGTGCGGGTGGGGCTGCGGCTCCTCCTAATGGAATCGCTCTGAGCTTCAAAACAGCCCGACAGGCCCGTCCGCCCGAGCTCGCAAGCGACACCGACACGCTTCCCGAGGAGGCAGGACGGTGCCGGAGCCGGCCTCGGGGGTCTGCTCAGCCGCCGGTTCGTTCTGAGTCTCCCTTGGCCACACTGTCATTTAGCGACAGCCCGGCTGCCTCCCCCTTATCCAGTGCTCGTCGTGCCTTCTCCGGTGACCGTCCCCRGCATCACTTTGCTCTGCACGGTGGGCATTCCTATGCCTTCTCGGAGCATTGCAGAGAGGAGACTTAGCTTGGGCTGAGGAAGTTTGGGTGCCTCTCAGTCATGAGGACTGCTGGCATCTGCGAGCCACCCGCGGGCTGGCAGAAGGGAGGTGGGGCRCCTCCGTTATGGCCCTGGGCTTTGGGCGAGGGAGCCTGGACAACAAAGCTTCCTCTGATTGTTGGAGAGAGGAGTGGACCTCCTGGAGTGCCTCCCTCTCTCTCCAAGGGCTCGGTGCCCTTGCCCTTCCAGGGAGCCAGTGACAATGGGGCTCACAAGGCGTTATCTGGGGGGCCTGGGCTGTCCTGTGACCAGCAGGAGCTGGAGGCTCCTCTCCCAGAGTTGTGGCACCCAGGCTTCTGCCCAGCTCCCGGTGAGCCAGAGAGAAGCATCTGGGTGCATGGAGCCTTGTGATGGTATTGAACTGCAGCTACCTGTAGTTTCACTGATGCCCTCCCTGCGCTGCACAGATGCTTTTGGACTTGACTGTCCGGGTTTTTGGTGTGGAGAATTGAGCTTGTCCTCAGCTTTGCAGGTGTGTTGGGTTCCTGTAAGCCATGCTCACAGCTCCTGTTTGAAGTTTCAACTTCCATGCCTTCTCTCCYGGCTGTGGGAAGGTGGGGTCAGTGGCTGGCTGGTGACTCCCAGGCTCCAGCCTCCGCTGGGGCTCCTGCCAATGGAGTGAGGCCGTGTCCGCCAGGTCAGTGGCAAGAGCCTAGGCAGGAAAATTATTAGTCGTCTTCTCCAGGGTTACCTTGTCTGCTCCATCCTGCTCCCAGGGCTTTCTTCAGGCAGGTTTTTTACCTGCCGGTGTTTGCTCATGCTCTGTCAACAGCATCAAGGCAGTTTTTAAGGATCTGCTCTTCCACTTGGCTGAGTTTGGCTGGACTCTCGAGTGTGCAGATGACTGTCCTTTGCCGTGTGCRGCATTGCTGGAATCTCCGTGCGGAACCTTCCTGGAAGCGGTGGGAGGATGAAAGCRCTCGCTCAGTGGAGCATGCTGGGCTTGCCTGGGCTGCCGCAGAGGGGTGAGCCTCCTCCCTTCCGATGCAGAGGTCAGGGCCTGATCGTTGTGGTTGAGGAGCCCTTGAGGCCATCCCTTCCCTAAAGATGGGCTGGGAGTCAGATGAATGGTCCAGCCCAGACCGCGGAGTCGGCATCTGTCCCTGGATTGCCTCTCATTTCTTCCCTCCTCCAGCCTCTGGCATGTAGATAAGACCTTGGCCCATTGTATCTGCTGTGGAGGTGGCTTTAGGACACCCAGAAAATAATAGTGTGGCTTGGATCATGCCTGGAAGGCTGTTGGCTTCTCAAAATAGCTTACCAGTGTCTGTGGCCTTAGGGGGAAAGTGCTGGGTAAAGCTCTTGGTTTCCCTTCYCAACAACCCCTCAAAACTGTCTCTCATTTACTGCTGGCAAGGACAGAGCCCTTTCCCAAGAATGTGGTGATGCTGTCTCCAGGGAAGTACAGAGTTCTCCTGGCTCTGAACGCTCGTGTCTCTGCAGCACCGTGGCTGTGTCCTGTCCCTGCCTCGCTGACAGGGAGAAGCAGAACCCGGAGCTGGTTTGGGTCCATGGAAGACAACAGGTGTTGCCTGGGTGTGATGACAAAACTCGAACCTGGGCAATTCAGGCACTCCTCTGTGTGTGACACAGGGCTTGGCCAGCAGAGGAGGTTGTCCTCTGGCACGGAGTTCAGGAATGTGCCTCAGCACTAGGCTGTCAGAAAGGAGTTGGATTTACGGGCTCTTGACCAAAGTCCTCGAGTTCTCCGAGGTGGCCACAACCTTCTCTTTGCGTTATGTCATCCGAGGAGGCTGTTTGGGGCAGGAAATGGTTTCTTAGAGCCAGTTCTTGTGCTGGAAACCCCCAGCAGCAGGCTGATGAGTCTGTCCAGCTCCTGCTTGTCTTGTGCTTGTTGCTAATCCGCCTTCCTTCCCTCCAGGAAGGTTGCTGGTGTTGGTTTGGCACAGGAGTGCCTGTCCCTCTGTCCTGTCCAGTGACTGCTGCCTGCGGGGCCTGACCTCTGGATTAATGTGCTCTGTTGTGTTCCTGTGTGCCTTCAGCCTTTTGGGGTGGCAGTGGGTGCAATGTGATCCTCCTGTTTCCCTTTGCCTGTGGAGGAAGCAACTTTTCCCAGTGAGAAACGCTGCTTCCTTGTGGTGGCCTGTGCAAGGAGGGGTGAGATGAGTTGGCTCTGCTGGGTGTGGGGGCAAACCAGTGACTAAGGAGCGCAAGCTGCCAGGCGTGGTGCCAGGATGGGCCAACCCTTAACCAGGGTGCCAGTCACCTTTGCTTTCGACTGCTCTTCCCAGCCCGGAGCAGCTGCTGGTCGGMGGTTGGCAATGGGACGTCTGCCGTGGGTCCAAGTATGGACCTTGGACTGAGGTGGGAACAGCTCATCCCTGCTGCCCAGCCCTCCACGCTGGCTCCTGCTGCCAGGGAGGTGTGCTTCCCTGCCAGGGAGTGCTCACAGGAGTGGTGGGTGCCCAGGAATTTGTGGCAGTGTCCCTAACCTCACGCTGCAGGTCCGTGGAGACTTTGCACTGCAGAGCTCTTACCCACTGCAAGAATGCTTGTGCCAGTGCAGGCCTGAGGACCTGAGCCAGGCTTACCCTGTGTTTTGATTTTAGCAGGTCTGTGCCCAGATATTTGTGCTGATGGGATGGGGAATTTCTGCTGTGGTACCAGTCTTGGTGGGGTGCTTGTCCAGGTGTGCCAAGCTTTCCAGCACAAACAGGGAAGGGTTCAGGCAAACTGGGGTAAGGGYCAGCCCTGGGAAGAGCTCTCCTATAGCCTGGCCAGGGTTGTGGTGCTCTGGAAACATCTGCAGCTCCAGGGCTTGTATGAGATGGCCCTGGATGGGCTGGGGTTGGTGGCAGCAGCGTGCTGGGCTCCTGTGTGTGAGGGCGGGAGCTGTTCCCGTACCTCCATCCCGGCCCTGACTGCTCCTGTTCCTCTGGGCGTTGGCCCTGGTCACAGCAAATGCTGCTCAAAGTTCACTGGCCCTCCTGGGCACACCTGAGCTGTACCTGCCACTGCTGGGTGCCCGAGGGCTGGGCTGTGGGCACCAGGCATGGGGAGAAAGCAGCCAGAGTGGGCAATGGGAGGGCAGCTCTCTTCTCCCCTCGTCTCACACAGCTTTTGTAGCTGTGAAAACACCTCCTGCATAGGAGACTGGTTACCTGGGGGAGGGAGCAAGGTGGCCCCATGTGTGAGTTGGATGGCCTTGGACTGGATGAATATGGGGAACTGGTTCCCGCCCGTGCAGAAGGAGGAAGGCGTCTGGCTGTCCCCAGACAATCCCTTTTCCTCTCAGCCCCATCTCGTGTGGTGCTGGGGCTGATCCGTTCCAAGAAGAGCCCCATGCTCTCTCAGCTGCTTCCCGGGGCTCCCGGTCCCGGCCCGGTCGGGAAGGGGAGGCGGTGCTGCTGGGCTGCGTGTGGGTATCTGCTGTGGGTGGGAGGGAGTGTGTGGAACTGCAAAGACGAGTTTTTCCGACCTGGAAGGGTGGGTCACCGGGGGTGTTTGCATGCTGCTGGCAGGCCCCTTGCCCAGTGGAGTAACACATTCCTGTGAGCGTGTTGCTGCATGCAGGGCTGCTGCTTGCCATGCTTGGCTTGGCTGCGGGCAGGCCGGCTTGCTCCAGGGGAGAGATGTTGTCCCCCTCCTGCTCACTGGGGTCTGAGGGGGAGGAGGTGGAGAGCCCAGAGTGTTTCTGGGAGAAATCCTCTCTGATGTGGGGGGCCTGCTTCTCCAGGCTGGCTTTGTGCCATCCTTACTCTCTCTTCYCTTTTTTGCCTGCTTTTACCTCCAGAGCACGCTGGTGTGGCAGAGCCACCTGCTTTCCCCTGATCTCTGCTCAGGGTCTGTCCCCAGCAGCTGGCTGCTRTGGAAGACCACTCACTTCCCTTCTCCATTCTCCTTTTGGCAGCAAGAGGAGCCGCCCTGTGCAGGGCAGGTGGACGGGCCTGCAGAGCAAAGCTCTGGCAGCAATGAGAGCTCTGAGGGAACTCATGCTTGGCTTCCTGGGGTTCCCTGTCCTGCCTTCAGGATCTTGGCAGCCCCACAGTGTCGGGGAGCTCTGAGGGAGTTGTGCAGACAAGGAGATGAGGTGTGTGAGGGAGGCTAGCTTAGGGGCCACATGTTGTGCTGGGGTTGTGGTGTTGGTGGTGCCGTTAGCTCTGCAGGTAACCAACCCATCTGTGGGGCATGGTGGGCACAGCCAGAGCCTCGAGGGGTTGGAAAACATCTTCCACCCTCTCATCATAGGATGCTCCCAGCCCTGGACAGGAATGTGATAGCGCTGTGGATGAGGAGCCCTCGGATGTGTTCCCTGGAAGGCCAGGCATCTGGTCTCCCGGTCGAGCCGTGCTGACCTCCTGGCTGGCTCAGCTGCCTGAGGCTGGGCTGGTGGTGGTGCCCATGCCTGGCATTCCCAGCCTGGTTCCAGATCGTCTGCATGCAGGCCAGGGGCAGTGGGGAGTGGCCCTTGGCAGGACGTCGTGTTTAGAAACTTGCAGGAAAGGGAAGCCACGATGTCATCTCCCGTCTGACCAGGAAGCGCAGGTTTCCTTCCCTTTGGCTCGCACAGGAGCCTGGGAAGGTGCTTCTCAGTGAGAGCTGGGGGTGCAAACAGTTTGGGCAGGGGGCTGGGTAGGATGGAGTCCTGCTGGCCTGCTGTCCTGTTTGTCCCTTGTCGCTCTGTGTGAGCGCTGGCTCCTGCTAGCCTGTGTGTGCACCTTGTRGGGCCTTGGAGCGCTCTGGGGGACTTGCTGTCACCCTGCTGCAGCACCCCCTGTCCCCACCTCCAGCCGTGATTCACTCCCTGGCTCCTGCCTGGTGCTTCTCCAGTGGCTTTCCTTCACCCATTCATTACTGCTCTTGGCAGGGCCCTCGGAGCCATCTCCAGCAGGAGCTGGGTACCTGATGAGGTCATGCCGAGCCGGGGCGTTCAGCCCAGCCCCGCGTGGTTTGTGCTCTGACTCAGCCCGTGGCCGCCCTACCTGCTCGGGGAGTCCGGGCTGGCTGGGGCCAGGGGGGGCAGGGGGTCCCACTCCTGGGCCGCTCCCTCAGGCCGGCTCGTCTTAATSTCAGCAATTCCCTCCTGGCCACTCCCTCACCAAATGCTACTTCACCTGTTTGCTCAGTGTGGGCAGGGGAGGGTGTCTCCTCTGCAAGAGGGAAGGGTGCCCTGTCTGCCTAAGGGGTGCCCAGGTACCCTTTGGGTGGGGAGACCCCAGGTGGGGTTGCTGGGAAAGCTGGGGAGCCGTGTCTCCTTCTCCCTTCTCCCCACTCCTGGTCACGGTTCTTTGGTGACTTGCTGGAAAGGCAGATAGTGCTGACTGCTCGCAGTGGTGCAGGTCCTGTGCTGGTGCCAGTGAGATTCCCCTGTCCTCCCAGGCCCTCGTCCTTTGTCCACTGGTTGGAGCAGGGCCTGGAAGCCAGGACCAGTTCCTGGGGCTGCAGGTGCGGGACAGGAAATGATCTCAAGTGACTTCCTTGGGAAGAGGGCTGTGGGAAGGGCTGTATGCCGAAGAAGGGTCCCAGATCCATGTGTCTGGGTGCTGGGCTGGCACAGGTGGCTGCAGGTGCTTGTGCCCGTGGCCTGATGAAGGGAGGCTGCCCCTAATCCTGCTGGTAGTGCTGGCCACCAGACTGTGGCCTCTCTGCTTGGGCACAGCCAGCAGCACTTGCGAGCTCTGGAGTAGCTCTTGTGCCCCTGGGATGGGGAGCTGGAGAGAGCAGTTTCCCGCATCTGCCGTGCCCTGGGCTTGGGCAGGCAGCCTCGTGTCTCGCTGAGGGGACTTTGCTCCCTGGCCTCTGCCAATATGGCCCTTATCTCTGGTGTGTTTGTTTTCCCTGCGGGAGAGAGGCAGCTGAATGGGAAAGTTGAGCCCGGCAGAGGGTGGGGGGACGGGTGAAGGGCAGGGACATTGGCATGGCTGGAGCCTGGGGGGCCTCGTTGACCTTCAGCTCAGCGCCAGCGTCCACTGCGCCTTGTGGCCGTGGGGACAGCTCATGTCCCCTGTCGAGGTGGCCGCAGTTCCTTGGGTGGAGCAGGGGGCTRCCCTGCAGTCCCCCCAGCTCACCTGCTCGCCTCGGGCCGCGGTGGCAGAGCCGGGGGCTGCTGCCTCCCCCTGCCCGGGAGCCGCTGGGTGAAGCAGGAGCCCGCTGGCTTGCCGGAGCGTGGCCTGCCCCGGGAATGCTCTGGCCGCATTCCCAGAATCCGGCGCTGGGTGTTTGTTTGCTGCTGCGCCCCCGAGGTCTGGTGCTACTGTGACAGGAAGCGGGGACGCCGGGGGGAGGGAGGCCGGCCGCCGGCTGGGGATGTGCCTGTGAAATCCCTTTGTCCCTGCCGAGCGCTCAGCTGCGAATTCCCACAGCGAGGAGAGAGCCGCCTTTGTGCTGCTGCAGGGCTCCCGACATGTGAATCTCCTGGGCCTGGGGCTGTGAGCCGTGGGGCTGGTGCAGAGAGGTGGCAGGGACCCTGCTTGCTACTGTCCCCAGGGTGGGGACTCTCGCAGCAGTGCCCCGTGGCAGCAGGGCTGCTGAGGCGTCCCTGGGCAGTGGGATGCAGCAGGGGGTTGCTGGCAGGAAGGCTCCAGCCCTGTGGCCGTCCCGCTTGGGGGCTGCGGGTGGAGAGAGTCTGCCTGGAGCCCAGCGGCTTGGCTGCGCTCCTGCACCCCTCTCCTCCCTGCAAATGAGCCCAGGGAAGCTCATCTCCCTTCCTCTCGCCATGGTGCTCCATCCAGCCGGTGCAGAGGGTCAGCAGCTTCCCGGCTCTCCTGGAGGGAAGGAGCTCCTGGCATGCTGTGTCCTGGGCTGTGCTCAGAGGGGGATGAGTGGCCCCCGCCTGGGAGGGACAGCTGCCCCGCCGCAGGATTGCTGGCATTCCAGCAGAACAATCCCAGCCCTCCACAGCCGACCCTGCRCTGCTCCGTGCTCGGCCGCCTCACTCTGCGCCCTGCTGGGGTGGCACCGGTCCGGTGACCTCAGCGCAGCCAGGGACAGATCCCTTCCCCAGGGGATTGCCCGTGTTTCACAACCATCATCGGCTGTGTCCAGACCCGTCCTGCTGACCTGATGGGTATCTCCGTTCTCAGCCCCCTGCCCTGGCTCAGGGAACGACCCACGCTCCTGCTTCCTCCCCTCCAGCCCCACCCTGTCCTTATCGCTCCCTCCTCATCCTGCTCCSTGGCTGCCGGCCCGCTCCCTTATAAGGTGCGATCTGCGCCCGGCTTGCATCTCCAGGTGACTCCCCTCTCCTAAGGGAGGCTTTCCCAACCCATCCCGGCTACGTGGCCACCATCCCTGGCACTGGGGGCGGCAGGTGAGGTAGGCCAGGTGGCGATCCCGCTGCCAGTCCAACCAGTTGGGTGTGAAGGGTGGAGGAGGAACGGCTCCGTGCCTGTCCCTGCCCGCGGCGCCACTCCTGGGTGTTCACCCGCCGGGCTCCTGCTGTGACCGGCACCTGGGGCACGGCTCCCCTGGGGAAGGTGTGGCTGGGYTGGAGCAGGAGCAGGCAGGTGCCCAAGGTGGTGTCCAACCTGCTGCAGAGCTGCCCTTTGCTGGCCACCTGCCAGCCTGCCCAAAGTCCACTGTGACCTGCCAGGAGGAAGARCCCTCCTGGGGGCCAGGAGGCAGCTGGAACTCTGGGTAGGAGGTGGGGAAACCTCTCCCCTGATGTTGGCTCTGGCAGGGCCAGGGTAGGCTGGRGAGTGGGAGCAAGGGGCCTCACTCAACCTGGCAGCCAAGATGTGTCAGCCTGGGCAGGGGTCCCTCAAGGGTGGGCTGCTCTGAGGTGATGGCTGTGAGCACCTTCCTGCCTCTGGGGTTGGGAGAGAAACAGCCAAAACTCTCCTTCACCTGCACAGGGATATGGGATCTACTGCCCACCATCAGCTGTCCTGCTTCCCCCCATGGCCTGAGGGCCATGGGTGTTCTGAGCTGRACACAGGAGCAGGTGAGCCTGGGTCTGTGGTCTCCCCTCCCATGCCCTGCTGCTTCAGCCAGGCTGAGGTCTGAGGGTTGATGTGTGAGCCTAGACCTTGTGCTTGGCATGGGGAAAGATGCCAAGGATGCTGGCTCATTTATTTTTTAGGTAATTGAGACTGACCAGAAGCCTGTAGTGAATTAGCAGGGCTGTGAGCCTGTGCAGAGCAAGTGCACTGCAAGCGCTCGGACAATTGCAGGCTTGAATTATTGATGGTGTTTCTGTTTTTCCTAAGTGCATCATGATAGGCAATTGGAACCAGGAGAATTTGTTGCTTCCTCTTTCGCTCTCGGATGGGATCTGGTGCTGAGAGCTTTCAGAGAGTGGGCAGCCAGCTGGCTCTCCCCAGGCCCTCGGGCTGAGAGAGACAGGCCAGTTATTGCAGTGGAGTTAGGGACTGTGTTGCAAAATTCCTCAGGAAGAGCATCCCTCTTTGTCAGCCAGGCAGGTGGGTCTGGCCCAGGAGCCCCACAGGGGCTCAGCCAGCCTGGATGAGGGGCTGTGTCCATCCTGACTCTGATGGAGCTGGAGAAGGGCTGTCCTCGTGCTTCATGGTGTGGGGGGCTGCCGAGGTTGTCTGGCCATGGTGACGAGCCTTGCCATGTGCTGGACAGGTGTCTGGGGGTCACAAACAAGCAGTGAAGCTGTGTGAAGRGCTGGGATGTGGCAGACAGAGCTGATGCAGCTCTGTTCCCGCTCCCTGGTGGCAGCAGCACGATGGCAGTGAGCACCTGGTGTGTCCCATGGCAGGGTGCTGGGGCGGGGATGATGTGGTAGAGGAGATTCTGACTTTGCAGGTGCTTGGGTTGGACTTTGCCCAAAGTGTTCTGTGCTGAGGCAGCAGCTGTAGCCCCAGAGATCCCAAGACCTTTGGGTGACAGCTCTCCAGGGACTCAGGGCATGGGGCAGGGCTGGAGCAGGTTGTTGGAAGCATCCACGTAGAGGACTGTGCCGGAGATCCCCTGTGCTGCAGCGGTGCTGCCTGTCGAGCTTCCAGTCTGAGTCTTATCTGCCGGATCTTGTCCATTTTCCCTGGCCTGTGGAGTACAATTCCCCATCTGCTGGCTCGCTCTGGGCCCCAGGGTTAATCTTTCCGTGGCATACTCCAGAAAAACACTCCTGGTTAGGAGCCTTCAAGGCCTGGGCTCCATCCTCTGGCAGAGGAGGGTGCAGGTGAACTCTAGGTGGGCATGTCTGTGGTTTGGCCCTGAAAATTTATTTTTCCAGGCAAAGGATTTATTCTGTGGGTAGGCACTTCTTCTGGAGAAGCTGGGGTGAGAGGTTTTGGAAGAACCTGCTGTGGCTCAGCTGGCTGCATCAGAAGAGCTGTGGAGGGCTCAGGGTTTGGGGTGCCTGTCTGACTGTATCCAAGCCTTTATCCAGATGGGAAAATTGTGGTGGGGGAGTTCCATGCACACAGGTGGGCTGGCAGCTGCTTSCTGGCCAGCAAGGGGGCTCTGCTCCCCAGGCTCTGTGACATCTCTGCAGTGGACCCGCTCTGGCTTTGGGACCTGTGGGCACAGCACAGGGTGGGGTTGGTGCCAGGAAGTTGGGAGATAAAGCCAGGGCGATTGAGGTGTGAAACTTCCTGGGTTGCTGCATTGTTCCCTGGATCCTCTCGTACTGATTACTGGGGGCACAGAGAGGATTCTGCCCTTGGGGTGAAGCTGCTCAGGGTGTGCTCTGTCCTTAGGCTTTTTGGTTTGCCCTGAACTGAGCCAGCTGAAATATTTTTGGCTTGCTGGGGTTTTTAAGTAACGGGTGTGTCAGCAAGTGCCTCTCTCATGATGAAAAGGCTTTCATGAGCCATCCTCAGAGCCGGTCAGGGTCTGGCTCTGAAGAATGCTCTGTAGTTGGATCTTCAGAGGCTGGGGGGAGGAGGAGGGGAATGGGTGCAAAKCGATCCCTGGAATTTCACCCTTGCGGGTTCCTGTGTACTTGGCTTTGCGCTGTCACGAGTAGCTCACTGGCTGGAGGGAGCAGGATGCATAGCTGAGGCTCTCCCCTTCCTGCCCTCCCTGTCTCGTTCCAGAGATGGCCACTGAATGCCCCGGACAGCATTGGGATGTGTCAAGGGGCCCTGTACTTGAATGTGGGGCAGGTTCCTCACAGCTGGGGGTGTAGGGCCAAGTTTGGGGTTTGTGTGCCAAACCCAGGGAATGGCCGTGCTCCAGCTGGGATGGTGCTGGCTGTGTCTGGGTAGGCAGCTCTTGCTGACCTCCCTGGACCTGGCACTGCCTCTCTGTAATTATGTCTTTAATCCCAGATCGATGAAGGCAATGGCTGGAACAAGAGTAGAGGGAGCTGGTCTGTCCTGGTGGTGCAGGAAGACTGGGAGAGACCCCGTTCTGGTGGCACTTCTTGCCCATCATGGAGCTGTGTCCAGTGCTCAGGACAGGAATGGCAACTGTGTAGGCAGTGCAGCCCCCTGGCACTGAGTCTCTCTGTTTAACATGGCCTGACCCCGCTGGGAGACCCTCAGGTGGCTCCTCCTTGAGCATCCACTGGAGCTGGAGGGTGCGGGACCTGTCCTGTTCCTTCCCTTGCTGTTGTGTTTACTCCCTGTGGAAGGGACGGGAAGGAAGCAGCCTCACAGCTGCTCTGGCCCCTTATCTGGGGCCCTAACAGCCCTGCWAGTTTCATTGTTAGTGTCCATGTTTCCCAGCCCCATTCCCAGGGAATGTGCRGAGGTGGGAATTTAGGGCTGGGGTGTCCCTGTGGGCTCTCTGGGCCCTGCCTGCAGCCATGTGGGACCAAGGGGATCTTCTGGGGCTCCTGTATCTCCTGTCCATGTTTCCCACAGATCCAGACCCTGCTAGTCTACACTTGCTGCAGGCATGATCCTCTTCATGAGACCAGACCAGCCAAGTCTCTCCTTGCACTCAGGGAGCCTCTGCCCTCCTGTGCCCTAAAAATCTACTTATTCTGCATTGGGACAGTTGAGGGCTGGGCAGGGAGCACAGCTGTTTTGACAAGGCCATGTTGTAGAGGATTGCTTCTCCACAGTTCCCCTCTTTTAAAGGGTTTGCTGAAATACCACTCTGGAAACAAATCCCAGCGAGCCAGGGGGACTGCTGGCTGGGATTTTGGATGCTGCAATTGCCTAGGGTGTCTGGGATGGTAAGACTGCTCTGTGTCCTGCTGGACAACTCTGGGATGTGGCAAGGATCCTCTCCCTTTTCCATCAGGGAGTCCTGGAAAGGCTGAGGATCTGTGCCCTGCTTAAAGTGGGTGGTAGCCCACCAGAAATAGGGAGTGTTACTCATGGATGAGAGTTGGGATGTATCAGCACTGTTCTGGGAGCACAGACCCTCTCCTTTGGAGAATCCTGCAAATCCACAGGGCAGGGGAACAGCGAGGGTCAGAGCTGTCCCTGCATTTCCATACAAGGCTTGGGGAGCTGATCTATTGGAAAAAACTCAGGGAGTACCTGTTGCAGGGTGGGAGGGGTGGAAAGCTGCGTGCATGAACCAGGAGTAATGTTTGGGAGCCTCCAAAAGCTTGCTTGGGCTCTGGGGGGGTGGTGGGCTGCGTTCTCCTTGGCGTGGGTGTGCCGCGGCTCCTTCTCCTGCTGGGCACCACGTGGGCACAAGTAGAGCAGCTGGATTTTTGTATTGATGAAGGCAGATGACAGAGTGGCAGTGACCAGATGGAGGAACGTGGTGTGGGCGCCCTCCAAAGCACTTGGAAAGCATCCACCCTGCGTGGCTGGGCTCCGCTGTGGCTGTGCCACCGTGGCTGACACGCGCCTGCACCCGAGGGAGGCTTTGGGGAGCCGAGCCACRGGAGGGCTGGGGAGGGGTTTGACAGATCAGAAGACTTTTCTGAGCTGCTGTGCACCAGCATGTGCTGCAGGATGGGTCCGGAGGGGCTGCAGGAGGCGGTGGGAACAGGGATGCTGCCTGCGCGAGCTCTCAGCGCCGGGTCGTCCTTATCGGCCCTCTGGGGCGGTGGCACCGAGGAGGGGAGTGGGCAGAGCCGCTGCTGGAGACCGTGGGAAAGCAGCCTCTGTGCTGCCTGCCCGGCTCGAGCGAGTCCCCACATGCCTGCCATGACTGCACAGCTTTGGGAAAACCTCTCGGGCTTGCAGGGACTCGGCCGGGCTGCGCGGGAGGGGTGGAGGCTCAGCCCTGGCCACTCCTCTCCGCCTCTGCCGTTTCTCCGTCGGTGGGAACAGTGAGGGCTSCTGGAGTCTCCGTGGAGCTTGGGGGGCTGTTGTGGGAGCAGTGCTACGTGTGCCATCCCACCGGCCCTTCCAGGCCCATCCCTCAGCRGGGAGGGGGTGGGAGAGAGGCGCCCGTTTCCCAGTTCCATGCCCGCTCTACCTCCTGTTTAGGGCTTCTTGTGTGTGATTTTGACCTGCTCCCGCTGTCCCTGCAGCTCTCTTCCCTCCTGCTTCCTCACTGTGGTGGCTGGGCTGTTTCTCCCATGACTCTCTGCGTCTAGACCTGGCTGTCCCGTGCCTTTGCCAATCAAACCTGAGCTTCCTCCTCTGACAGGTCTGTATGGAAGAATATTGCTTTTCTGTACCAAAATGTTGATTATGCCTCACTTGCTGTTCTCCTTTGGGCGGGGGTGTTGGAGGGGTCCAGGCCAAAGCCCATCCCTGGGTCTGTGGGCTGAGGATCCTTGGAGGGAGAGCCCTGGTGGATACCTGGAGGGTGGTGAGTTTTGGCAGCAGTCAAAGGGGCTCATGTGATCCCCCTWAAGGATTCATTCCATCCTCTTTCCTGGCTAGGAAGGAGCTGTGGAGCCAGGGCTGTCTCCTCCATCTCTTACTGTGCTAGGGAGGAGGGAGCAGATAAGTAGCATGGCCCTCTCCCTCCACCCTTCCCTGGAGGAAGCAGTAGGATGTGGGTCACTTCTCATTCTTCAGGAGTGTCCCCTGCCCCACCCCGGGGACATGCCCTCCCCTCCTGCACTGTCTGCCCGCAGCTTTTCCTTGCCCATGAGGTGTTCYCTCAGCCCACAGCAGCTCTTCTGAACCTGGCTCAGCCTCAGCTGTTTGCTGTGCTGGGGGGACCTTCTGTTCCCACAGTGCCACTTTTCCARGCTTTAATGCTGGGGCAGTTTGCATCTGAGTCCTGCTCCAGGACCCTCTTGCCAGCTCTCTGGTGATGGGTGGGAGCGGGTGTTAATGCCATAAGATTTTTTTTTTTTTTTACCCTATTCTGAAAATCTGTCTTAATAAAATCAGTCTCTTCTGACCGCTGTTCTCTCCTCCTTTCCTCCCCCAAAATCATGTGCAGTGAAGAGAGGGGCTTCTGCCCTTCTGGCTCATTTTTYCCACCCTCACCTTGACACCAAGCCGCCTCTGCTTGTGCCTCCCCGTGCCCCCCGCCCTGCCCACCCTGGGCACCCGTCACCCATGGACGACTCGGAAGTGGAGTCGACCGCCAGCATCCTTGCCTCTGTCAAGGAGCAGGAGGCACAGTTCGAGAAGCTGACCCGGGCCCTGGAGGAGGAACGGCGCCATGTCTCAGCCCAGCTGGAGCGAGTCCGGGTCTCCCCACAGGACGCCGGCCCGGGCTTGGCCAATGGCACGCTCACCCGGCGGCACCAGGTAAAACACCCCCTTGGCACAGGGGCGTGCACAGGCTCCTGGAGCCCCCGGAGCTGCCTCCCCTCCTGGAGCCCTCCTTGGATACGGGAGGTGGAGGAGGGCCCGGCTGTTCTTGTGGCACTGGTGTGTACTGGAGTCGGTCTGGGGGTGTGCAGACCTCCCTTTGCAGACAGAGGCTTCAGGAGAGGAGGTGCCGGTCTGGAGGGGCTTGCTGCCAGGTCGGCTCTGCTCTGGTTTTGGGAAGGTCAGAGGTTGGCTGTGCTCAGTTCCAGGGCATCTCTGCTCCCCATCCCTCTCAGCTGCTTGGAGGGCAGCTGAAATGCTGAGGCTGGGGTGTGCGTCTCCCTCTGTGTGTGACAAAGGGCAAATCCCYGGACTCTCTCTGTCCCCACATGGCCAAACCAGGGCTGGGAGAGATCTTCTCTACAGGGCTGGAAATGTGGTTTCATCTGCCTTGGCTTGAGGCRTCTCCTCACTTTCTCAGGCTCAGTCTTGGACAGGGGTGTTCAGAGGGCTGGTGCATGGTGGTGTGCAGGAGCCAGGTGCCTTTCTGGCTGTGGAAGGTGGTGGTGCCAGGAGGGATCTGTGGGGCAGGGCAGGGTGGACAGAGGAAGAGTTCAAGTGTCAAACAGCACCACCCTGTGATTCTCTCACCGTGTGTGGTTCTCTCAGGCCYGGGGGGCCTCTGGGGTCACTGGTGACTCCTGTGTCAGGAGATGTGGAAGGTGTCCAGGGCCCTGCCAGGGGCCAGGGAAGGGTCATGGCCATTCCATCAGGAGTGTGCAGGAGAGTTGGTTTGTCAGGCTTCCGATTCTTGCCCAGGCTGACCTAGAGGAGATTTGCTGCATGTGGCACAGACCCCTGAGGAGGGTGTTCCTCTGCTGGGGCTCCCGTGGGGTGCATGGTGGGTGTCTGTCAGATGCATGAGATGGGCTGCTCAGGCCCTGCAGGGAAGTGAGGATGGGTGTAGGAGATCAGTGTAGTAACGGGCCTGCTGCCCTGCTGTGTTTCAGAACGGACGTTTCCTGGGCGATGCTGACCTGGAAAGGCAGAAATATTCAGATCTGAAGCTCAACGGGCCACAGGTAGGGGGAGCTCAGCCCTCTGGCTGTGGGCAGCCTGCTTGCTGKGGGAAGATGCAGGATGCAGGACAGTGCCCCAGTGTCCCCATCCCAACTGGGAGAGGGTGATTTGGGCTCCTCGTGTGGCCGCCCTGACTTAAAGGTACCTTCTTCCAAAAGGTATCAGGGCTCCCTGTGAAGAAAGATCTCTCATCCAGCTGACACCAGGAAGGCCGAGATTGGTGACAGGGCCTGACTGCCTGTCGCTTTCTCCCCTCAGGACCACAGCCACCTCTTGTACAGCACAATCCCCAGGATGCAGGACCCGGGCCAGATCGTGGAGGAGACGTACACCATGGAGGAGGACCCAGAAGGGGCCATGTCGGTCGTGTCTGTGGAGACATCGGATGATGGGACAACTCGGCGCACAGAGACCACGGTACGGGCCTGGGGACACCGTGGAGGGACAGGGCATGGTGAGGGACCCTGGTGCCTGCCATGAGCTGAAACAGGGTGTGAAATGTACCTGAAGTAAAATGCTGGGCTAGAAGGGGAATCTGGGGACGCAGGGGCATGATGGGTTTCCTGATGTGAGCGTGCCCTGCCCACGTGTCACCCCTTCCAGGTGAAGAAGGTGGTGAAGACTGTGACCACCCGGACGGTGCAGCAGGTGCCGGTGGGGCCCGATGGGCTGCCTTTGGAAACGTCCCCTGTCACCAGCAACTACGTCCAGACCATGGACAGGAACTTCCGCAAGAACGGCAACGGGGGCCCCGGCAGCTACCTGGGCCAGGCGGGCACGGCCACCCTCCCTCGCAACTACCACTACCCCGACGGCTACGGCCGCCCCTACGAGGACGGGTACCTGGGCAGCGAGCACAGCTACGGCAGCCTGTCCCGCGTCACCCGCATCGACGAGCGCTACCGCCCCTCCGTAGACGCCTACCGGGCCCCCAGCCGCCAGGACATCTACGGCCCCCAGCCCCAGGTGCGTGTTGGGGGCAGCAACATGGACCTCAACCATTTCCACCCCGAGCCCTACGGCCTGGAGGACGACCAGCGCAGCGTGGGCTTCGAAGATGTGGACTACGGGCTCATGTCTGACTATGGCACGGCCAGGAGGGCGGGCACCCCGTCTGATGCGCGGCGGAGGCTCAGGTATGTGGCAGGAGTCTCTGGGGTGTTCTGGGCTCCCTTGAACTTTACCATCCTTGGAGGAAGGAGGACCATGGACACAGCATTGTGAGCTGAGTCAGATGTGGCTCATACAGGAGAAAACTTGCATCCGCTTCTAATTGTCTGCTTAATTGGTGGTTAAACCTGGGTGCTAATTGAGCCGGTCGTCCTGCAGCCAGGAGTTCCAGTGGGCAGCTGGATGTAGCTCCAGGCCCTTCCCTCTGTGCCACCAGGGCTGTGTGTGCCCCAGTGTGGCACATTCCTCTGGGAGCGGTGCCTGTGTGGGTTTTGTGTCGGGAGCAGCTGCAGTCCCACGATTGTGCTCTCCCTGAGCCAAGAGCAGCCCCGGGAAGGGGAGCTTAGCCCAGGCTGGGGTGAGCAGGGCTCGGTTCCTGCACAGCCCGACCCTGCTGCAGGGCAGGGCGGGAGAAGCTGCTCAACCTGTTTGGCAGCAGCAGCAGCTTCTCCCCCTTGTGTGTCTGTGGTGATGGCTGCTCCTCCAGCTTGCTGGGCTATGCTGCCCTCGGAGGCCTGAGCAGGGTCCTGGTGSTGCTTCCTGCCCTGCCAGGCATTCAGGATGTCACCTGCCTGAGGCCATGACTCCTGCCCGTTGGTCTCTTGTGCCAGCTGTCCCTGCACGAGCGCTGCTTCCTGCTTTGCTTCTGGCTGGGCTGTCAGCAGGGCTTTGGGCACGTGCTGGGGGATGGGGAGGTAGCATGGAGCGAGGGGCTGAGACAGAGTCCTGGAGATGGAGAAAGGACTGTGCCAGCACCTCCTGAGTGCCCCAGAGTGGGCCCAGGGAGACAGGTAAGGCTTAGCACAGGTGCCCTAAGATGCTGGGACATAAAACAGAGGCAAAAGGGAGAGACCTGGGGGAAAGGAGGCTCTTGCCCCAGCCCCTGTGGAGATCTGCCTGATCCAGGTGCATGCTGTAAATCCATGGTAGCTSCTGGCTGCCAGAGGGACTGAAGGAGCAGCCTTGTCTGTCCTTGTGGCTGGTGCCAGCACAAGTGCTTCTGGGCTGTGGTGAACCAGTCGGGGCAGTTGCTCACCCGGATGGATTTGCTCGGCCTCCTCGCTTCGTGCAGCTTGTGCTGGCTGGAGGAGGGCAGGCAGGGCTGCTCCAGGCTTCTCCCTCCTTGGGCAGCCCAGGACAAGCCAGTGTTGGCAGTTTTGAGCACATGGCCATCAGGGAGCATGTTGGGCAGAAGGGGTTACACAAGTGTACCCAGCCCCTGGCAGCTTGTCCAGGCAGAGACTCTGGCTTGTGTASTTTCCCTGGGCTGTGTCCTGGGTGGCCTTTGAGACCATGAGCCCTCTCTGCTCATGGACAGCACAGGAGGGTGTCTGTGCTTCTGCTCCTCCATGTCCTGGAGGAAGGGGGTTACAGGAGTCAAGTGCAGGGACTGCAGCCAGGTGGGAGACTGGGGTATGTGGGTCACATAGAGGGAGAAGGTCAGCTCTGTTGGAGTTGCAGGAACGGCTCAGGGTATGAAAGATGGGTTGGTGGGCCCCTGAGCCAGCTCTCCCTCTCCCCGGGCAGAGTGATAAAGATCACAGCAATCCGTGGAATCCATGTGCTGTTGAACTTGGCTTGTCCCCCACCTTCTCAGTTACTGTCCACACTGGCTGCCCAGCTCACAGGAATGGGAACAGGGAGAGCAGCGTCCCCCACCTCAGAGATGTTTGTCTTGAGCAGGAGCCTGGCTGTTAACGACTTCCTTTGGGGAGGCAGCTCGCCAGGCCCGCGGAGCCCAGGGAGCGCCCTGAGCCGCGGGACGCTGTGCATGCTGGCTGCCACCGGCTGCAGAGAGCTCCAGCCCCTGCTCCGGGGCTCTGTCAGAGCTCCCTCTCTGCAGGGAAGGGGGTCCTTCCCATCCCCTGCCAGACCCATCTTGCCTAGAGGGGATCCTGCACTGCAGGAGGTGGGATCCAGCACCRCGGTGGGCCAGGAGCTCCCTTTTGGGGAGCACGAGTCTTGGCACAGGAGTGGGATCAGCTGCCAGCYGTGTTGGGAAGTGTTGGTGGCTGTGTCTCGCTCCAGCCTCGTGCTGCTGCTCCTCTCAGCAGCCAGGCATGGGTCATGTCCCTGCTGGGACCTGCTGGARGCCAGCCTGGCAGCCTGCTGCCACACCATGGCTGTGCCACAGTGCCYGGGGTTGTGTGACTGTGGAAGTGACTCTAAAGCTGGTGGCTTGGGCAAGTGCTGTACCAGAGGCTGTAGGAAGGAAAGTGATGGCAGCAGCAGGACCTTGCCACCGTCCTTGTCAGGATACTCATGGCAGGAGCTGCCTGTGCCTGATCCAGGTGCTCCGGAGGTGGATGAGCAGCCCCTGGGGCAGATGTGAGCTGCAGTGGAGGTACAAGYCTCTCCTTGGGTCTTGCTTGAATGTGCTCTGTGCTCTCACAGCAGGGATGACTGAGTTGTCCCCTCCCATCCCTTTCTGCTGGAAATTTACTGGATTCCTCTGCCTGGGTGGGAGAAGGATTATAGTGCCAGTGACTGCAAAAATGGGAGAATCTGGGATTTGAGAGGTGTATGTTCTGGGGGTGGGAAATGTTGCTGCGGGGCAGTAGTTACACTTTAAACTTCAGTGTGCTTGTTTGGGCTCATTCCCAGTGCTGCCAGTCTGTGGATGAGCTGTTCCTGGCCAGRGCAGGGGCTGGAACCMTGGCTCTTCCCTGGCCTGCCCTGGGAGGTTGATGCCTGGASCCTGTGTGGCTCTTGGTGCCCAACTGGGCCTGTCCCCAAGGCAGCAGCACRCCTTGCCTGTGGGGCTGGCTCTTGCCTGTGCCCCAGCACTGGCTCCTGCTTCTGCAGGGGTCAGAGACCAAGATCCAGCTTGATCCCTTCTGGTGGGCTGGAAGGGGCACTGCCTCCCCCCGGTCCAGGATTGTGCTCAGACACCCTCTGCCCCCTCTCCTAGGAGTTATGAAGACATGCTGGTGGATGAAGTGGCCCCCGACCGGTACTACTGGGCCCCGCTGGCGCAGCACGAGCGGGGCAGCCTGGCCAGCCTGGACAGCCTGCGGAAAGGGGGCCCGGCCCCGGGGAACTGGCGCCAGCCGGAGCTGCCGGAGGTCATCGCCATGCTCAGCTTCCGGCTGGACGCCGTCAAGTCCAACGCGGCCGCCTACCTGCAGCACCTGTGCTACCGCAACGACAAGGTGAAGACGGAGGTGCGGCGGCTGAAGGGCATCCCCGTGCTCGTGGGGCTGCTGGATCACCCCAAGAAGGAGGTGCACTACGGCGCCTGTGGAGCTCTCAAGAACATCTCCTTCGGCAAGGACCAGGATAACAAGATCGCCATCAAGAACTGCGACGGGGTGCCCGCGCTGGTGCGCCTGCTGCGCAAGGCCCACGACATGGACCTCACCGAGGTCATCACAGGTAGYGGCTCCAGGGAGGGCAGCACAGGCTGGCCCCTGGGGTGGGGTCTGTGGTCAGGGGCCAAGTGCTCACCTTCCACTTGTGGCCTTGCAGGGACGCTCTGGAACCTGTCCTCGCACGACTCCATCAAGATGGCCATCGTGGATCACGCACTACATGCCCTGACCGATGAGGTGGTCATTCCCCGCTCCGGCTGGGAGCGGGAGCCCAACGAGGATTCCAAACCCCGCCATATAGAGTGGGAGTCGGTGCTCACCAACACCGCTGGCTGCCTTAGGTATGGATCTGGCAGAGCACTGGCCTGGGTTTGGGCTGCCACACTCCTTCTGGGCTGTTCCTGGCACTTGCAGAGGACTGTGGAGCAGCTGCTCTCGTGARACAGCTGCTGGTGGTGCAGGCCTTGACTTTAGGGGTGTGTACCCTCAGTGAGGGGAGCTACAGGAGCTGTTTTCTCTCTTGAGCTGATTGGGGTGTGGGCTGTCCCTTGCCTGCCCTCAGCTGTTGCTCTCATGAGGGTTCTCTTCTGCCTGCCAGGAATGTGAGCTCGGAGCGGAGCGAGGCCCGTCGGAAGCTGCGGGAATGTGACGGGTTGGTGGACGCCCTGATCTACATCGTGCAGTCTGAGATAGGACAGAAGGACTCGGACAGCAAGGTACCACWGCAGGACTGGTGTTGGGAAAGGGAGAGCCTGCGTGGAGTGCACCTGACACTCTTGGACCAGGAGGTGTCTGGCACTCAGCCTGCAGTTAGGGTTGGAATGTTGGCCCTCCAACAGGGGCCTGATTGTGTCACTCATCCCTACACCACTGTCACCTGACTCAGGGCTTCCTGATCAGCCTGGATAAGGTCTTGGCTTGAATTTTCCTTGAGCTTTAAGCTGAAGGCTGGGCCAGGCCCTCGCTCACAGACCTGGAGTGCTGCTCCCTGTCTCTGAGTCAGACACTCTGGTTCTCTCCCCAGCTGGTGGAGAACTGTGTGTGCCTGCTGAGGAACCTGTCCTACCAAGTCCACCGTGAGATCCCCCACGCCGAGCGCTACCAGGAGACRCCCCTTGTCCCTGCCAACAACGCTGGGCCCCACAATGCCAGCTGCTTCGGGGCCAAGAAGGGCAAAGGTTTGTGTGCCAGCAGCAGGGAAGGGAGGGAGGGAGGGAGGGGAACAGAGACAGGTGTTGAGGGAGGTCTTTGTTTGTGCTCTTACTTGGGCATCTCATGTGAAGCCTGAAGGGCAGCTTTCTCTGGAGGCGCAGTGGTCCCTGCTTCCCTGGCTCTGGGAGCTGTTGCTTGGCTTGCCCAAAGCGTTTGACACAAGCTGTGGTGGGTGTCTGTGGTGGCGGGATGGTGACGGGTACATGTCCACTAATTCCATGCCTTCCCTTTTCTCCTGTGTTGCCCCTTCCCCTTCCCTTTGCTTTCTTGCCAAATGATCTGCCCCATGACGCTGTCGGCACTCCTCTCCTCCTGCCTCCTCTCTCTCCTGTCCTTCTCTGCGCCTCACCAATAGACGAGTGGTTCTCCAGAGGTGAGTGCGCTCTTGGTTTTACTTTTTCCATGGTTTAATTGGGTGCTTTCTCCAGCTCTCTTTGCCCCCCTCCCCAGCTGGGCACATCCTGCCTGCAGTGTGGCTAAAGCCCCCAATGTCACCTCCTGCCACATGCTGGTCGCTTGGCTTCAGCTTGCCCTCTGGGCTTGTTCCTGCAAGCGGCAAAGAGCTGTTGGGCCGAGGCAGGTGGGGAGGAGTCTCACACCTCTCCACTTGCCCTTTGAAGGTAAAAAGCTCCCAGAAGACCCTGGTGCCGACACAGTGGATTTTCCCAAAAGAACAACTCCAGCCAAAGGTATGCTCCTTGAGTGATTATGCAGGACYTGGGTGTCAGGGCAGGTTTTGCTACAGCAGCCTGGGAGACGAGTGAGTGAGAGGAGCTGTTACCCATTGAAGTGATCCTCTCCAATGGGCAGAAGATGRGTTTGGAGCAGGAATGCCCAAGGCCCTGTTAAAACATGAGCTCTGCCAGTACTTTTGAGGATCTTGTGCATGGATGAGGTCAGTGATGGCTCAGGACAGGCTTCAGAGGAAAATACTGCCCCAGGGGCTGAGGGACAGCACAGTGACACAGCCCTCTGTGGTGGTCTCAGACTTGCCAGCACAGTTGCCCTTTTGCCTGCTCTTCACTCCTGGGCATGAAGAAGAGGCATGAGTTAAAGCCAAACTCYTTGTCTTAAATTGTTCCCCAGCCATGAGGATGAGGAAGGGTCATTCCCAGAAGCCTCTGGGGACAAGTGTGAATTACAGTCCCATACCAAGCAGTTGCTGAGGTTTCTGATACCCTGGGGCAGCCTGGCCCTCTCTGTGCCAAGGATCCCACTCCCTGGGAGCCTGGGTAGAAGCTTCCCGCTTCGTCTGCCCAGCAGTGCCCCTTTGGATTAGGCAGACACTAGCAGAGCCCTTGGATAAAGCCTCCCTACCCGTGTCATCCTGGCAGGCTACGAGCTCCTCTTCCAGCCAGAAGTGGTGCGGATATACATCTCCCTCCTGAAGGAAAGCAAGACTCCAGCCATCCTGGAGGCTTCAGCAGGAGCCATCCAGAACCTGTGCGCTGGCAGCTGGACGGTGAGTGCCCGCGGAGCTRGGGGTGTGACAGGGAAGGGGAGCTGGGAACACCACCCGTGGTGTGCCAGCAGTGTCCCCAGCCCCGGGTGACACGGTGGCCCTGTGCCTCCCCGCAGTATGGCCGGTGCATCCGCTCAGCCCTGCGCCAGGAGAAGGGGCTCTCCGCCATCGCCGACCTCCTGACCCACGACAGCGAGCGCGTGGTGAAAGCGGCGTCCGGGGCCCTGCGCAACCTGGCCGTGGACCTGCGCAACAAGGAGCTYATTGGTGAGGATGGCACACTCCCTATATCCGTTCAGGCTGGGAAGGAGCTTCCTCCTTCTCCTCTTGGCTCCTGGGGAGGTGTGTGAGCACGGCATCAGCCCRGCCTCTGTCTGCTGAGCTCCGCAGAGAGGGAACAGCAAAACGGGTCATGTGTCAGTAGTTTTCCCTTCAGTCTTGTTCCCTGCTTGCTCACGCCCAGCTCTTTATCCTTCCCAGGCAAACATGCCATCCCCAACCTAGTGAAGAACCTRCCTGGAGGCCAGCAGACCCCTGCCAAAAACCTTTCTGAGGACACCGTGGTGTCAATCCTCAACACCATCAATGAAGTGATCGTGGACAACCTCGAGGCGGCCAAAAAGCTCCGGGAAACACAGGGGATTGAGAAGCTTGTGCTGATCAACAAATCTGGGTAAGCTCTGCTCAAAGGATGATGCYGGGGTGGAGAGGGGCTTCACTTTCTCTGGGTTTCCAAACATCTCTTCTTTCACCTTTTTCTAGGAACCGCTCCGAGAGAGAAGTCCGGGCAGCCGCCCTCGTCTTGCAGACAGTCTGGGGCTATAAGGAGCTGCGGAAGCCCCTTGAGAAGGAAGGCTGGAAGAAGTCAGATTTCCAGGTGTGGAGGTGCCCTGTGGTGGCCAGGGTRGTAGGTGGGATCCTGCAGCTGGGAGAACGGTGTTCCTGGAGCTTGGCAGTACTGGCCTGTGGCTCTTCACCTTGCTGGTGGCACTGGGCACCCACGGAGGTGTCCCTGTGCTGTTTTTCAGCCACTGGCMAGCAGGAAGTCTCTGCTAAGAACACTCTGTAAAGTGTCATGCTCTGTGTCCCACATGAGCGTGAGGCAGGAATTTTGTCATTCTGAGTGCTGCTATGGCAGTGTYGAAGAACAGGACTCTCCCAGGCTCAGTTTCCTTCCCAAAAGCAGGGATTGCCCTTGCTGCTGGAGGACCAGGCACTGCCCCAGTCCAGGCAGGCCCCCCCACTCTGATGGGGATGCAGTGGGGGCTTCAGCACCTTCTGCTTACTTAGGGCCCCCTACTCAAGGGCTGTGGGAGAGTTCCTGGGTTTGTGCTGGTGCTGGGGGGTTGGAATGTGCTGATGAGAAAGGAACCTCTGGGCCCAGGATCTGAGTGGTCGCTGTCTGTTGCTGTAGGTGAACCTGAGCAATGCCTCTCGGACCCAGGGAGGCAACTCCTTTGATGACAGCACCTTGCCTCTCATCGACAGGAACCAAAAAACAGGTATGTGCTTGCCTTCAGCACCTGTGCCTGCCATCATCCCTCTGCCTTGTGGGTACTTGGGGCAGCTGGTGTTTGTCCTCTCCCTTGKGCTTCAGCTTTGGCTTCCCCGGCAGCCTCAGCTGCTCACACAGGGCCATTAGTATGGGCCTTGGGTGGCTTTTCTGGCCATCAGTTTGGGCCTTTGGCTTCTTGGGGCTGGGCCTGGGCTCCCCCAGGTGGGGCAGGGAGCAGTTTCTCTGCAGCTCCTGGCTGCAGGAACTGTTCCTGATGTGCTCTTCTGTGCTTGTAGACAAGAAATCCTCCCGGGAGGAGATYCAGATGAGCAACATGGGACCAGGTAGGAGAGGGACTCCCTCTCGGTATGGGGGGAGCAGGACAGAGTGCACATCTCCTGTGGGGGTGGTGCAGGCCCCCGTGGAGGTGACATGACTGACTGAGTGTCCCCTCTCCTGCTCCAGACAACTATTCCACACTCAACGAGAGGGACCACAGCAGGACGCTGGACCGATCCGGTGACCTCGGGGAGATGGATCCGGTGAAGGCAGCGCCGTTGATGGTGAGCAGCTCTCTTTAACTCGGGAACAGTGGGATGGATGGGTGCAGGAAAAGCCACATCACTGTCCTGTCTGCCAGAGGAGAGGAGAGCTGGGCTCCCACAACTAACACCCCCCCATGCCATGGCCCCTACTAACCGCATGTGTCTGCAGCAGGAGGAGGGGCAGGAGTCACAGCCTGAGGTAGAGGAGAAGGAGGAGGAAGATGCTGCTGTGCCCTCCCCCATRTCGGTATGTCCCACGGTGTCCTGCCCAATCTGAAAGTGGTGACAGATCCTGCTGTGCTCTTAGGGGTGCTTGGCCAGCCAAATCCTGCTCCGATCACTGCTGCTGCTGCAATCACTGGTGCTGTGATCCTGCCTCCGCCCTCACTCCTACTCCAGCCTTAACACTTGTCCCTCTCTCTCTCTCCGCAGCAGAAGATCTAGCTGGCCTCCCTGCCGCTGTTCCATTTGGGTTGATAATATATTATATATATAAATATATAACTCTTCATGGTGGAATGGACCGACTTTTACCTTGTCTTATTGTTGGAATTTTGCTGGACTCTCTGTGCCAACCATCCAGCCAAACGCCTGGGCCAGGTCCTCAGGGCAGCCCGGGCCACTCGGTCTCCTCTGGGCCGCTGCACCTCCCTGTTCTGGGACACCACCACTGAGAACTCCTCCTCTCGTCCTCCACCACCTCCTTCCTCCTGAGAGTAAAACCTTCCTGCCTGACTCTGCCGGATCAGCCGGCGTGGATGCTGCACAAGGACTTGGATCTCTGCCTTGACCAGGAGCTGCCTTCTCTCCCACGCCTTCCCCCTGCTCCGAGGTGTCTTGCAGGGAYAGGGACTGGGACCTCACTCGCCGCCGCCTTGTTTTTGGTTTGGTTTTGTTGCCTGTAGGATATATTTTTTCGTGTGGGATCACTCTTCAGCCAGCGCCATGGGGACAGCAGGAGCATCCCTCCTCCCTGAGGGCTGCAGGACCAGGGTCCAGGGGCTGGAGGCACAGGGGCCAGGGGAGGGAAAACCAGCAATAACGTCTCTTGCTTTGCTCTAGATGAGGCTTTGGGGGCATGGGAAGGGAGATCCAGCTCTGGATCCTGCAGAGGGGTCTGGATGGGGCCCTGGCTCCCACCCAGTGCCTGTGTGAGGAGGATCCTTCCGYGAGGAAGGAGGTCAGTGCTGGGGCWTGRGCCAGGGTCCCCAYGAGGGAGGAGATGCGGCAGGGTTTTGGGGAGAGCAGGCGGCTCGGGGCGCACYGTGCCGGGCACCTGGAGCCAGGATCCCGCGGCGCTGCCCCGCTGACTTTATCTTGACACGTGCCTTTCTTTTGCCACTGTGAAATAGCTCTTTGAATCGTACTGTCCAGCTGCTTCCCTGGGAAAGGGGAGTTTCCTGGCCTTCTGGCAGGGCTGAGCTCTTCCCTTCCTCGTTGGGAGCCTCACCTGTCTGCAGTGGGGCTGGGAGCCTCTTTTGGGGGGAGCCCAACCCCCCTGCCCTCGCTGAGAGGGTGCAGGGTGCTCATCTGCACCCTGGGCTGCCACGYGAGTTGGGATGTGCTCCTCCTCCTCTGGCTGTGGTGCTGGGGCACATCCATGTGCTGTGATCTTTTAGGGAGCCCTGGGGCTCCCTGTGCAACTGGAAGCCTCTGTAGGAGGCTGCAAACTGGAGCAGGAGCCCTCCCAGCCYGGGGCTCCCCCCAGGGTGGGCTCTCGGGGCACGAGGAGGTGGCAGGGGCAAGAGCTGGTGCCTTGCTCCTGCCCCACTTTCCCCCAGCTCTGKCTGGGCCTGCCCTGCTTCCAGCCCCACCTCAGCTCAGTTGGGTTTTGTTCTGGGATCTAACTCTTCTCTTTTCCTTTAAATATGTAAAACACTAATTCCTTTTTTAATTTTTAATTCCAAATGAACCAAAAAGCCAGCATCCCCCTTCTCCCCTCCTTGGCCCTGGTGGGGAGGGGGGCCAAGGAGGTGGGGAGGGGGAAGCACCAAGCCGTTCCTTGTCTGATTCCTGTGCACACTCTTGTAACGCTTTTAAAACAAAATGATTTTTTTATATAAATAAAGTTTTTAAAGTGTGATGTGTGCCTGCCCCTTTGGTGTTTCTGGCTTTGCTGCTGGGCCCAGCTGCTTTTTCCAGGAGTGGTGCTGATCTCCGTGGCTCCCAGAGGTGTCACTTTGTGACAAACCATGTGGTATTTCCCAGCCCTCCCACCTTGCCTTGCACCCTTGTCCCCAAAGCCACCAGTAAGCAGAGAGAAGGCAGTACCAGGTATTTTATTGCTTCAGAGCCAAGGAGCAATGCCAGGGATGTCTTGCAGGRAGAGGGGCAAGGAATGATGCCTGGCTTGGCAGCAGCCAAGCTGGGGACAGTTGGCTGAGCGGGACCAGCACCAGGCATGTTGATGGGTGGGATGTGAGGTGTGTTTGGGTCTGCAGGGACAGTGCCAGGCACGCTGATGCTGGGGACGATGCTGGGCCATCCAGGCAGGGAGGCTGTGTGCTGGGCACCCGGGGCTCACACAAAGAGCTTGTCGTAGCAGGGCTGGCAGTACATCTTGTCACCTTGCTCACGGAAGGTGCCCTTGTGCAGCCGGCCCAGGCAGTAGGAGCAGATGAAGTGCTCGGGGTGGTACCTGCGCCCCGCGGCCGTGATGCAGCGCCCGCTGACGGGGCGGCCGCAGCCGTGGCAGATGCTGCCCTGCCGCTGGTGGAAGTGCAGCTCGCAGTAGGGCCTCCCCTCCAGCTCGAAGAAGGAGCCGCCGGTGAAGCCAGTCAGGCACTCCTGGGGGAAGGAGAGGGGAAGGCTGGCGTGGCCCTGGGAACACCCCCAGGAGGCGCATCCCCGCCGTCCCACTCACCGTGCACACGAAGCACTCGGTGTGCCAGACACCCTGCAGGGCTGACAGGTAGTTGTCAATGACAGGGCGCTCACAGCCCTGGCATTTGGGGGCGAACATGGCCAGGAAGTCCTGGTGGCAGTACGGCTTCCCATTGCGCTCCAGGAACCCTGCAGGGAGGGGATTGGGATGGGCACCCASCTGGGGATGGCTCACACTGGCGACAGTGGGACGTGGACACGGTGGTACCCAGGAGAGGAGGCAAGGGAGAGACCATGGGGAGCTCTTGGAAGGGGCAAGAAGTGCAAGAGCAGGGGATACCTGGGGTGGGGGCAGGAGCCCCGCACCTGTTCCTTGGCACATACCCTCATCTCCAAACACCTTCCCGCAGTGGGCGCAGAAGAAATGCTCGGGGTGCCAGGTCTGCTCCAGGGCCGTGAGGACTTTCTGCAGGAAAAGCCGAGGTGAGAGGGCCGGTGGTGGCTGGGGGAGGCCAGGGGTGGATCGCTCGCTCGCTCACCTCGCGGATGGGGCCGGCGCAGTAGGCGCAGCGCGGGGAGAAGGCCTGGTGATAATCCTCCTCGCAGAACGCCCGCCCGCCCTGCTCGAAGAAGGGCCCCTTGTCCAGCTCCTGCCCGCAGCGGGCACAGGTGAAGTGYTCGGGGTGCCAGGTTTTGCCCAGGGCTGTGAGCACCTGTGAGGAGGAGGCAGGGTGGCTGTGAGGGTGACTCCGGGGGATGCCCGGGGTGCCAGGCTGGCAGCGAGGGCTCACCTTGCCAGCGATGGGCTTGCGGCAGGAGGCGCAGACGCCGGCGGGCGCGGCCATGATGCCCAGCTCCTGCAGGTCCCGCGTGAGGCTGTCCAGCATGTTGTCCAGCGAGGACTCTGGGGGCACCCCGGCTCCCTGCCCTGCAGCTGCCAGCTGTTGGGAGGGAGGATGTGAGGTCTGGGCGAGGGYCAAACCCCCCGGCCCGGGGCCCCAGGGCCAAGGCTCACCTTGCTCTGCGTGTGGCCCAGGTCAGCCAGGAGCTCATCCAGCTGCCGGGTGGCCTCCGTGTGTGGGGSTGAAGGGAGCAGCGGCTTTGGGACTGGCACAGGGGTGCTGGACATGGCAGAGAGGGGAGATGCTGTGTGTCCACCCCAAAGCCAGGACCCTCCACCCCTGCCAACACAGCCCTCTCCCACAGGCCACCATAGGGAACACTGCAGGTATGCAGGATACAATCTGTCCCAGGCCACCCTGGATGGCAGAACCCTGCAAGGAACAGACAGCCCCAGATGGCTTTGCCCTCCCATGGCTGTTTTTACCTGTACACTGAATCCAAACCTTTTCCTGGAGGCTGAGCTCGAGGTGGCAGCGGCACCTGAAAGGACAAGCCCTTGTGGCAGAGCCCTCAGGGTGCTCCCCTGGCAGCTTCCCCTGCCCAGCCCCATCATGAGCTGAGGGGTCTCTGTGCCCAGGCATTACCTTTGGGGTACCATGCTGGGYATCCTGGCAGGAGCTTGGTCCCTGCAGTGCACGGTCCTTGGAGGCCAGGCAGGAGCTCTGCTCCAGTTCTTCCAGCAAAGCATCTGCACAGAGCCACCCAGGTCAGGCCCCACAGCCACCAGCTGCCCACCCTGTGGTCTTSTACCACTCCCAAAATCTCAGGAGCAAAAGGAGTGTCACACCAGGTCTTGCTGGCCAGCTGCCAGTGTCCCAAGGGGCCCTGAGCACCCTCCCCGAGGCCCCCATCCCAGTGCAGGATGTGCCCACCTTCCCAAAGAGTGAGGCAAAGGGTCCTGCCTCCCCACACCATCCCTGGCCAGCAAAGAAACCTCTGCCAGTCCTCAGCTTGACCCAGCATAAGCCCTGGCAGGGAAAAGCTCACCCTGGGCCCATCCTGCGTGTCCAGAGCACCACTTCCCCCAAGGCGGGCCGAGCACTTTCCCTTTCCTCTTTCACCCCTCTGCCTTGGCTGTCCCTGACACTGGCAACAGGGGATGTCCCCAGCAGTGCGGCTGCTCCCCTGAGCCCAGCTCCCCACCCCAGGCCAGGGAAGGCTCSCAGCTCCCGCTGGGTGCAGCCAGGCTTGTGGCGCTGCCTCAGSCCATTTCCTGCTCTCAAGCTGGCTCCATTTTTGGCCAAGTGCTCGCTCCACCACCGGCCCCATGATTCTCCTGAGATGGGGGAAGCACAGGAGGGAGCAGGGCTCCAAGGCTGCCCCTCAGCGTCATCCCCTCCCGGCCCTGAGGTACAGGAAGGAAGAGGCTCCCCAGAACTGCCAAAAATGTGACCCCAAGCCAGGCCTGGCTGCAGGATCGGCTCWGGAGAGGCCCAACTTACCCAAGTCCTCCATCCTGCCTGGGTGTGGGGTCCCAGGGCAGGGGCAGCCCCCYGAGGTGCCGAGATGGCAGCGGAGGCTGCGCCGGCTCTGTTCCGGTCGCGCCTCCGCCCCCCGCGCCGGGGTTTGTCACCCAGGGTTTCCTCTGTGGGCTGCACACACCACGTGTGACGGGCACAGCTGGGGCACAGGGAGCCACCAACAGCCCGGGCTGGGGCTGCACGGGGAGAAACTGGCCAAGGGGCTGCCCAAGGAGCTCCAGGAGCCAGGACATGGACGTCCTGCTGACCCAGGCTCTGTGCAGAAGCCACCGGCCACGTGTGACAAGGGATGGCATCCCTGTGCTGGGTGGGAATGGATTTGTGGCAGCGTGATGGAGCAGTGCTGTCACCTTCCAGCAGAACCTGCCTTTGGGGSACGCTTCTGGAGCCTCATCATCGATTCTCAGGTTACAGCAAATCCCTTTTTGGCAGAGAAATCTCCCGGCACTGCTGGGAGCAGGCAGTGGATGTGGAAACAGCTCCAAGGGACTGGGGGGATGTTAATGCCAGAGGGTGGGTGCACATGGCTTGGTGTGTGCTTTGGGCTTTTGTTTGGTGTTTGGAGGAGGCAGCACCTGGTGGGTGACCAACATCATCTCTGTCGCCTTGGCCACCAGCCCTAAGAAAACGTCACCAGGTCCTGGCTTGGCTCCTCTTTAGCCCAGCCAGAAAAACCTCGGGAGCAAAGGCTAAGGGACACAGACTCCATCCAGCAAGCACCCACAGGGGTCAGGCTGGCCCTGCCCCGTTCCTGGGCACCGCTGAGCCCCTCAGCTGCCACCTCGGGGTCACTTCATTCCTGACTCCATTTTGTCGCCTGCTCACAGCAGGGCCATCCAGCCCAGCCCCGCCTCAGGAAAAGGCCCCGGGGCCACCAACCCGCAGTGTCCGGGCTGTGTCCAGGCCAGGAATGCTGAGAGCCCCCCAAAGCCCAGAGGAGGCACTGCTGCTGTCACTGCTCGGGCTGCCTGGCCATGGATCCTGGTGTCAGGMCTTCCCTTTCTGCACTCCACAGAACCTTCCTGCCTGCAGAAGGTTTCGGGCTATTTTAGCTTTCTCAGTGATTTAGGGATGTGTGAGCCCGAGTGCACACAAGCATCTGGAGCTGGAGTATCTTAAAACTTGTCCTTACAGAGCCCAGAGGCCAAAGGCTGAGCTGTGYCCTGCCCTGAGCTCTGCTCCCCTGTTCCAACAAGAATTAAGTGACCCCAGCCTTGCCTGCAGAGGGGAAACCAGTCATGACAATGGCAGGGACAGGCTGGCACGGGGCTGACAAAARGCAGGGACAGGAGGAATCCCTGTGCAAGGATCCTGAGGGTTTTTTTAATGCAAGGATATTCTCCTCCTTCCCAGGGTCTGGGTCAGGGAAACGTGGCTCTCCACAGTGAGGGGGTTTATTAGCACACTCTCAGGAACTGTTGGACACACTTTTGTTTTCTAGGAACATGGCAGAGCTCAGGATTTGAAATGCAGAAGCAGAAGGGAGCAGCAGGCACTCGGAGCCCTCTCACTGCTGGGAACCAGTTCAGCAAACAGGATTTTCCAGCTCAGCGCTGCCGGGCTCTTTGAACCCCGGTGATTTTTGCTTTTTGTCTCCCGAGGGAGGATGAGGAGCACCTTGTTCTGGGCAAGTGTTACCCTTTGCTCTCCTGTCATAAAGCRCTGGGTAAGATCGGCCAAACCCTTGGCTCCAGAGCACACCCCAGCCCTGCTCCCCAAGGTCCTGGCCTGGTGTCACATCCTGCTGCAGGATCAGTCCAGGTCCAAAAGCCGCCGAGGCGGCTGGGACAGCAGGGAAGGTGACAGAGTGGCGACCGTGACAAAACCTGCTCCGAGGTGGCATCTTCAGCGTCTGCGGAGGCGAAGTTTTGGGGTTTTGTGTGGGTTCAATGAGTTAGTGCAGTTCCTGTGGGACAGTCAGGCGCTGCTGGGTCTGTTTTGGGGAAGGACTCGGGCCTTGCCCCGGCACAGCCGCTCCCGGGGTTCCTGCCCAGGCGCCGTTCGCGCCGGGGACGCAGCCGGGAACGGGGAACTGGCGCTGCCTCAGCTCCGGTGGAACTACAGCTCCCGGCAGGCCCCGCGCATGCGCGGCCGCGGGACGGAAGCGGGCGGGGCCAGGGYTGTGTGCCCCGCCCCCCTTGCGCCGGCCACCATTTTGTCACCGACTTTCACCCGCCGCCCGACGGGGCGTTTTTTTTTTTCTTAAAGGAGAAGCGGTAGCAAAAAGCGGCCCGGCCGCCTGGCCCCGCCGGTACTACGGGCGGCGCCGCAGCCCCGCGGCACGGAGCAGCCGCGTGGGGCGGGGCGGCGAACGGCTTCCCCTGCCAGGCCTCGCCCGAGGGGCAAAGGGGCCCGGGGGCAGGCGGAGGGGCGCAGGCAGCGGCGGCGGTAGGGAGCCCTGCGGAGCCGGGGCCTGGGTGGCGGCCGCGCGGCGGACGGGCGGTCCGGGCGGAAGGGCCTGCGGGGCGGCGGCCGCGGGGGCCGCGCTCGAGTGGGCGCCGAGCGGGGCCGGCCGGGGGGGGAGCGGGAGCGCGAGCGCAGCGGCCGTAGCAGCGCCTGCGCGAGAGGCGGCGCGAGT
>JACDOX010000383.1:434275-457623 GCA_014549065.1 Cardinalis cardinalis
GCCCCGCGGCGCCAGCGCGGTCTGGCCCCGTCTGCCAAAGGTCCGGGTGAGGGAGGCGGTGGGATCCACCTTCCCGGGAGGAGATGCTGCATTCGCTGCACCTTCGGTTCTGAGCGGGACACCGGAGCCTTCGGAAGTGCAGCTGCTCTCCCCTGTTCTAAGCACAGAATCCCCCTGGATCGCTCCTCATTGTCCTGGGCATGGCTGGGCCTTTGCTGCTGGATGTTCCTGTAGTTCCCCTCAGCTTCCTGCGGCTGAAACAATCCACCTTGGCATGAGGGGTTGAAAACAATGACCCGATAGAGAGGCACCGCGACTTTGGGGAATTGGGGCTCATCTCCACGTCATTCAGTTCCTTGTTGCTGCCCATCCCATCGAGTCTGGCTCTTACACTTGCTTTTGTGTTTTTTTCAGGTCTGCAGATAAAGTCCCTGGTAAAGGTAAGAGTTGAATTATTCACTCCCGGTGTTGTRTTCTATCTAGAAAGTCTGGGTTGTCCCATGAGTTAGCCCAATTCTCTTTTTGGATCTTCCTTTCAAAGAATGTTTTAGTGCTGGGTGATGTGCAGTTTCTTTCTGAGTATCTCTCAAGACTGTGGAACTGTGATAAGCTGCTGCTGCTGCTCTTGGCACRTCCCCAGCCTGCAAAATCTCGCTGTCCCAAAAAGCACTCAGGCTTTCCGAGGCTGTTGGAGTGTGAGGCTGAGCTGCTCCATGGTTTGACAGCTCTTGTTGCACAGCAGTCCCAAGTAATTGGCAATCCTGGGTTCACTTCTGTTCTGTGCTCAGGAATATAGGAGTAGATCCTCAAGAGACCTGGGAAAGTTGTGTGGAAATCAGACTATTCAGATATTCACACTTGTTCTTTTCTAGCTTTAGTGGATTATGGAGTTTTTAGGTTGATGTCTTCAGGGGTGAAAGAGGAAATTATTTAGAACTGGGGGCGTGAGTAGAGTCTGAAAACAAAAGCCCCAGCTGTGGGGATCTGCAGCCTGGAGCAGAACTTTTGTTTTCCAGTGCACACTGTGAACTTTGTGCACCTATTTAATAATTTCTTGTTAAAAAAAAAAAAAGCCCAAAAAGCAGAAAAAATAGTTAGAGGGCTTTGCTCCTTACGTGGTGGTGACTTCTGAAACAGGTCCAAGTAGAGGGCTTTGTGTAGAGTTGTTTTTGATCTGGCACCAGAGAATTGTGGCAGAATGAAGCCCTGAGGAAAGGAGGTCACACACCTGTGCCGATGAATTCCCCTTTCTGCTGGRGCTGTCTGGGTTTGCTTGCCAGCAGCTCTGTCTCGGAGGCTGCTGTTATTCCCGTGGTTTGGTAACTCTTTAGCTTTCCTCCTGCAAGTCTTTATTCCATTTGGGTGTGGGAATCCATCRCAGTTCCAGCTGGCAAGGTGTGTTTTTACAGACTGAAGCAGAATTAACCACTGCGTGTTGAGTCCAGATCTTGCTTGTGTGTGTTTACCCCTCGCTGTGTACAGGATGGGCAGCATAATRTCAGAGCTTCAGGCTTTTATGTCAGAGCACAGTTGCTGAAATGTCTAAAAAAGTTTAGCTTCGTATGACTCTTGGGTTTTGGTTTAAGGAGAAATATTTATTGGCAGTGGTAGAAAATGGGCAGAATATTCCCATTTTTACCCCAGGAAGTGAAAGTTGTCAGACTGAAATTCCTGGGTTTGGGGGCTCTCTGCACTTGAGCCATTTTAGCCTTTAACTTGGCCTCTGAGAGTTTCAGCTGTGCTTCARGGTGAGAGTGGAAAAAGTGTTTGTTAAACTTCTGGGGCTCTTTTTTTCCCAATTAGATTTGCAGCCAAAACGATGGTAGGAATAGTCGCATGGAAGTTGGCACAGGGAAGTGCTGACTTCTGGGCCCGAGGAAATCTGTGCCGTGGGGGGTGGGGGTTGTTTGTTTCTGGTTTGTTTTTAGTCTACAGGAGCACAGAAGTGAGGAAGCYGCACTCCTGTGTCTTGGCTGCACGCTGGATGGAGCCCTTGTGCACCTTGTGCTGCTTGGAGGGGACCTGGAAACAGGCTGAGGAGTGTCTTCCTCCTCCTTCCTTCCTTCCTTCCTTGGACAGGTTGTGCAGGAGCAGGAGGGGCTTCTCCCTCCTCCTGGTGTTGGGCTTTAGCAGAGGTTTTTGRAGGAGCCAGACCAGTGTGAGCAAGCAGCAGCTTTCCTTGCACAACAGAGTTTTTGGTAGCCTGGAGCCCCCTGTGAGCCTGGAAGGCACAATCCCATTTGTCCTTTCACCCTGCATGGAGCTGGGATAAGGTGCTAAGTGGTTCTGGTGAGGGTTTGGAACTCTGTGCTTGTGTTCCCTGATACAGAATTGATTTTTTTTTTTTTTTTTGCATTGCAGTATTAGCCTTTACTGTCAACTGCTGAATCCAGTTTGGAAAATTCCCTGGGACAGCCATGGTACAGAGCCATGGGATCAGGCTTTTCCTGCATCYCCTGGGCAGTTTGGGTTGTGCAGGTCTGACAGGGAGTTTGGRGGGAGATGAGAGCCAAAGGTGTGTGTGTTGTGTTGTGTCACAGCCTGAGTGTGACTGTCACCACGGGGCAGCTGCAGTGTCAGCCTGTGCTCCCTGRCTATTCCCTGTTGCCTGCTTAGTCATGCAGTTGCAGGATTTCCCGACGTGTGCCTGCAGGAATATTGGATGCATAAGTAGAACGTTTAATCTCAGCTTACAAATGAATTTGTGTAGCTGCAGTCACTGTGTGGCAGAATTCACATCTGCCTTCCCGCAGTGCTCTGTATCCTTGTGGGAATAATTTTCATTTTAGTTAGGAGAGTCACCTCCCTGGAAGCCTGTTCCCAAATCCAGGGGTTTTGCTAAGAAAACAGTTAGGTTTGGCACATTTAAAAAAAGATGGAAAACTTTTGAGACTCAGGAAGCAGCGAATGGGTTTGTACAGAGAGGACTCACATTATACCTAAGAGTTTTATTTTTAATGCTTCATGCTCCTTTTGGGAGCATTGCTTTCCCTTAAGGCTTTGTCAGTATTTGGAGAAAGTAATGTCATTATTTAAAACCAAACCTTATAAAAATGCACTGAATTTAAATAGCTCAGACTGCCCAAACCCTCCAAGGGTTTTCCTGTGTTTCATCTCTACTGTTCCACAGTCCTCTGGTGGGGAAGAGCCCTTTGGATGGAGCTTTGCACTTGGATATTTTTCCTGAGTTTCATTTTTGTCCATGCCATTATGAAAGSAGGTGTTTGGTGCCTTACCCGCTGTGTGGTTGCTTCCTTAAATCTYAGAGGTGTGCTTATGTTGTGGTGCATTTATTTTTATAGCAGCTTTTTAACTTAGCAACTAATAGTTTATTTTCTTTTCACCTAATTGCACACATGTATTTTCTGAAATTGTCTGCAGGGTCAGTAAAAAGCTTCCAAATGCCTTATAAATCAAAATTCAGCTCTCTTGAAAAGCAGAGCAGTGCCCAGAGTCTTGTCTTTTGGTTGTCTAAACAAAGACACAACTTCACTGTGAGTGTCCTTCCAGGTTTCCTGTTCTTGTCCCTTCTCCCAGGGACTGGCATTCGCTCACAATTTTTAATCTATTTTTGATGAAGAAAAAAGAGACAAAAATGTATTCCAAATCTAGGACTTCCYATATTTTGGGCAAGGCCTTTGGTGATGGCTGATTCCAGCTGTTCCTGCAGCTGAGCACTTGACAGACAGAAGTTTCCTGGTGCAGCCCTGACCCTTGGATAGGGACCAGGGACCATGTTGGGAGGGTCTGGAGTTAGGTGGTTTTTCAGCTCCTAGCTCTGTGGCAAGGTAAATAATTGATACATCTCCTAAGGATGGGGTTTGGCAGGTACCTGGGTATTCTCAGCATGTAAAAATGCCCYGTATTTGTTAGACAGCTGAAGCAGAGGAAGTAAAAGGAGAAATCCTGGGAAAAGGCTTATCCAAGACTTTCACTTGAGAGRAGGGAAGCAGAGCTGCTGGGTGAGGGGTGTGCTCTGTCCAGGTGTGTTCTGAGGCAGGACTGCTTCAGCTCTGCAAGCCTGAATTTTAAAATGATAATTATTATCAGCCGAATGCCTGATCTTCCAAGGGAATACAGCTCTTCCAGAGCAGCAGTCTGTGCTATCCCTGGCAACACAGTAGTGGTTGAGGGGGGAATTTATAGAGGATGGTTTCAAGTGTCTTTGGGTTTGGTTTAGCAGTCAAAAATGGGATGTTCACCATGAGGACTGAGAACATGCAGCAGTCACCTTGAGATCTGCTAAAGAAAGCCAGGAGGGTGCAGTTCATGCTCTGATGGTGAGGTTTATACGTGCAAGACAGCAGCTTGATGGTTTACAACACAGTGTGATGCCTCACATCCGGGATTCCAGTCAGGCTTTTCCAGCCAAATGTTGCTTATTCCCACCCTGTTAATCAAGGATCAGACAGTGAGTAATGCAAAGCAAACTACGTGCTAGGAGAAAAAGGATCATTTGGTTCAGAAGGCTTGATGCAAAACTGGAGATGGCAGGCTGGGAGGAATCAGAGAGGTGTGGATTGCTCRTCCCTGGAAGTATCCAAGGTCAGGTTGGACAGGGCTTGGAGCAGCCTGAGCTAGGGCAAGGTGTTGCTGCCCATGGCAGGGCTTGGAATGAGCTGAGATTTAAGGTCCCTTCCAACCAAACCATTCTGTGACCAGCTGTAACATTTCAAAGGACATTGAGTTCATGAAGGCCCAGTGTCACAGMGAGTGCCAAAAAGTGAGATCAAATGAACTGTACTCGGCAATTTTAGTTTTTAAGGGATTAACTTGCTCACAAGACATTTCAGCCAGTTCTGTTATCTTGCCAGAGCATGTTTGGAGACGAGCCATGAGGCAAAAGGAAACCACCTGTACAAGCTGTAAATAAGTCTGGAGGCCTCAGGCTAACAGCATTTGTGGTGCTTTTTGCTCTAGCACAGCRCCAGAAACATCCAGCTCAGATCCCTCAGGGATATTGCCAGGTGTACAATTCCAATGAAGTATATGTTTGGGGGATTCTCTAAACATGACTTTTCACATGGCCCAACTTTGAAGCTGGCCTTTCATAAAGCACTTGCTGAGCTTTATGAGTGTCTCTTGTTGTGCTTAGAGCCAGCAAATCATTGTCTTAGAAGCCTTTATCCAAGGGAAATACAAGCTGCTTTTAAATATGAGTGTCTTTCCTTAGAGGGAATGTGAGGAGCGTTTTAAGGGAAGGTCTGCTGAGGTGAGGGCCTGGGGGGTGTCCTGGCTCAGCAYAGAGGGCTGAGCAGGTTCCCACAGCAGGCAGTGACACCTTGGGTTTTAGCTTTTATATTTTTCACATTCTCTGCTACCTGGTATGTAAYTCTGAAACTTCATATTAGGTGTTAGTAAGTTCTCTTCACAGGGTAGTTTGACAAAACAATCCCTTCCCAGCTGGAGAATCAAGGACAGCCATTACCCAAAAAGCATAAACAACGGTGAAGAGAAGGGGGCAAGCCAGGGGGGTGAGACTTCGTGACCTGGAGCTGTAACTGGACAATTGAACCCAATATGTAGATAAACCAAAACTTAGAAAAGTGTAAAAACTCGTGACCAGGAACCATTCTTAGATTCAACCTGGGTGTAGCCCTGGCCAGGCTCTTGTGCTGCCCAAGGTGTATCCTTGTGAGGCCTTTCAGTAAATACCTATTTTGTCCATTTAGCTCTGTTCCAGCTCAGCTTTTCTAGGCATCAGCAGGGGCTGCTGTGATTTAAGGTGTGATTTAATGAGGGGATTCATGCATTTTGTACTCTGATGAAAGACACTGCAATGGCTGTTWCAGCTCCCAAAGAAGAGAAGGAGGAGGAGGCAGTGTCTGGCACGCTGAGCCATGGCTCTCCCGTGGGCACGGCGCGGCCCAGCCGGAGCTGGCGCAGCAGCCGGACGGCGGCGGCCGCCCGCCAGCGCGACCCCGAGAACGCCCGCGCCTCCCGAGGCAAGGCCGCCTCCCTGCAGCTCATCTGCAAGTCAGAGCCCAACGCCGACCAGCTGGAGTACGGTACGTGCCACGGGAGGCCTGGGGACAGCCAGGGCTGTGGGTGTCACTCTGGGCGTGTGGCTGTGCTGGCGTGGTGCTGCTTGTCACGGGTGCCTTCTGCCACCAGCACTCCCGGCTCTGAATGTCGACGGAGGTACCGTGAGACAGATGAGCTCACTGCAGCGAACACACTTTGAAACCTAATGGTGACTTTTCCTTTCAGTGGTCACAGACGAGCATCAGTCTCCAGATGGAGTCAGGTAGGACATCTCATTTTGTGGTGTTTCTTCCTATTCGGTGTCTCAAGGTGGGCCTGAGTCGCTTGAAGATAAATGTTAGTTTGAAATGATCCATGGGACTGACAGTAGCTCTGTCTCCTTTGGCCCCTCGCTGTTGCAGTTCCAGTGTGCACAGATGTCAGGAGATGTTGTGGAGAAATGGGTAGTAAGATTTGATCTGGGCATTCCTGCTGGTAGCTTTGTTGCTGTGGGTGGGTGGGTTCAGGAGAGGACACAGCTCTGCCTGGCCTGTTCTGGTTGTCACTGTGCTCCTTGGYCAGTGCAAGCTGTTACCTTTCCCCAGTCATGCTGGATGAGGAGGTGCAGTGGAATAGTGTCCCTCCCATGCTGGGGAATGGTGCACAGATATTATTCTTGCATTAGTGGCCAAGCTGTTGCTGCCAAAGTCCTCTCTTCTTCTTTTCTCCCAACAGCGATGATGATGAGGAGATGCTCATCAGTGAGGAAGAAGTTCCCTTCAAAGATGATCCCAGAGATGAGACCTACAAGCCCCACCTAGAGAAGTATATTGGATTGTGTACTTACTGGGGGTTTACACCAAAAAAATATGGGCATGTTACCTGAATTAGCTTAAATGCCCCAAAGCACCCGTGCTAGTTGATCTGCTGGAATGGTTCTAAACATTGCCTGCATTGGCCAGAGCTGTTCTTCTCTCAGGGACTGGAGCCTTTAGAGCCTTGCTGGCTGCTGGGTACTTCCCTAAGCCTGGTTCTGATTTCTGCTTGAAAGTGGGACTTGAAGAACAGACCTCAACTTGGGTCCAGTTTTTGTTTAAATCTTTGTAAAAAGCAGGCAGTGGGAAGAGTATTGGAGTAAGGTGTTGTATTTGTGTCTTCGTAGGGAAGCACCAAAGCAAAGGAGAAAAGCTAGCAAGGGGAAGGAGGAAAAAGAAAGGCAGAAAGAGATTAAAGTGGAAGTGAAAGAAGAGAATGAGTTTCAGGAGGATGAAGAGCCACCAAGGAAGTAAGTAAACTCTGCAGTTACACATGCCAGTGTGTGCTGTGTGTTTTGCATTCTTGCTGGTGTACAACAGTGTTTAATTGTTGTTGCTTCCCCCCATCCCCCCCTCCTCCTCTGGGCCTGACAGCTGATGGGGCAGCCCTGTTTRTCCTGTGCCCTCACGTCTTGCCTGTCTTCAGCCACAAAAACATCAGAGTTTAGCTTAAGTGGAGGGGTTTTTCATCATTCTGTGGTTAGTCAGCCTCCCTGGGTGTGACCACAGAGTGGGAAATACTTCAGGGTGTCCTTACAATGGGTTCCTTGTGATGCTTCAAGTGGATCCCAAAAGCCTGTGGGAGAGGGCAGCATTCCTGCTGTGTGCTGGGGGCAGACACTGGGATGTCTTGTCACTGGAATACCTTGTGTGTGTGRTAAGTGTCCTTTTTGTACAGTTAGGACTTCACCAGAGGTCAGGAAAATCAGCTGTTTTCCCCTTGCTTTCAAGAAGTAAACCAACAAACTTTTCCACCCAGTCAGTCACCAGTGGCTGACACCTTCTGGTGTGTGCTGTCCCTGGAACTCATGGCTGAAGCATTCCTTCTGGCAACACAGGGAGATGGGTTTATGTGACTGTGTCAAAGCCATTCTTTGGGATAATGTGAGGGGAAAAAAAGAAAAAGGAGCTGGTTTTGTGCCTCAGCTCCTCTCTGAGTGGTTGGAACATCCCGGGCTCCCTCTGCTGACCTGCTGCACACTGATGGTGTGATTCCTCTTGCTGTTCCTGAGCTGCTGCTGATTCACAGTGGAGAGGAGTGAGGAGGCTGATATTTTGAGAACATTTTTGTCTGTTGGAGACTGCTTTCTGAGGCTTGAGGTTTTGTTGTTTGAATCAGACACTACTTTCTGTGCGTAATAAAACCTGTGGCCCTTCTGAGGGCTTGGCTTGAATGCTGAGTGTGTGTTCAGCATGTTCCTGGCTTGCCATCAATACAGATGTCTCAGTAGAGTCTAGAAAATACTTCCATCAATGTGCTCCAAGTGTCTCTGCAGCAATGGGATCAGGCAGGCAGAGCTGGGTAGAGCTGTGGCTTGGGAGGCTGCAGTTTACATGTGAGCACAGGTCTGCTCAGACAGGGCCTAGATTTTTGTCTTGACAGGTACAGAAGCTGCTGTGGCTAATTCAGAGCCCTGTAAAATAGCTGCTGGATCATTAATCCCGTTCTTCCTGATCAGGCAGATGGATGTTTTCCCATGGTGTGGAATGTTCCCCAGCAGAGCAGAGGAAACACTCTACACTGTTGGTTGTAGACTGTGTTGGCCAAATTACATGTTTATGAAAAATGCAGCAGGAAATGGGAAGTATTGAGAGGACAAACCGTGTGAAGTATTTATTTCTCTGGAATTCTCCATCTTTTGAATCTGTCTCCAACTTGCACTCAGTTTTTTTTCTAGATCATGCAGTTAATGAGGCAATACAGCATGCTCTTCAAAATCTCTGCCCACTGCTAATGTAAAGAAGCTTCTCCCAGTTCTGTTTCTGTATCCCTATTACAGGAGGGGAAGAAGGAGAAAGGATGACAAGAGCCCAAGGCTGCCCAAGAGAAGGTAAGTGATCCTCTCAACCCAGTTGTGTTCTGCAGACTTGCTTCCCTTCTGTCCTACATGCAGACAAGGATTGTCCCAAAGCCATCTCTCTGCCTGAAAGGGAATAAAAACCAAAAACAGCAGCATGCCTTGTCTTCCCTCTTCTCCTTCCCTGTAGCTGTTGGTTTAATTTCTTCCAAGTGAACCAGCCCCCTGCCCACTTCTCAGTTGATCCTTCCTGTGGCTTTGCCCAGCAATAAGGAATTGCTTTGGGAATTCTGGGTCTCCTGAGGTTTTCCCAGCTCTAGGGAGAGCCCTCAAGTAGTGGCAGGAGAAGAGTTGGCTCTTGAACAGCAACTGTGTCACAGCCCAGGCAGGGGTTTTGGGGTAATAGTGCTTTGCTGTGCTTGCACTTGTTATTTGTGGCATGAGACACATTAGCTCCTCACAGACACAGAGAATTGTGACTCTAAATAGAATATATATAGAATTTTTATCTATAGAAGCACCTGACCATAGAAGCAGCCAAGCACTCTGCCCCTCTCCTTGCTGATTTCCCAGGAAGAAGCCCCCGATCCAGTATGTGCGCTGTGAGATGGAAGGCTGCGGCACGGTCCTGGCTCACCCGCGGTACCTGCAGGTTGGTGGGGCTGTTCACTTCCTCTGTGGCACGTGGGAGGGCAGGGAAGGGGTGCTTGGAACAGGCAGCTAAGCCTCCASTGGCACTGACACCCCTTCCTGATGCTGTCATTTTGCAAGGCTTCATTGTGGCCAGTTGTAGCCGAGTGTCTGTCAGGTTGCTGGATGTCCATGTGTGTTTTATTTTCCAGTGGGGATCTAAACTTGAGTGAACCTCAGCTGTTCACTCAGCCATGAGCAGTCTGCAGACTTCCACTCTTTCTTTCCAGCATCACATAAAATATCAGCACTTACTGAAGAAAAAATACGTGTGTCCTCATCCCTCCTGCGGTCGGCTCTTCCGKCTCCAGAAGCAGCTCCTGCGGCATGCCAAACATCACACAGGTACAGGGGGTGGGAAATAGGTGCAAACTTCTCTTCAGGTCAGTGAACAGATAGGGGGACAATGGAAAAGCCTTCTGCAGAGAGTGAAGCCAAGTCAGGTGGCATAGATTTGCAGCAACAGCAGCAGGGTATTACTGTCTTCTGGATTACCATCTTTTAAGCAAATGAAAGAAACATACTATAGAGGTTTTAATTCTTCTTCTGGCAGGCATCACTCAGGAGCTCTGTAGAGGAATAAGCCTCAACAGATAAAGTCTGATTTATCCCAATTTGCCAGTCTTTCAGTTTTGGTCAGAGTGGATAATTAGCTCTTAAGAGAGTCTTAACCGTGCCTTGCCTCTCCAGATCAGCAGCTGTGGTGTGTTGTGGGACACCTCCTCCTCCCAGAACTTGTAGCTCTGCTCCTTCCTGGGCAGCTTTACCTGCACCGCCTGAGAGTTGGGAAAGGGGGCAGGTCTGTGGGAGAGCAGTGCTGCAACTGGTGTTGTCTTTCAGATCAAAGGGATTACATCTGCGAGTACTGCGCCCGGGCCTTCAAGAGCTCCCACAACTTGGCAGTGCACCGGATGATCCACACGGGCGAGAAGCCCTTGCAGTGAGTACCTCTGCCTGTGCCTCGCCCTCCTGCTCTGAGGGACCCCCGAAACACCCATTGCAGAGCAGCTCTGAAGTCAGGCTGGAGCCTGTTCCTGGTGTCCCAGCTCTCTTTGAACACACAATTGCGTCACCTGCTCCTTGGGGCCGTGTCTTGCTGTGGATCTGGGGAAATAAACCCTCAGTAAATAAAATCAGAGCTGGAGCTGCAGTGACATTAGTGAGCCCCTGCTGTTCTTCTGAGCTGCCACGTCACTACTACTGTCCTTATGAGCGTGTGTGGATGTCCCTTTGTTGTGACATCCTTGTTGTCCCCTCCCAGGTGTGAGATCTGCGGATTCACCTGCCGGCAGAAGGCTTCCCTCAACTGGCACATGAAGAAGCATGATGCAGACTCCTTCTACCAATTCTCCTGCAATATTTGTGGCAAGAAATTCGAGAAGAAGGACAGCGTGGTGGCCCACAAAGCCAAGAGTCACCCCGAAGTGCTCATTGCTGAAGCACTGGCTGCCAAYGCGGGTGCCCTGATCACCAGCACCGATATCCTGGGCACTAATCCCGAGGCCATTGTGCCGCCCACAGATGGCCAGGGCCTCCCGCTGCTCCCCGACCCCCTGGGCAGTGCTCCCCCAGCAGATTGCTTGCTGCTGAGCCCAGAGGGGATGCCAAAGCCCTACTGTGGCGGGGCGGAGCGGGTGAGCCTGGTGGCTGACGGCAAGCTCTTCGTGGGCAGCGGCAGCAGCGCGAACCCAGAGGGGCTGGTCATGAACACAGAGATGCTGGGAGCCAGCACGGAGGTGCTCATTGAAGATTCAGACTCCACTGGACCCTAGTGGCAGGGGGAGCACCYGGGTGCTGGGACAGTTGGGACTCTGTATTTAAAAGGAAAAGAAAAAAAAAAAAAGGAGGAGGCACTTACTGAAAGAGAGGAAAGTTAAACAAAACTTACAATACTAGTAAATAACTGAAGGGTCTGCTCCCCTCCAGCACGGATCACAGCACATCYTCTTTCTCCCGACCACTTCTCTCTCTCCCACGGCCCCTTTGTGGAAAGGGGCACGTGCTGCCATTGCCAGAGCAAGTTGGATTGAGCGGTGGATTTCTCCAAGGGAGGGGGCACTGCCGAAACCCCTCGCTCTACCCCAAAGCAGTTGTTGCCTTTCTGGCTCCTTGGCRTGGCCCCACTGGCAAACTAAAAAGCGTTGGACGTGCTCTGGAGAAGTTCCTTAGGACTCCCTCTGCCCCTGGTCCCGACTTCTATGCACCACTGCACTCTGGTCCTTGCAGTCTCCTCCTTCCTGGCTGGGGCTGGGAGTTTGGCACTTTAGCCCCTCGGCAGGGTGAGCTGTGAAGCAGCAGTGCACATCCCGCTCCCACCACGCTCCCCTGCTCCAGCCCTGGCAGGAAGTGGAGGGAGGGAACGCCCTGGCTCGTAGATCATGTTTGCTTGGAGAGGCCCGGGGGCTACAGGAGCCCTGCGTGGGAGAGGCAAGGAGGAGCATCCCAGTTTGACGACAGTAATTTGCACTTTGAACATGCTTCGTTTTTGTGTTGTGGTAACAAGATTCCTTATTTATTGTTTAAAAAAGGGTCGGTATTTTTTAGTTCTGTTCTTAGGGGCGGGGGTGGAAGGGGTTCAGGCTGTTTCCCAGTAGGCTCCAGTGCAGGGAGCTCCAGTGCCATTGTGCCAGCAGCTGGGAGAGCTGAGGTGAAGGCAGTGCTCTGGAGTCAGATGTGTCTTGCAGCTTTTGCAGAATAGAGGGAGAGCCCCTGGAGAAGAGCCTGTGTGCAGTGGGAGTCTCTGCAGCARCGTGTTAGCAGGAGGATGAGGTGAGTGAGGGGCTGTCTCTCCCTCCCTCCCAACTCCGGGTGAGCTCCTTGCATTAAATGCCTGTTTTGCCTCCAGCCTTTTGGGGAAGGACGTTTTTAGCCAGGAACTTGTTCTTGTGACTTGAGACTCTTGGGACAGCCGTGAGCTACTTGCTGCTGGGGGATGTGGTGCTCCTCATCCAACTCTGCCTCTCCTTTCCAGGTCTAGACAAAGACACAGTTAGCAGGGACTGGATATGGTTTTCTCAGGCTTGTTTATCCAAGGCAATAGATTGATGTGGGACTGCGGGGCTGTCAGCTTTTCTCCCTGCCCTCATTTTGAGGGGATATTGTGTAGCCGTGTTCTGAAAGCTTCTCTTTTCTGCACAGACACCCCAGCTTTCCCTGAAGCGTGGCGGGTCAGGTGTTGCCTGCTGGTGTAGTTAGGGCAGCTTTGAGCCCTTGGAAAAGTTTACATAGGATGTGTCTGCTATGGAGACTTGGATTTTTTTTTGCTCTTCTCTGAAACTTTGTGTGGAGATTCAGTGGCCTTGAATTCGTAGCGGTTTTGGAAGAGGTGAAGAATAACCTGGTTTTTTTTATTTGCTTGTTTTTTGGTTGGGTTTCTGGGGTTGGGAGCAGAGCTGAAGTATCTTGTCTGAGCACAAGATCAGCTGAGTTGGTCTGTAGCACACAGCAGCTTGTTGAAATCGGGTACCTGGGGGTCTGGAAAACCGCAATAAAATGTGGAATTTAATCGGATTAACAGGAAACTGACTCTGAACACCCACTCTGTCCTCTGTGACGCCTGGAAATCCAGCTGTGGCCCAAACATGCTGGCTTTTCTCAGGCTGTTTGTCCTGGTTTGCCCCCTCCCTCTCTCCCCTCCTCCTCCCCCTTGCACTGGTACCTTTGTCAGAGCAAGTCAAAGCACTTCCTGGTGTCGGGGCGGATCGAGGCTGAGCAGTCGGGTGTCCCGTGCCCTGGGTGTGGGCATCCCGTGGTCATGCTGTGGCCTGGCTCACGTGAGAGCCCAGYACACCTGGTGGCAGGTCCGTGGTAGAATGGTGTTAAACTAAATCAGTTCCTTCAGTTGAGATGATCCAGTGTCTAGCTTGGATTGCTTTRCTGGGTTTCCAGCAGGAAACTTTCTGGGTGGCAGCCGGTCCCCTCCCCTTRCAGGCTAGAGAGGGGCAGCACGCTGGGGACACTTGGTGGCCCTCGGGGCAGGTTGGCTTTGTCCTTCTGACATGGTGCTGCTGGAGCTGTGTCTCTGCTGGCCCCTGTGCCTGTGGGAGGTGCAGGGTGGGCAGAGCCTTGCACAGAACACTAAAGGAGAGCTCGGGGGTTTGTTGGTCAAGGGATGGCACTAAAAGGCCATTGGGCCAAGGGCTTGCTCACCTCTGGTGACCCAGCACTTGGCACCAGGCTGGGGGAGGCTGCCTCGTCCCACATCCGCCCCAGTGGAGCAGGGTTTGCCCATGGCTGCACTTCTGGGATGCAAAATCAAACATTTCCTTTGCTTCCCGGCCTGGACACCTCTGATCCGTGCCACTCCCTGCCTTGTCCTTCCATGACACCTCTTGTAGCTCTCCCTTTTCTTTTTCTGGCCATGGCCAGGTGCCTGTCTGTCCTCTAACCATAGCCTGCTCGCCCCTGATGCAGGAGAGATGTGTAGCTCCCCTCCCATGCCCCTCTGAAGCCCTGAAACTGACACAGCCCTCCTGCAGCTTCTCCTCCCCTCGATGTCTCTCCTTCACTCGCATGCAGTTTGCTTCAATAAATTATTGTAGTAGTTTGCAATAAACTTTTTTGTATTTTTTTCCCCTGTATTTATTTTTTTTTTCTCCTCCCGGGGAGGGATTGGAGGGGGCACGAGGCCCTTTGGCACGGGCAGCACTTGAGGGGCCCTGGGCCACTGGGCTGGGGCTGGGGGCTGCAGTGGCCATGGCCTCCCCAAGCTCAGCAGCTTCTGCAGTAGCCACGGGGTGGCAAGGAGGCTGCTGGGCATATGAGGACCCCCCAGCCCTGGTACCCCCAGCCAGGCACACTGTGGTATTCATGGGAAGCTGCTTTTCAACTCCTGGGGTTTTTCTCACTCTTGATCTGGGTAATGCATAACCAAAATAAACATACTGAGGAAAAACCAACCCAACCTGAAGGGCTGTTTTTGTCTTGGTGTGTGCAGCTCGCCTGTGGCGTGGCTGGTGTTGTTCTGGGGTGGTTGGGATATCTTTCCTTATCTGCAGCCTCTCTTTAGGGCAGGACCCCTCTGGGGAAGGGGGTTTAAAAGCATCTGGCACAGATCCTTCTGCCGGGGTTTGGGTTGCAGTTTGGCTTGGGGCTGCTGCGGGATCTCCAGCCTGGGGGCTGCCCTCAAGCATTGCTTGGCCCTGCTCAGGCTCCAGCCGGCTGCCGGGCTGAGGTGTTGAGCAATGTCCGGGCTTTGCTCACCTCTTCCCGGCAGTGGTTTCCCGCGCTCTGGAATGAGCCGAGGGCTTAGCGTGCCGCTAATCTCCCTGTGTGGCTGGGAGGGAGGAGTGGGTCAGCCGGGGCTGGGAGCCTGTTGCTGCTGCGCCAGACAGTTCTGGGCAAGGCACTTGGAGTAGCGATGCGTGGGGGAATTAGGGAAATAATCTGTCGCTGTTGATCCCAGAGGCGGGAATTTGCAGCGTGGTGCCAGGCCCCAGGCACGGAAGAGGGGGAGAACCAGGCCAGCGGACGTGTGAGCGGAGCTCCCGGCTGGAATGCACCAGCTCAGCAAGGGATTGTCCTCGCCAGGCCGGGCGGCTGCTGCTGTGCCCGGAGCCTGGTGGCCGTGACAGCTGCCCGGACCATGGCGGCCGCAGAGAGCCCCTCCGCTGCCCTCCGGCGCCGCGACCTCTGCAGCCGCGGCATCCGCCTGGCCGGCAAGATGCGCGCGGATGTCGTCGACCTCCTGGACGCCTACGTGAGTTTGCCCTGCTCCTTCTGGCTGCTCTGGGGCTGGGAGCACTGCTGGGATCTGGGAGCTGTGCTGGGGTGCGAGGACTGAGCCACGGCAGGGATGGGGCACGGAGTCCTGCCGGATCTGGTCCTGCTCACACCTGGGTGAGACTCGGGCAGCTCGCACTGCCTCAACACCCTCGGGGCTGGGGATCCCCCACGTCTGTCCTGCCTCGCTGATCCCCGGCGGGTCTCACCCTGCAGGTGGAGCAGCAGGGCTTGGACGCCTCGGCCAGTGTGGCGGCAGTGGAGGGGGTGCCGCTGGCAGCGGTGGAGCGCTGGGACGAGCAGACGGGCACGCAGCGGCTGCTGGAGAACCTGGCGGCCTACCGGGCCTTCCGCGCCCTGCTGGCCCAGATGCTGGAGGAGCAGCGGGAGCAGCTGGGCGAGGCCGACGCGGGCCTGGGCCGGGCGCTGGCGGCTGTCCTGCTCCAGGTCTCGGCCTTTGCCTACCACCTGGAGGAGCTGCTGCGGCTGGAGAGCCGCGGGGTCCCCGGCGAGGAGGGGGACGAGGAGGAGGAGGACGGGCCGCCACCCCCGCCGCGCCTCAGCCTCTTCGAGCAGAAGCTGCGGGGCCTGGGCGTGCTGCGGGAGCTGGCCCAGTGGGCCGTGAGGTCCGTGCGGGACCTGCGGCAGCTCGCCAAGCCCAGCCCGGCCACCGGCGCAGCCCCCGGCCTGGCCGAGAGCCCCTGAAGGCGAGCACAGGGTGGGGGGGCTTGGGTGCCCCTGGGGCTCCTCACCCACCCTCTCAGAGGGCAGCTGAGAATGAAGGAGGGGACGTGGAGGGGAGGGACTGTGCCATTAATCCCCRTGCTTTTAATGCTGCTCCTCACGGGGAAACTGAGGCACAGGCTGCAGTCTACCCTGCRGGGAGCAGGGATCCGCAGGGGTCCTCGGGCTCTTCCTGCTGGGCAGTTGAATTACCCAGGAAGCAGCTTTGCTGCTCGCCCCAGGGCCTAGAGGCATGAGGCACTGCCCATGGCAGGCAGATGCTGCCTTGGGGCTCTTGTGGATGCAGGGCAGGAGCCAAGGGACAGAAAAGCATCACCGGGTGAAAGGAGTCTTGGGGCCTGCCCCCCAGCTGCAAGGCACAAGGCTTGGCCTCCTGCACGTGGACTCTCCTTCTGCCCAGCTTGGTTGGCTGCTCATTGAATTTCTGCTCTAACTGCTTGGGGGCTTTTTGGGGAGGGGGGGAAGCAATCAGGAGGGGGAATTCTTAATTGCTTGGACATGATAACGGAGAAGATCTTTTAACTGAAAGGGGATCTTTTAGCTGTGATTCAGAAGCCCCTCTGCAAGGGGGTTAGTGCCTGCAGGACTTGTTTTAGGACTGGGAATGGCATGGGAGAATCTAAGAGCCTCAACCACATCATTCATCCTGTGGAGTGCTGGGATGTTTCACAGCTTCCTGGGCCACGGTTCTCCTGCCGACTGGATGTGATGGCTGCCATGTGAATAAAAGGGCTGGGAGATCTACCAGGGTGATGTACTTCTTGGGGGAGGTGGGGCAGCTCACCAGGGAGGCTGGGCTGCCCAGTTCCCACTCCAGGGAAGGGTGCATCCCAGTGGGGTGAGAGGTTTGGGGGGATGCGACCCACTGGGAGGTCATGGGGGAGATGAAGGAGCTGGGGATGAAGGAGATGGTGGGAGGATGAGGAGGAGATGGTGGGTCACTGAGGTTGTGCCCTGTCCTGGTGTGGCCCTGCCTTCCTCCTTGGCCTGTGAGCGGACAGGCAGCATGGGGGGAGCCCGGGGCCACAGAGCAGGGAGGAGGCTGGGGACGTGCCCGGCYGGCCCTGCACAAAGCGGCTTTGTGGTGCAGGTTGGGACAGCGCCGGGCACAGCGCCTGCCCCAGCACCAGCAGCGTCTGCACGGGCACGGGGCCTCTGGGAGACAAAGAGCAGCCCCAGGCTGAGCCCCCAGTGCCATCCTGCCCACCCCACCGACCCCACAGGGCTGCAGGGTTGGGGCAAGGGTGGTTTGATGGGATCCTTTGATGATTTTTTATCAGTGGTGCCTGAGAGGAAGAACCTGCCCCTTCTTCATTGCCACTCACTGCCTGCCCTCAGCTGCCTGCAGCTCAGACTGGATTATTTCAATCTTTATGCTTCCCTGCACTGGGGAATAACAATTTATGGCCATTATTTTTTTCAGGATTAGTCAAAGCAAGTCTCTTTTCTGACAAGTATTTTTCTTGCCTGCTGCTGTGTGCTTGAAGCCACCTTGCTCTTCTCCCCTTGCACCCTCCAGCTCAGCAGTGGCCGGCTGCTCACACCCTCCTCACCTTCCCGGGGGTGGCCAGGGACATCTGCAGTGTGTCCTTGAACCTCACCACCTGACCAGGTGGGAACAGAGCTCTTTTCTCCGGCAGCACAGGCCGGGTACGAGGTGACCTTCAGATCCCAGGGAGCCGGCCAAGGCTGCAACCCGATCCTCCCACCTCAGCTGCCGGCAGAGAGCTCAGCTGGGGCTGCACTTGCACTCCCGGCTGAAAGCAGCAGTGGAGACCCAAGGTGGACAATGGTGTTGCCCTGGGGATTTCCCTGGGCTTTTGCAACCTTCCTTACTCCTTCCCTGTTACCTTGCCAGCRGGGTGCACCTGCATTTGTGGAGCAGCCACCACGCTCAGGAATGGCCACCCTACCCAGAAACAATGGGAAAAAGCAATCCATTAATCCAAACCTCCACACTCTGGCTGAGCAAGAGGCTCCAGCTCTGGGCCTTTCCCTGCCAGCCAGCCCCCACCATGCTGTGCAGAGGCGGTGACGTCTGAGCTGGCTGGGGTTTAATGCTATTTTTCAGCTGCAGCCCTGAGGGAATCACCAGTGAAGTGATTTGGCGAGGACAAGGGCGCCCGACAGCTGAGCTCCCGTGGTGCCAGGAGGCCCTTGGCTTTGCTCTGCCATGGATTGAAGCGAAGTTGATCCGAGTGGCTGAAGGCAAACGAAGCTGTTCATTTTGGAATCAGAAATTAGGAGTTTGAGGGGAGGACAGTTGTACCCGTGTGGTTAATGCTGCTGAGGACCCCTGCAATGGCCTCCTGCAAACTGAGAACCCACCAAAACCATCCAGCTTTGTGCTTTGGGAAGGGAGAAGGGATTTGTAGTGCTGGTGGGAACAGGGAACTGGGAGWGGGGGGGAGGGAGGGGGGGACTCCCAAATTGCAGCAGAGATGGAGCCACCAAAAGCAGCCCATGGATGTGTTTAATTTCAAAATAATAAATGTTTTTAGGGGTGAACGTGTGGCTGGGCATACTTTGTGGGGTTGAAAAGGTTTTGAGCTGGCTGAGGCTGCTCCCTGACCTCAGGCCTTGGTGCTGGGTGAGAATGGATTTGCTCCTTGCCCAGAGGCCRGTGGGATTCTGCTGTGCTGGTCCCACTGCTTCACCCACGGTCCCACACCAGTGTTGCAGTGCTGGCTTCTGACTTCCTGATCCTGAGCTGGAGCTGAGGTGGGTGGATATTCACCAACACTTTCCTTTTTTAATAGCAGGAAAGCCTTTTCCTCCCGTCTGAGTCAGTGGAAAGGATTTCCCTGGGTTTCCCCCCGTCGTAGCCTTGGCTGCACTTGTCTRCCTCAAAGGAACAGGTGAAAACCCAGAGGAGTGGCTCCCTGTGGCTGCGCTGCTTTCCTGGGAAGGGCCAGGAGACCTCCCTTCTTGCAGGAAAATGTGCCTCGAGCGTAGCCCCGTGTGTATATCCAAGTGTGAGCTGGAAAAAGGTGAACTTTTGTGGTTCACCTCATCCTCTCTCACCACAGCGCCCGCCAGCTGGCATCACCGCAGTCAGTCCCCACCTGTTCCCCCTTTTCCTTCCCTTCRTTTTTTCCTCTCTTTTGGATCTTGTCTAATGGTTTCTCACCACAAGCGCCACTGGCAGGCACTGAGCAGGATGGGCAGTGCCTGGGAAACAGGTTTGTCCAGAGAGGAGCTCCACCACCTGCCTGGGGGATGAGCTGCCTCCAAGCTGAGATGGACCATGGACTGGGGGATTTCCTGCACTGCCAGACCTGGGGCACAGGGGCAATTTGTACATTTCTCCCGAATCAGGAAAGTCCAGGTGTTTCATATACAAGGAAATACAGTGTTAGGCGTGTCTGAGCACAGGAGCACAAAAGGGGTGAGACCAGTCTGTCACCAATGTCCTGCCATTCAGGGCTGTCCTGGGAAGCTRCTTATGGGGCTCTGTGGAAGAACAAGCTCAGGAATGTTTTTCTGGCCTGGAGGGAAGGGCCAGCACCGGCTGCTCCAGTCAGGGTTGCACAGGGGTGCGCGCATGTTGCAGCAGGGGCAGCCAGGCAGCTGGAGAGCYGGGCTGCAGGAGCTGGGGTTACAGCCCACGTGCCCCTCAGACATGAGGCAATTTTGGGCTTTGAAACAATTTTTGCGTGTCATGGGTCACAGGCAAGAGCAGCTCAGGGGGCCACTTCCTGAAGAAGCTCTTGGACCACATTTCTATGACACAGCACATTGAGCAGTTTCCCTGCAACCCAGCAGCACCCGAGTCACTGCTGGCAGGCAGGGACTGGGAGGTCCCCACAAGGATGGGTGGACGCCAGGGGCTCCCTGGGCTGCACACCTGGTTAGGAGTACAGGAGAGGCGTCTTCGGGCTGCAGGGTCAGGGTACAGGGACATTGGGAGGGTTCCCAGGGAAGCAGGGTGGGGATACGGGGACAGTGGGGATCCGGGACATACGACAGGGATACGGGGACAGTGCGGACGCGGGATGCAGCACAGGGATAGGGGGACAGTRGGAGGTGCCGGGATGCAGGACRGGGRTACGGGGACACTGGGGACCCGGGATGCAGGACAGGGGTACGGGGACAGTGGGAGGTGCCGGGGTGCGGGATGGGGGTACCGGGACAGAGGCGGGATGGGTCCCTCGCCCCGCGCGGGTCGCTCGGTGCCACCGGGGCGGGGCGCGGTGACGTGGTGCGGTGCCGCCCCCGGCCCGGGCGCTCGGTGCGGGCGGGGCCGGGCGGAGCGGGCCGGGAGCGGCGCCGCGGGTGCGCGCAGGGGCGAGCGAGGGGCGGCCCGGCCGTGCGCGGCTCCGGCCCCGGGCGGGGGCGGGCAGAGCCCTGCGCCGCGCCGAGCATGCGAGAGCCGCCGGGGCGGGCGGCAGCGGCGCAGCCAGCCGGGGCCGCGGCCGGGGCGGCGGAGCCATGCTGCTGGCCTCGGCCGTGGTGGTGTGGGAATGGCTGAACGAGCACGGGCGCTGGCGGCCCTACAGCCCGGCCGTCAGCCACCACATCGAGGCCGTGGCCCGCGCCGGGCCGCGGGCGGGCGGCAGCGTGGTGCTGGGCCAGGCCGACAGCCGCCTGGCGCCCTACATCATCGACCTGCAGTCCATGCACCAGTTCCGCCAGGACACCGGTGAGTCGGCCCCGCGGCCCGGCCGCGCTCGGCGCTCCCGCCCGCAGCGGCCCCGCGCGGCGGCACGGCCGGCCGGACGGGCGGGAGGGGGGTCCCGGTGCCCCCCGCTCCGGGGCCGTGCGGGGCTGCACCGAGCGGCGCTGCCGGGCCCCGCCGTGCCCGATCCCGCCGCGATGCCAGCTCGCCCGTGTCCTCCCACCTGATCCCCAGGTCCTCGCTCTGCCTTCGCTGCCCATCCTGCCCGCGCATCCCTGGTCCCCCCCGGGGTCGTGCTGCCCGCCCTCCTCGCTGCTGCAGCGCCCCGGGCCCTGTTGCACCCACCCCATCCTCCTCCCTTCAGGAGAGCTCGTCTCCTGCACACCCTTCCAGGGCCGTGCCCGGCTCCCTCTGTGCTAGATCTGAGCCGCCATCGACCTAGAGCTGGATGGCACTTGGGTGACAGATCCTGCATCCCGGGGGGATGGCAGCCCCAGGGCAGGGACGCAAGCAGGTGCAGGGATGCTCGGGGAGGGCACGAGCAGGTGGGTGGGTCCCAGCGTGATGGGGCGCTCTGTCCCCCACCTCCTGGGRTTGTCTGGGATGTGGGGCGCAAGCACCCACGGCAGGGCATTAGCGTGGGGGGTTGTGATCCCCAACACCCCCGTGATGGCCAGTGTGCTTTGTCCCTGGGGTGCAGCAGAGCGCTAGACACCCTCCTTTGTCCCTCTTTCCCCAGCAGCCCTGGGGGCTGGCGGCGACCCTCCCCTGCCCGCGGGTGTGGGGACAAGGGACCTCTGCGAGCAGGGTGGCTGGGGGCCAGCTTCTGAGGGCTATTGTTGCCCAGGGTGGAGGACTGAAAGGGAGATTGTTCTGTCTCTCCCTGGGTTGCTGAGGATGTTGGTATTTTGGGTCATTAAACAGCTCTGATTTGGGGGGGTCGCGACCCTGGCAGGCCCTGAATAGCTATTGTTCCCTTTCTTCCCCTGTTGAATGGGAGGCCGGCTGGCGGCGAGGGGCTGGGGGAACACACAGCATTCCCACACTGCTGCCTGGGGACCGCCAGATGCCGCATGCCGCCGCCAGATTGGGATAAATCACTGCCCCGCTCCCCGCAGCTTTTCTGCCCCGGGTGCCCCTTGGCAGGACAGGGCGGGTGGCTTGGCTTGGCTGAGCTGTAGCTGCACCCCATGCCCCTTTGGCAGGGTGCTGATAAACACCTTTTCCTTCTTATCCCACTCGTGTCCCTGCGGGACCTGCGGTGGCGGCTGTTCTCTGCCGAGAGGTGGGGGTGAGAAGGGACTGAAATTCTTGGAGGCTTTGCAGGACACGTGGTGAAAAGCCGAAGCAGCAGACTTGTCATTGCTTCTCTTTGAGTGCTTTCTTGTTCGTCATGCTAGGCTGAGCCATGGGGATCTGCAGAGGGACCTGGAGGCAGTGGTGCTAGTCCCACCTGTTACCAGACACCTCTGGCCATTAGTGACACGCTCAGGATGCGACCCCAGTACCATGCACACCCAGCCCTGCCCTGCTGTGAGACATCCCAAAGAGGAAGCCTTTCTCCTCATTGTAGGAGTTCCTGAAATTTGTGTCCATGCTTCGAATGCATCCTAGTTGATTGGGAGTGGTGGGAAAGGAAACGCCTAGCCAAAATAAGCATGCAAGGCACAAAGCCTTGGTGCTTTGTGCTCTCATCCCACTCCTAATGTTTGCTGATGGGGCAGYGGGAGTTGGGCACAGGGCCTCGCTCAAACTCCTTAGCTTGGCCTCACAGGGATTTTCCCTGTGAGGAAAATCGGTTGCCACAGTTGGGGTTTTCATCGGGGCTGGTTTGGCAGCTGCAGATGGTGGGGCTGGCACGGGCCCCGCTCCCCTATGTGCGTGAGGACCTGTGTGTCACTGCTTGGGGCTCGGAGCTGCCCCTCAAATCTTTTAYTCACCTGTTCCAGCCCAGAGCTGTGAGGGAGACAGGCACTGCAGGACTTGGGTGCCCTAATGCCTGGTTTCATCAGGCTCCCGCAGGAGGTCCCTGRGAGCAGGCTGGAGCAGCCAGGCTTGTAGTTCTGTGTTTCCCCATCAGGCCATGCTTGGCCTGTGGGCCAGTGGGAGTGAAATCTGCCCTTCCCTTCAGCCCAGTTGCACTGGGGAGGCACCCCCAGGCTGTGGGGTRTAGGAGCTCCCTGCCCTCTGGGGAAACTGAGGCACACCGGTCCCCTGGCAGGGCRGGGACGGCAGCAGAGCCGGAAAGCCGTGCTGTCCCCGCGTGGAATGGCACCGGCGGGGCAGGTCGGGGTGGTTTCGCTGCCTGCCCACGGGTGGGTGCTGGCGCCAGGGTCTGACGGCGTCTGTCGCCCTCCCTCAGGCACCATCCGGCCCGTCCGGCGCAGCTACTACGACCCGTCCTCGGCGCCGGGCAAGGGCGTCGTCTGGGAGTGGGAGAATGACAGCGGCACGTGGACGCCCTACGACATGGACGTGGGCATCACCATCCAGCGCGCCTACGAGAAGCAGCACCCCTGGGTGGACCTGAGCGCCATCGGCTTCTGCTACGTCATCGACTTCGCCACCATGGGCCAGATCAACCGGCAGACCCAGCGCAAGCGCCGCGTCCGCCGCCGCCTCGACATGGTCTACCCGCTGGTGTCGGGCACCCTGCCCAAGTCGCAGTCGTGGCCGGCCAGCCCCGGGGCGGCGGCGGCCCCGCCCGTGCCCGCCTGCACGTGTCCCCAGTGCCTGCTGGTCATGAGCGTCAAAGCCACCGCCGCCGCCGGCCCCGGC
>JACDOX010000383.1:457895-468563 GCA_014549065.1 Cardinalis cardinalis
GGCCGGCGCCTCGGGCAGCCCCCCCGGCACGGGCAGCGGCAAAGGCTCCCGGGCCAGCCTCGGCACCCTGAACCGCAGCCACCTGCAGCGCCTGGCCATCGCCCAGTCGCGCGTGCTCATCGCCTCCGGGTGAGTCCCGCGGGGTGCCGGGCTGCAGAAAGGGACGGCACAGACGTTTCCCCCTCCGCAGGGCACTGCAGGGGCTGCAGCCCTCGCTGCAGGGATCTGTCACTCCTGAGCGTGGTGGAAATCACCTCGGGTGGTGCCCAGCCTCCCGGGGAGGGTAGTGGGTTCTGCTGGGCCCCTCGCCTTCCCCACAGGTGCCTGGGGAGCGGAGCAGGGATGGGGTGGCTCCTGCATCTCAATGAAGAGGCTGAGGCTGCTCTTTCTCTTGGAGTCAAGGGTTGGGTGGGGGACTGGAAAGGCCCAAAGAAAAGCCATTCAGGCCCCATGAGAAGGGGTCTCTCCAGACCCCCACCCTCCAAAGACATTTTTTTGTGATGGGGTGGACATTTAATGGGCCTGTTTTTCCCCTTTGTCTGGCTCTGCCGTCAGCCTTCTGTCACAGCCTGGCCCCTTTCCTCTCCCTCTCCATTCTCCCCCTTCCCTCTGCTCCTGACCTGCCGGGAAACTTTCCCATGGAAGAGAGCCCCAAGGGGAGGGGGGAAAGAGCTGTGGCAGTGACGTGGCTGTAGGAGAAAAGAGGAAAAGAAACAACAGACTGGCYCGGGGAGCTGTGACAAAAAGGGGCCATGAATGGAGATGCAGTCAGGGTTTCTAAAGCGCCAGAGAAAAGGCGGTGGTGGGGCAGGGAGGGGCGCGTTGCCCCGTCGGGGGATTCTCTTTTTCCAGCCAGGGCCTGTGCAGTTGCTCAGGCAACTGTTGTGTGGCCCCTGAGCCCTTTGGGGACGTGGGTGCCTCCTGCCTGTCCTGACGTCTGTGCTGGCTCCCCTCAGGGTCCCCACCGTCCCTGTGAAGAACCTCACTGGCTCCAGCCCCGTCAACCCAGCACTGGCAGGTGAGGATGGGGCCGCAGCAGGTGCTGCTTCCCCCAGGGTGGGAGGACAAACAGCCCCAGTGGGGCAAGTTTTGGGGAGCCTCTGTGTTTCGGGGTGTTTTCCTCAGTGCCACTTGTTCCCTCCTTGCGCAGGGATCACGGGGATCCTCATGAGTGCAGCCGGGCTGCCCGTGTGCCTGACCCGGCCCCCCAAGCTGGTGCTGCACCCCCCACCCGTCAGCAAGAGCGAGATCCAGTCCATCCCCGGCATCTCCCACTCCTGCCGCAAGACCACCAAGAARCAGGCCAAGAAGGGTAAGAGAGATGTTCCTCCTGCCCGTCCTGGCTCCCCTGTGCCCCCCATCCCTGCTGCTGCCCCTGGCAGTGGGTTTCTCCCATCCTTTGACCCTCGCTCTCCCGCAGGTAAAACCCCAGAGGAGGTGCTGAAGAAATACCTGCAGAAGGTGCGGCATCCGCCAGATGAGGTGCGAGCAGCAGGGCTGTGCCAGGGGCTGGGATGGGGGGCTGGGGACACACGCAGTGCCACCCTGTCTGGCTCTGCCCTGTCCCCAGAGAGGGGCTGTGTGCTGCGTGCACGGCCCCTGCAGGGTGACAGCCGGGCCCAGGGCTGGGTGTCGGTCCCGGGGTGAGAGCAGGGCAGCCATCAGCGCCCATCCCTCTGATCCTTGTCCTCCCTCCTGCACAGGACTGCACCATCTGCATGGAGCGCCTCTCTGCCCCCTCTGGCTACAAGGGGCCCCAGCCGGCCGTCAAGCCTGACCTCGTGGGGAAGCTGGTCAAGTGCAGCCACGTCTTCCACCTCCACTGCCTGGTGGCCATGTACAACAATGGCAACAAGGTGAGAGCCTGCGGCCCCAGGGACCCCCAGCTCAGCCACCTCTGCTGAGCTCCACGAGCTCTCCTTGGGACAGAGCTCCAGCCTGGCTGCCCTGGAGGACTCCTGAGCTCCCACCCTGACTCAGAGTTTAATTTTTATCAGCAGCAAGCRCTTGGGCACTGCTAAATCAGAACTCAGGGTTGTGTGGGTGTTTTTCCCCCCACTGTGCCCAGATTTTTGTGCTTGTTTTCCTTGCCAGGGTGGACTTTGATCCCTRCATGTTTGAGCAGAGCTACCTGGAATTTGGTGCCAGGCAGTGCTTCTCCAGCCACGGGAGAGTTTTTGCAAATACCCCTCGTGCTTGACATTCCCTGGAAAATGCATTGTTTGGAGATTTTCAATATTTTTTATACTTCCCTTTTTGAAAAAACRAAGCAAAACAAAGCACCAATTCAGAGTTAGGGAAAGCGATGAGGACTGGAAAACTGATGGGGAAGAGAAATGCAGACCTCAGGTTTTTGATTGAAGTTGGATAGTGTATTCTCCCAGCCCTACCCCAGCTTCCTGAGAGTTTTTGAAATTATGTTTTTCCCAATTAAAACAACGTTCAGTGCTGCTCAGGGACTCAGTGCCTGGCGTGGCTCCGTGCTGGAGATGCTGGTTTTACCACGTCCCCCTTTTCCCTCTCTCAGGATGGAAGTCTGCAGTGTCCCACCTGCAAAACCATCTATGGGGTGAAGACAGGGACGCAGCCTCCCGGGAAGATGGAATATCACATCATCCCCCACGCGCTGCCCGGCCACGCCGACTGCAAAACCATCCGCATCATCTACAACATCCCCCCGGGGGTGCAGGTGGGTCTGGGGGGGCCACCTGGGGGGGCTGGCGGCCCTTGTCACAGCTGTATCACCCCCAGGTCCCGCTGCAGCTCGTRCCTTGGCTCAGGAGCTGCTTGTCCCTAAGGATGTTGTGGGAAGTCTGGGGTGTATCTGCATGAAAGTGCTGTCCCTGTCTGCTTGGTGGCATGGGGATGGTGGCCATCAGTGCCCACCAAGGCTTGGGGGGTTGCCCTGTGCCCAGAGATTGCTTTTGARCTCCAGAAGGGTTTTCTTTTCCCCTCCACATCGCAGGGACCAGAGCATCCAAACCCTGGGAAGAGCTTCACGGCCCGTGGCTTCCCCCGGCACTGCTACCTGCCAGACAGCGAGAAGGGCAGGAAGGTGAGGCATGCCCGCGTGGGAAAAGCAAACATGGCTTAAGCAGGGRAATGTGGGTGGAGGTTTAGCCCACAGCCCATCCAGCAGGCTCTGCAGGAGCCTTGTGACCTTCCCGTGCAGGCTCAGCAGCCCGGTCCCTCTGTTCTGGCTGGGGCAGGAGGCTGTGCTGGGATGCTCCAGGAGGCCTTGCCTGTGGGCTGCCCACACTGCAGTGCCTGCTTTGCTGCCTGCCCCATTCCTGGCCTCCACAGGTACTGAAGTTGCTGCTGGTGGCCTGGGACCGGCGCCTGATCTTCGCCATCGGGACCTCCAGCACCACGGGCGAGTCGGACACGGTGATCTGGAACGAGATCCACCACAAGACAGAGTTCGGCTCCAACCTCACTGGCCACGGCTACCCCGACATCAACTACCTGGACAATGTCCTGGCTGAGCTGGCAGCCCAGGGCATCACCGAGGAGAGCCTGGCACAGGAGAAGGACTGAGACCGTGGCCAGGAGGCAAGGAAAGGGTTCTGGCCTGTGCCAGCACCCACCAGGATAAAGCTGCTGGAGATACCCCTGCCTGGGGGCTTTTCAGGGCACACCTGGAGCCCCCTGCTCCCAGTGGCAGCCATGCAGTGCCCCAGGCTGGCTGGGAATGTGGGAGAAGGTCCTTTTGGCCGTCCCCTTCACTCCTGCGGGGCGGGAACATCCCCATACACAGCTGTGGGGCTTCAGGCTGGCTTGGCCACCCCTCTGGATGGTGTTCTGTCCCCGCTGTCACTGTGCTGAGGGCTTGGGGAGTGCCAGGCTCCCCTCTCTCTCCTCATCCGTGCCAGTCCCAGCCTGACCCAACACCYCTGCCATCCACCTGGGGCTGGGACCTGGCTTGAGGTGGGAGCTGGGGCCACAGGAGTCCCCCCTTGCTCTGCCTCGTCCCTCTGACGTTTGTTTGTCCGTTCGTTCTGTCCGGTACCTCCCCACTGGTCTCCTGTGTCTGTGGAGGTTGGGGGGCCTGGGCTGCCTCAGCTCCCCCAGCCCTGCCCCCTGCTCCTCTTGGCTGTGTCTGAGCTGTGCCCTGCAGGGTCCCCGTGTCCCTCTGCATGCCAGGGAGGGGCTGGTGGGTGGTAGGGAGTGTGTGTGGGGGACAGTGACATCCCACCCCCCGCAGTGGGTTCCTTGAACTGTTCGTATGGGGGCGTCCCCACGTTGGAGTTTCTATATACCTCGTGTTTTGGGGTTTTGTCGTATATATGTACATATAGGGGGGCATCTGGGGAGGCAGCCTGGGGGAACGTGGTGCTGCAGCCGAGCTGGGGCTGGGCACTGTGGTGCTTGGGGTTGGSACGGGGGCTGTGGGGCCCCCCACCCCGACAGGGCTCTGCCCCACGGGAGGGCTGTCACTTGTGGGTCCCCATGGGGCCAGGTGCAGGTGGGGTAAGAAGTGTCCCCGTGCCTGCCCCCGGAGAGGCCTTGGGGAGGTCTGCAGGGGAAGGTGCTTGGTGAGGGTTGGCATGGGCCGGGCCAGGAGGGTGGTGTGGGTAGGAGAGTGTGGGTGATGGGGGTGGGGGAAGTGTGTTCCAAGGCTCTGGGGGTCCCTGTCAGCCCCCTGGGGTGACTGGGCCTTGGAGAGCCCAGGTGGAAGGTGTCCCTGCCCAGGGCAGGGGTTAGGAATGGGAGTCTGTGGGGTCCCTTCCATCCCAAACCGGGGGTTCATGGGGCCTCTCAGAGCCGCCTGTGCCGGGTGCTGGGGGTTCCCTGGCCCCCTGTGCTGGTGGGAGGGGGGCCCATCGTGCTGTGCATCGTTCTGTTGTCGTTGCTGATTTTCCTCTCCGTGGCCTGGAGGGTCCGTCACCCCCGCGGCCACCCCGTGGAGGGGCTGGGGGTCAATAAAGCGGATGGCAGGGGACTCTGGCGGTCCCTGCACGGCCTGGCCTCTCCGTTGTCTTCTGTCAGTCATCTGTGTGGCCAGGCGAGCCAGGGGCACTGTGGGCAGGGCCAGGCACCCGGAGTCCCCCTGAGGCGCCCTCAGCGTGGGTTGTTATCTTCTACCTCAAGGGAGAAACCCTCTTTCCCCAGGCACACGCCCCTGTTTGGGTGGCTCTGAGCCGTGTGATTTCTCCTCCACTGCACGCCCTGGGTTTTCCCCAGTGCAGACAAAGCCTGTCTGGAGCTATGCAAAACCCTCTGGGCGAGAGGGGGGAGGGTCCCCCACCTCCGCGGTGCCAGCCCGATGGCTCTTACTGTGAGTAAGTCTTTCCACAACAGGACTTTTTTTCCTTTTTTTAATGCTCTGTTGACTACACGATGAGTTGCTGGCTGAAATAAAACTGCTCCGTGCCTCTCTGCATGCGTGTGTATATCTATCCCGATAGATATACATGGAGATAGGGGTCGCAGCTTGCAGCATGCAGGATTTGGGAGACAGCCCTCCCCGGGGCCCCTCCGCTCCCTCCTTTTCCCGTGCGTTTGGGGATTTGGGCCACAGGGGGAGGGGGCACTCAGGGCACCGTSCCCTCCATCTCCTGCTGGTACCCCTCGCCCACACTCAGCACCGTGCTGTGCTCGGGGCTGGCGGGGGCCGGGCTGTCCCCTGGGCCCAGCTCACGGTACCCCCTGGCCCTGTAGCGCCGGTGGCYGTACCAGGCTGTCCCCAGGCCGGTGGCCAGCCCGGCCAGCACGGCCACGGTGACTCCGGCCACCTCTGCCCCTGACAGCCCCCGGCCCCCGACCATTTCGGCCGCGTGCTGCGCCTCCTCGGGCCGTGCCAGCCGCCACACGTGGCTCTGGCCGTCCCTCACCCAGGCGCTGTCCCCGTCCCGCACCAGCAGCGTGTCCACGGCCGGCAGGTTGGCGGGGGGCCGGGTGAAGGGGGGCAGGCGGGCGGGCGGCAGCGAGCCCCCGGTGAGGAGCCCGGCCTGGACGCAGAACTGCACCTGGCAGCTGTCGCTGATGAGTGCCAGGTGCTGGCTGAAGCCCGGGGGACAGCCCTTGGCGTGGGCGTCCTCAGCCGTGCCCCGGTGCTGCCCGGCCAGGGGGTTCCCGGCCTGGCAGCTGAAGAAGCCCCCGAAGGGCACCGCGTACTCGGCCCCCGCCTCGTAATCCTGGCTCACGCACACTCTGAGCTCGCCAAAGAGCTTCAGTGGGAAGAACCCCGAGGGGCAGGACGGGGCTCCGGTGATGGGGTTGGCGCYGTGGGTGCTGAACAGCCCCCCAAAGAGGTACCCCGAGTTCGGAGCYACCGGCCCGCTCGCGGCGCACCAGTAGGCGCTGAACTGCACCCGGGAGAGCCAGAAGACGTCCTGGCACTCGCGGTGGCAGAAGATGCCCAGGGTGCACTTGTTGTGGCACTCCAGGTGGCTGTGACCCTCCTCCCGCTCCTGCACGCCCAGCAGCACCGGGGTGTAGGCGGCGGGGCAGGAGAARGCCCCGGTGAGGGGGTTCCTCTGCTCCAGCGCCCGGCACAGCGCGCCGGTGTCAGGACCGCCCAGGCCCACGCACTCCTGGAAGACTCCCCCGAAGGTGAAGTTGGCCATGGTGCCCTCGCAGGAGCCGTCGTCGGTGTTGGCGTGGAAGTTGAAGTTGGGCGAGGAGGGGTCGGTGCAGCCCGGGGCAGTGTTGAAGGTGTAGTAGTGGCGGATGGCGAGCTCCACGTGCCGGGCCAGCCTCCGCACCGTGGGTGCCGGCAGCTCCGGCAGCGCGCTCGGTCTGATGAAGTAGTGCAGGGGCAGCCCCGAGCGGTCCAGGGCCACCAGCTGGTTTTGAATCCTGTCCTGCCACGTCTTCAGGGTGATGCCTGGGTAAAAGGGGGCCCCACCGATGCTCTCCACCCTSGAGTTGGTGCGGTTGTCCAGGTACTGCTTGGTGAAGCCTGAGCTGGCGTCCAGGGATTCCTTGGTTCCCACGTTGACGATGCTGTGGAAGGCCACACCGGCTGAGGCGGTGACAGTGCTCCGTGTGGCCCAGCTGTCCTTCAGGAAGGTCGCTTTGATCTGGTCCTCCTGCACCAGGGTGGCTCCTGCRTCCACGGAGGTGATGGTGTGGGTGCCGTAGTTGAGCACCAGCACCTCGGCCAGGAAATCGGCCATCTGGGTCTGGTTGTTCTCCAGGTGGCTGGCGATGGTCAGCAGCTGCTTCTTGAAGGCCTTGTCCAGGGCCGCCTCGGGGTCGATCTTGGCCGTGTAAACCAGGTTCCTGACTTGCACCCGGGTGGTGACAGCCTTGTCTCTCACCTGGTGGGTCTTGGTGCGGTGGAAGTCGCTGGAGAATTTGCCGTTGATGGAGGAGAAGAGGGACAGCTCCAGGTTGATGGAGGCAGAGGTGATGCTCTGGTAATCCTTCCAGGACTCGATGATCTCGGAGTTGATGTCCAGGTTGCTCTGCTTGCGGGGGATGGTGAAGATCTCGTCTGGGATGAGGTAAGATCCATCTTCTGTGGTCTTGCACTGTGAGTAGCCCAGGTTGATGACTCTGCCCATATCCAAATTCCTGAGGTTATCCCAGCCCCCCCCCGGCAGAACTTCCAGACGTGAGAGATTCAAGGTCTTTCTGCACACCCCAAACGCCGAAGGGGACGAGAGTTCCTGGGGCTGCTCGGCCCCTGCCACCCACGCCAGCAGTGCCCAGGTGAGCGAGGCCCCCCCGAGCCCCCAGCCCATGGCCGAGCCGGTGCTGGGCACTCACCAGTTGGAGCGGAGGGACCGGAGCTGGGACAGTGAGCTGGCTGAGGGAATTGGCAAAAGGGAAAGGAGAAGTGAGAACTGAGGCATGTGAGAAATGAAAGAGGGGAAACCGAGACCAGGGGGTGGGGAGCAGGAAGGTGTCTGTCCCTCCCTCTGCCCCAGCAGGGACTCTCTGCAGCCTCCTCTGTCCCACTCCTGTCCTTCCCCCAGGGCCTGCAGTGTCACCAGCCAGGGACAGCACCTCCTGCTCGGGAATGCTGAGCCTCAGGTGCTGAGGGCACTGATCCAGCTCTGCCCAGCTGCTGCCTGGCTGGGCTTCGGATTCAGCAGCACGGGGCAGGTGCTGCAAGTTTTGGGGAATAAATGGTTAAGGAAGTTTCTGCTGTGAAAACGGTGACTCTTTCCATACAGACAGATTCACTTCCCCTGGTTTTGCTCCTGAGTTCCTCTTTGCAGGACACTTCTGCCTGGGAGAAGGCTGAAGTGACAGCTGTGATGGAGGCACAGGGACCAGAGGTGCCTGTGTTTTTTGGGCAGGACAATGCCAGGAGTGGGGGGGTGAAGAGATAACAGGAGCACCATTGGGGATGTATTGGGGAAGATGAAACAGGAAAGCCTTATAAATATGATTGCCTGGCAAAAGATTTTGAGAATATAGAAACTGTAAGTGAGAGTGAAAGGAAAGCAAGCTTTGAGGTACCTTAGTTACTGAACAACTGGAAAACAATGGTGTGGCCAGCTGAAGGCAATCCCCTTTTGATGAAACAATACCCTCTGCCTGCAGGCAGGTCCAAGGGTCAGAGCAGACCCTACAGCTTGGCAGAAGGGGCCCAAAGAGGAGTTTGTAGGGTTTAAAATGTAACACAGTATGGTAATGTAGTGATTCTTATAGGCTGTATGTAAATACTATAGGATTTGTATACTGCACTTAGATTGGTTAGTGAGAATTAAAATACTCAACACAGAAGAAGATTTATTGTATTATAATGGGAACGTCGCTCTCTCACCCTCTCTCTCTCTCCCCCTCTCTTCTCTCAGTCCTGCTCTGAGCTGTGCCTGGCAGCTCCCAGCAGGGCCCTGCGCTTGGCCCTTTGCAATAAACCCAAGTTCCACGACCTGGCTGCAGAGACCTCTCATGTCCGTCTGTCCCGACTGTCTGTCCKACCCCCCCGATGCTCCTCCAGGGATATTCTTGCTGGCTCCAGCCCCTGGAGTAGCTGGAAAACCCTGGTGCAGGGATTCTCATCTGCACGAGGATGTGCAGCCTGTGTGGTCACCTCGCCTAAAACCTGCCCACCGTGCCATGGAGGCAGTGGGATGTCACAGTCTTCCCCCAACACTCTGAGGTGCTGCTCTGAATTAACCAATTCCTGCCTGGCTTCCAGTGGTGAGATTCCCATCAGTCCCATGGATTCTCTCCTGGGCAGGGCAGCTGGCCAGAGGTCCCTCCTCGCAGTGTGACACCAAAAACCCCACAGCTGAGGGTGACCAGGGGTTTTGGGGATGGAGAGTTTAATGGCATCTGCTGGCAGCTGTGCCAGTTCAAGTGATGCTAAAGGAAATGCAAGACTTGCCCAGAGGGATGGGTTTTCCTGGGTGTGTGTAAACAGAGACCCCTTTTTACCAACAAGTGAGTGAGGTTTGGGGCTGTGCTTCCAGTTTACTTTGTAAATTTCCAGGCTTTATTTCAGCTCCCCTGGCTGGGGCAGATGTGCAGGAGCAGTGCAAGGGCTGGAGCTGCCGGGTGGCTCTGGGAGCACAGATTCCATCACAGCCCAGCTGTGYCTGGGAAGGCCTAGGGAAGGGATCAGACATCTCCCGGAATGAGGAGTCCTCTGCCTGGAGTGGAGGGGGAACGTGGTGGGGCCTGAGGGGGAAGAGGAGACACCACCCTTGGGGACGCTTCCTGTGCCATGGGGCAGCTGCCAGCCTGYGGGACAGGAGCTGGGGGGACTCCAACGCTTTGGGGGGCTGCCCTGCCCTCGATTTTCCCCCCCTTTTTTGGGGGTATGTCCATGTGCTTCTTATGGAAGCACGGAGCTGTTGGTGAGGGCACTTGGACTCGTTTTGTGCCCTCTCTGGGGGTGAGGAAAAAGAGAAGTGTGTGAGTCTGTGAGGTGATGGTGTCATTTGGGGCACCCCAATGGCTGTGGTGGGTGAGCTGGTGAGCGGGGAGTGAGGGGGAAACAGGGGGGATCCCCCCAAAAAAGGGACGGTATAGCCCCAAAATGCCTGGAAATTCATTTATGTGTAAAACAGTAGAAAATATAAAGAGTATCATTAAAAAAAAATAAAAATATATATATATATAAACCGCTATTTATTGCAAGATAAATCTGCTGTGTTATACATCGGATTTCAGACTGCAAGGAATTCTGAATATGGATCCATAGGGCTTTAAAATAAAAATACATAGTTTTATGTATATAAATAAAGGGCTTTAAAAAGAGAAGATTATCTGTATGAAGGACCTAGAAACAGCTCTGTGTGCGCGGAGTTCTTTCTCCCTGCTCCCGTTGGAACACCCGAAATCCAGGATCTGGGATTGACTGAAATTGGGATTTATTGGCACCTGAAATTGGGATTTATCGGACCCCTAAAACAGCTGCGCATGCGCACTGGCAGTGACATCCTCAGTGCTGCCGCCTTGTGGACACACTCGGTACTGCAGCTCCGGGCGCTCCCCGCGGCTCCGCCGGCACCGGGACCGGGACCGGGACCGGGACCGGGACCGGGACCGGGACCGGGACCGGGACCGGGACCGGGACCGGGACATGGAGCTGGGCCGGGACCGGGACCAGGACCGGGACTGGGACATGGAGCTGGGCCGGGACAACGACGGGGACTGACCGTGCGAGGCCGCGGGGCCCTCGGCCGGGGCCGCTCCCGGCAGGAACCGCGGGTGCTGTGCCGGGAGCGCAGGCGCGGAGCCGGGAGCGGCGATGGCGGAGCC
>JACDOX010000384.1:0-16115 GCA_014549065.1 Cardinalis cardinalis
AGGAGGGCGCAGCGGTGGGCTGGGGTGCTCCGGGGAGCCACGAGTGTGGAGTGAGGAGTGCGGTGCACCCTCTGCTCTCTCTGTGCCGCACCTTCGGGCACCCTTCAACTCGGTGTGCTGTAACTGCTGTGCAGGTGCGGCTGGGGAGGGGGTTTGGGTGCGCCGAGGGCAGGGATGGGGGTGTTTCTGTGCCGTGCCCGTGGCCCGCCGGCCGCGGCGGGGGCAGTGCGCACTCTGAGAGGCTCCTGCCCGCATCTCGCGGGCACAGAGGTGCCCAAACCACGCTTTGCCCGTCTGAGGGGTGGCTGAAGCGAGCTGTGCCCGGCTGGGAGGGCGCTGCCCTTCGGAGGTTGCCCCGGGGACCAGGCTGCGGCCCGGGCTGCGTGCGGGGCGCTGCTCTGCGGTGTCTGTGCAATGCGTGGCACAGCGCCAGCTCTCATTCAGAGCAGAGATGCCATTGGCTTCACATCAGCGCTGGGGATCTGGGACAGTGCTGGAAGAGGTTCAGTGATGCATCAGTCCGGAAGCCAGCACAGCCTTTGTGGCCGTGGGAGTCTATCCCAGTGGCCAGCACGGCCACCTATGGGGGCTATTGAAGCTCTGCTCATTACTGCAAGCCACTGAGCTGTCACAGTAGGACACATCCCCCACCTGTCTTCTAGAACACCAGAATCCTTCCACAAAAAACTCAGAAGTTTGTTAGGTGGGACCTGCGACAGACAGAACAACCCCCAGTATCTGCACAAGGACACGGGAAAGCTCCAGCCCTTGCATGCAGTTTGGAAGAGAGGGGCACACAGGGGACCTGGTCCTGGATGCATCTCCAACCCCAGGTCCATACCCCAACCCTTCTGACAACTCCCAGGCTGATGGAGCCAGCTGGAAAAGGGGACAGGGAACATGAATCCCCCTTCCTTGGCATGGGCAACAGTTAATTTCCCAGGTCCCAGCCAAATGGGACTGGTGCCAGGAGTCCGGGCCCGTGGTCACAGTCACGTCTCTGCAGAGGTCCCTGCCTGGACTGGGCTGAGGATAAAGGGGCCCTGGCCCTGCAGCTCAGCCCAGCAGTGAGGGCCTGTTTGTCACTTCTGTCTAGGACTCGGATGTTCCCCCAGCAGAAAGATACAGCTCTACCACCAGAGCCTCTCTGTGTCACTGTCTCCAGACCCCTCCCCTGCACCCTGAACACAGAGATCAGGGTGGGAGCAGAAGGCAATGCCTTGGCTCCAGCACAGGCAAGATTTCTAACCTTTAATGCCCACAGCTCCAAGGGCTGAATGCCAAAAATGCCATGGGTGCATCTGCTCTAGTGATGGATGCCCAGGGTAACAGCTGTGGCTCTTAGAGATCTCCCGATAAGCCTTGGGACTGAGATCCACCAGCACCTGGGGTGGTGAGGCTGACCCATCCACCAGTGCCACAGCCAGCTCTGGGGATACCCATCCCTGCTGCTGGGCACTGGCTTGATGGGCAGCTGGCCACTCCCCATTTAGTGAAAGGTGAGTGCCCACAGGGATTGGGGTGAGGGCTCCAGCCCCTGATACGGAGCACCTCCCCAGAAATGAGACAGGGGGAGATCTGAGCCTGATTGCTGCCGTCTCCAGTGGGCTGGGGACTGTTTTTAAAGGCCCCTTTCCAGAGCTGGGCAGCTGCAGCCGGCTGGGAGGAGGCTGGAGCTCCTCGCTGCAGGGAGGGTTTGCCAGGTTTACCCAGGGGCCCAGGCAGGATCAGGGAGGTTACAGCTGGCTGCTCCCCAATCATGTTTGCAAAGGGGCTTTCACTGGATGTCCCCTCACAGTCCATTGTGGGGTGCAGGCTGCCAGCACAGGTGACCACACTGTGGATGGGGAGCGTGGGGTTGTTTGCTGCCATGAGCAGCCTGCAGGGTCACCTGGAGGGTGGCTGGGAGAGAGGCAGTGCAAGCAGTGCTGGTGTCCCTGGGGTGTGGCAAGTGATGGAAGAGCTGAGTTCAAGGAGCCCTGGCTGAAGCAGGGGATGGAGGTGAGGATGGAGGGCTTTGCTGGGCTGAGAATTGTGATCCAGGGACATGGGACAGCAGGCACCCTAGATTTTGAAGGAAAATCCAGAAAAAAGACATTGCATGCCCCAGTGTCAAAGGCAGTGTCCCCTGCAGTGGTGGCACGAAGGAGATTTCCCTAGAGTCAAGGTGGGGCTCCTGCAGCTTCAAAGCATACCAAAGAGCAGATCCAGGCCAGCAAGAGGACAAACCCAGCCACTGGGACACTCCAGCTGGGTTGTGCCTGCCCGGCTCAGCTGGAGAGAATCCGAGTCCATGCATGGTTACTGCACCTCCCTGGGCACAGCCTCAGTGCCCCTGCACCAGCCATCTCCAGCTCCAGCCACAACCTCTGCTGCTGCAGCCCTGCATGGGGCCACCACTCCCCCACTGAGGCAGCTGCTCTGGACAGTGGCTTGCCCGGGGAGCAAAGGGTCTGTTCTACCTGTTCTGGTCTCTGAGCTGGGCAGACAAGCAGGGATTTCTGGAACACAGTGTTCCCTTGGATCTTGCTGCCATTCTGTGCCACTGCCTCACACCTCCCCAACCAGGAGGAGAGATAACCTCACTCAGCACAAGGATGGGCTTGGGGGATGCCTTGCTGCCCACCAGGATGGGATTGGCCTCTGAGCATGGACCAGGAGCCATCCCAGCAGCTTTCAGAGCCTCTGCATGTCCTGGTGGCACAGCGAGCTGTCACCCCCTGCCATGAGGACATGTGTGAATACCAGCCCTGCTTATTTAACCTCGGGTCCCAGTGGCTGTGCTCCCTCAGCTCAGGGAGTTTGGGCTGTGGCTGCAGTGGCAACAGCCCAAAGCACTGCTGGGAGCCAAGCTGAGGCCCTGTCCCTGGCGCTGCAGGGCTCAGCAGCCTCCCCACAAGACAGAAGCTGCTCATCCTGTGCCAGCCCTGCCTTCCCCACAGCCACCCCAGTGATACCCTGCCGCCTCAGGTAGGGACACAGAGAGGGAGAGCCCTCCTTCAGCTGGGGATGCTGGATCTCCCCTCCAGTCCCCCCTGACCATGAAGCCTTCAGCTGTGCCAAACCTAAAGACAACTGCAGAAGTTTCTCCACCCAGCAGCTGGAACCAGGCCTGGAAACTCAGGGGCTGCCGAGTCATCACATTTTCCGCGAAGCAGCGAATGAACGAACGCTACCGCAAGGAGCAGGGGGATGGGGACACCCTGCAGCCCGGGGCGATGGGGACACCCCACAGCCCTGGGGGATGAGGACACCCCCTGCCCGAGGGGATGGGGATGCTCTCCTGCCTGGGGGGATGGGGATGCCCCCCTGCCCTGGATGGCTGCAGGATTCCCGGGATGGCTGCAGGATTCCTGGGATGGCTGCAGGGCTCCTGGCACGGCTGCAGGATTCCCGGGATGGCTGCAGGATTCCCGGCACAGCTGCAGGATACCCAGGATGGCTGCAGGATTCCTGGGATGGCTGCAGGGCTCCCGGGATGGCTGCAGGGCTCCCGGAATGGCTCCAGAGCTCTGGGATGGCTCCAGGGCCCCCGGATGGCTCCGGGGCTCACCCCACCAGGGCTGGGAGGGGACAGGGGCTGTGCAGCCAAGCCACCGCCTCTGGCAAGGGGCAGAGCCCCAGCATGGGACTGACTGCTCATGCCCTGTGCTCCAGGGGCATCACCTGCCCAGGAGCAGAGATGGGAAAGGGGAGCCAGCGTGCCTATCACTGTGGTGTCAGGTCTTGCTTGAGGGATAATAGCCACAGTGCAGTGCAAAGGCCCTGCCTGGCAAAGGCTCTGGGCTGTCCTCCCAAGCAAAGCCAACCCCAGAGCAGGGCCCACCCACATTGTGCTCCATGCACTGGCCTCCTCTCCAGGTGCCCTGGGCAGGGAGCTGGCAGCACTGGGTTTGTCTCAGCTAAGGCATCTCCTGACTTGAGCATGGTCCTGCACACCTGGAGGAGTCAAGGCCTCCCTGGGAAGCACCTGCTGGGGTGAGGATGGGCAGGGTGGACAGCAGAGTGCCCGCCTCACCTAAGGGTCCCAGCTGTGTCACAGGGTCTGTGCGAGGTGACAGTAGCAGGTCATGCTCCCAAGGCTGGGCACGGGCAGAGCCTTCCAGGGCCCCTGCCAGCGGACAGCATGTGGCTGAGGACACTCCCACAGGGGCTCAACCTGTCACTCAGAGGGCACAGCCATGATCTGGTGCTGTGGGCAATGCTGGCACTGCACAGAGGAGACTCTACTGCTGTCTGGACATGCCCTGATGTCTCTGTGAAAGCTCTGCCATCGCTCCCTGGGCAGGATTCTGTGCATCCAACCTGGCACCCTACAACAACGTATGCCCAGGGGCCCCATGATATGAGGTACTAATGCTACAGGGATTGGGCTGGGAACAGCTCTGGGGCTCCTGTCCTGCCTCAGGCCGGCACCAACCCTTTGGTCCCTGTCCCTGAGTCCCTCCCAATGCCCACCAGCACTGTGAACTGCCCCAGGCTGCAGTTTCTCCCCTCTGCTACTCTGAGGTGCTGAGTGCTGCCCAGGGCTGCAAGGGAGGAACAAGAGGAACAGGCTGCTTCCAGGGCAGAACCTGCAGAGGATGCAGGTGCCAATGGGACCTCTCGCTTTCCAAGGTTCACACGCCATGGTTCTCCAACCCTAAACCCTAGAGCACTGAGATGCTCCTTCTCCAACCCCTGGCAAGCGTTTAATCATTCCCACATGGAGCCCTGCCAGCACCGCTGCCGCCTCCTGACCCGCTTTGATACCTTGGAGCTCTTCCCATTTTGCAGAGGCGGGAGGGCAGGCAGGCGGTGGGGGACATCATCTCTCTGCAGGGCAGGGCACAGCCACGCTGTCCAGGCTGGGGACAGCCACGAGTGGCAGGAATGACTCTGTCACCACCACCTGGGTGATGCTCTTGGCTCCCTGCACTCAGCCCTGGCAGCTGAGCAGGGATGCCTGCGGGTGCGAGGCAGGCGCCTCGCAGAGCTGGGAGCGCAGGGCTGCGGTGACTCAGAGCCGGCAGAGCCGGGCAGACCTGCTCTGCACCCCCGGGGCGTGGGTGCCGCCCCTGGGGCTCAGCAGGCTCTGCTTCCCCTGGGCAGGCAACAGGCACTCACTGGGGAGGGCTGAGAGCAGCCTGGATAGTGCTGGTCCCAGACCTACTGCAAGGAAGTGCTGGGGCAGCACCTGGCTCCAAAATCACCCACCCTGTCGCCAAGAGCCTGTGGAATCCAGGGGGGCTCTGCTCCCACCCTGTGGTGTGGTGCCAGCAGACAGTGGCAGCCGATGCTACAAGGATGCCATGAACACAGAGCTGAGAAGTAGCCATGAGCCTCCCAGTGCCCACTTGTGCCACACAGGGCGAGAGGCCCAGGCACGAGATTCCCCCTGAGCAGGGACAGCCACCGAGTGCCAGGCTCTGCTCCTGGCACAGCCATGGTCAGAGGCTGCCCATCCCCTGCCGCCCCCTCAGGGCTGTGGCGCCAGGTTTGCCTGCACTGTGCCAGGGCACAGGAGGTTCCACACTCCTTTCTCCGCTGCACACATCCTGGCTTCGACCAGGTGTCTGGGAAGAGGGAGGGGGACAAGGAATGGGACCCGTAGCTCACCTGGAGGGTGTCCCTGGCGTGGTCCACAGCCCGTTCCTGCGCGCTGGCGCGTGCGGTGTCAACTTGGCACGCTCACACTCACCCGTTTACTCTGCTGGTGCAGGGCCCTGACGTTCAAGTCTGGGCTGGACTGGCGGGAAGGCCCGCCTGGGCTCGCCCAGCTCCCAGCTGCAGGATGCTGGGGAGGAGGGATCAGCTGGACAGGGATGTCTCCCGTGGCCCCTTGAGGGCAAGGGTCTGCACCCCAGGGGCAGGAGCTGTGTGCCAACACTGCAGGTTGGGCATGGCTCACTCCTTCTTGCACCTTGCCAGTTTGTCCCACGTGCTGTGGTTTTGGCCAGGTGCTGGGGATCTTGGTTGTGCTGAGCATCCCCTCGTGCTGCTGCTGAAAAGAGGATCAGGGAGAGCCCCGGGACAGTGAGGAAGTCAGCACAGGCATCCAGCCCATCCACCAGTCTTGAGGGTGTCTGTGGGCTGGGATTGCCAAAGGCTTTCCTGCCTGAAGCCCCATCAGACTAGGCACCATCCCGGAGCACAGGCATCCTGACCCCTCAGTCCCTCACCAGGGGGGATGGGGAGGAGCTGGTGTATTGGCTTGGAGGTGCAGAGCATTCCAAGAGCTTGTCCAGAATGGCACTTATCCTCACCCTGGTGAATGGGGGACAGCTGGTCCCTGGGGACAAGGAGAAGGGTCTGCCAGGGGGTTTGGAGGAGAACTGGGAGCCGGTCCCAAGGCGCTCCTACTCCCCTCTTGGTGGATGTGGCAGGCAGAGGCGCAATAGCCATGGTGCTGAGTGTGAGGACTCCTGTCTCCTCCAGTCCCAGCTGTGGGCAAGGTCTGCACCTCAAGGATGCCATCTCCTTGGCAGAGGCTGGCAGGATGAGCCCAACTTAGCCTCACATGGGAGCAGTGGGGTCCTGCAGGCTGTGCAGCGCATGGTGGAGGAGTTCTGCACCCAACCCTTGCCAGTCCCACAAAGGAGGGCCACACATTCCAGCTGCCACTCAAGGTATTCAGCCTTCCCTCAAAGGGCACCCATCCCCACCTCGGCTGGGCTAAGATTTCTGCAGACAGGGAGAGGGACAGCAACAGGAAGCCCCGGACACTGCTGCCACAATCCACAGGGAAAACCCAGCCTCCAAATTTGGAAAGCAGCTCAGTTTCCAAATATTGCCATGAGCTGGAAATCCCAAGTCAAAACGAAACCAGCTCCAGCCTCCAGTTCAAAGTTTCCTGTATAAAAACAAACCTACAGACAGCTGCATTTGCACACAAAAGGTTTTGTTTTCAGGAGGAAGGTTTCTTTTTCAGAGGAGTAAACACAAAGCCTGCCCATCTTTCATGTCACAGGGTAGGAAGGAGATCTGCCTAGCAGTTCAGGTCACAGGCAGGGCATTGTCCCCTCTTAGTGCCTGGCTGCTTTTCTCTGCCATGTGCCCTGGCCTGTGCCAGTGCCAACACCCACACCCCCACCAATGCCACCACCACCACCACCATGTCCAGCGGCAAGCCCTGGCCTGAGGCTTTTTACACCCGTTCCTGTAGCTGTGACACCTTTGAGTGTCCCAGGGCATGGGGACAGGCCTGTGCACTGCAGCAGTCCTGGGAAGCTGCAGCGTGGCACCCAGGGGTGCTCCTGTCCCTGCAGTGTGGCTGCAGCCCTGGCAGTGCCTGCTTATGCAGCTCCTCAGCTTCTCCTGGCATCTCCTGTGGCTTCTGAAGCCAAACACAACATGAGTCCAGCTTGAAGAATGTCAGCAGTGCCTGGTGCTTTCTGCATCCAGCCCCCAGCACAAGCAGCTCATAGGAGGAGCTGGGGGATCCCTTCTGGGTTTACTCCCCCAGCCTAGCTGCAGAGAGCCCCAGCACCACCCTCGTCAGGCAGAGGCACATTTGGGGCTGGCACAGGCTGGCTGCTCCCCAGGGTGCTGCTGTGGGCAGCCACGCATCTCAGTGGTAGCTGCTGCCTGAGACACATCTTGGCCACAGGCACAGCTCCCACAGCCACTGGTTGCCAAAGGCTCTGCTGGCTCATGCTCAGCCTTGCTGGAGGCTGCTGTAGTTCTAGAGCAGAGGTGAGGCGGCCTCAGAGGGATGCAGGATCAGCACCCTCCACTGTTGCTTGCTGACAGTTTTGTCTGTCCTTTCAGCCACAATCTCTGCTGCTTGACTAGGGTCAGTGGGACCATTCACTAGGTCCTCCAGAGTGACACACAGCTCAGCCTTGTCTCTCCAGGAGTCCCCAACAGAGTGTCCATTGAACTGGACATCCTGATTTGGGGGTTTGGGGACATGGAGCATCTGTAAGGCTTGGAGACCTGCCCAGATGCCAAACTTGAAGTGCTGGTTGCTATCCAAAGCACTGTCAGAAGCTATTTTCGCATCTGAGCTGGAACACACCTGCTTTGCCTCAGTTTACCATCCACACACCAGGAAGCAGAGATGCTCTGCTGCTGGAGGGGAGAGCAGACTGGCAACAGTGATGCAGCAAGCTTCTCTGAGCCTCCTCATGCCCTCCTGGGCTCTCATTAGCAGCGTGTTTGGCATCTGGGCGGCAAAGCTACGCTGTCCTGCATCACTCGTGGGTGGTGGCTGGCTTGGGTTGGGCTGGGCTCACTGCAGGACCTAGAGGAACAGCCCCAAGGCTCAGAGGGATCAGCCGAGCTGCCGCTCAGCTTGAGCCACTTGGCTCGGAGAGCCTAAAACAACAAACATCGCAGAATGAGGGAATGTTTCACTGCTTCTTCTGGTTGAGTGGTTTCCTGTTTTCTAAGGAGCTCTTCCAGCACCTCTGGGGCAGAGGACTTGCCTGCACAGAGCCTGGTCCCAGAGCAGACCCCTGTCTGGGAGGCAAGTTCTGCTGCTTGACATGTGGCAGAGGAAGAGGTTGCAAAAGATCGGCTGCGACCTTTGCCAGAGACCTGCAGCAGGAGTGCTGGGGGTTAGGATTTTTCCTTTTTTTTTTCTCTTTCTCTCATGGAATTTAGTCCCATCTGTTGCCTAAGAGATGATAAGAACTGGTACTTAAGAGACAAAATAAGTGGCCAAGGTGGGGGGAAACGGTGCAGCTGGCTACTTTCTTAGCTTGGGGGGTTCACTCTTGGGAAGGGCAGAGGAACCCTGAGATTTTGGCAGGGGGGTGAGGGGCTGGGCTCAGCTCCTGGCCCCCTCTCTCGCTCTCAGATCCGAGGGGAACAGTCGAGTTGCTGCCGCTGCTGCGATTTGCTGCCACTGCTGCGGGGAGAATTCACTGCCACCACAGAGTCAAGCCCTGTACTGCTTTGTCAGGAAAATCCACAAATACCAGAGGTTTATGTCCAAAGAGGAGAGAGAGGAGTCCTGCACCTTTATTCGAATAAAAGGAGCGAGTCCACTTGTGAACCTTTCCCTCCCGAATTTTGGAGGGCACAGCCTCCTTTTATCCCAAACTCCCGGCCCCATGTTGCCTCTTCCTTTCCCCCTTGGCCGAGGTGCTAGGAAGGTACAGCCTTCCCGAACCGCCTACCACACATTCCCCCTTGAACCTGCTATTTTACCCCCAAAGTTCAAAAGTTCAGGCTTGTGCAGACACTTGATTGTTTCAGGAGCCAAGCTGTCTGGGCTCTACAACAAACCTGCTGCCCGAAGTTAGTAGAGACATGATGACCCATTTCAAAGACGTTAACGCCCATACCTTCACCCATCAAATTCTTTGTTAAGACATTAGCTTTCCTCTCAGCTTCTTCTTTACTGTGGGTGAGCCTTTGGTGTAGAATGGCGTTGAGCTGGGACATTATTAACAGCCGATCTCACTGGAAAAGGGCCCTCACCATCTACTGGGGTGCCTCAGGGGAGAAACCCAGGACCCGACTCCTCAGCCGCTGCTGCCCAGCCCCGCTGTTTTCCGCCATTCCTCGGGGTTTTTTCACTACACTTTAACCCAGCATCCCGTGCCTGCCGGGACACCTGCGGCTCTGCTGCGACTCAGAGTTCCTGCTTCATTTCTTTTGCCACCCCGGGTGTGCCTCTGCCGCTCCAGCCGCAGCTCCGAGGCTCCTGCCACAGCCCCTCTCGCCACCCTGAGGGGCACCGGGCCCGGCTGCACCGTGGGTGTGTGAGGGAGCCCCTTCTTCATGTCCTCGCCACCCTGAGGGGGACCGGGCCTGGCTGTCCCGTGGGTGTGTGAGGGAGCCCCTTCTCCATGTCCTCGCCACCCTGAGGGGSACCGGGCCTGGCTGTCCCGTGGGTGTGTGAGGGAGCCCCTTCTCCATGTCCTCGCCACCCTGAGGGGSACCGGGCCTGGCTGTCCCGTGGGTGTGTGAGGGAGCCCCTTCTCCATGTCCTCGCCAYCCTGAGGGGCACCGGGCCCGGCTGCCTCGTGGGTGTGTGAGGGAGCCCCTTCTTCATGTCCCCGCCACCCTGAGGGGGACCAGGCCCTGCACCGTGGGTGTGTGAGGGAGCCCCTTCTCCATGTCCTCACCACCCTGAGGGGGACCGGGCCTGGCTGTCCCGTGGGTGTGTGAGGAAGCCCCTTCTCCATGTCCCCGCCACCCTGAGGGGGACCAGGCCCTGCCCCATGGCTTTGTTTGTAAGCAAGCCCCTTCTCCATCTCTGCCACTGCCCTGAGGGGCACCGGGCCCGGATGCCTCGTGGGTGTGTGAGGGAGCCCCTTCTCCATGTCCTCGCCAYCCTGAGGGGCACCAGGCCCGGCTGYCRCGTGGGTTTGTTTGTGAAGAAGCCTCTTGTCCCTCTCCCCTGCCATCCAGAGGGGCACCAGGCTCGGCAGCTGCACAGGGGCTGTGACAGGAGCTGGAGATGCCCTTGGCAGGAGCAGTGCCCGGGTGGGACATGATCTGCCACAGTACCATGATGCCAAGCTGGCAGGGGTGGCATGGCAGGGCAGGGTGCCTGCCCCAGCTGGGAGCAGAGCTGGCTGCCTTTGCCCTTTCTCTGCAGCCCTGTGGGTGCTCAGCTGCTGCTTCTCCATCCTCTCTGCCCCACTGACCTCTGCTGACAGGCAGACCTCTGCTGCCCTGTCCTGCTACCACAGACCTGGGCCCCAACACCAAGGTAGGCTCAACATCACAGAGGAACCCACTCTGTCTCAAAACACYCCTCAAGAGCCAGAGGTGAGGGGTGGAGGTAGAGGGATGGTGAGCCAGCAGCTGCAGCACTGCACAGTGACCATGGCASTGCCCACCTGGCACCACACCTGTGATGTGCTGCTGGTCCCAGGGGTGGGAGGACCAGTGCTTTGCTCAGGGTCACCACAAACACCATCCTGGTGCCAGCCCTGACCCTGTGCCCCACTGGCAGGAGCAGGGCAGGGTGCTCAGCAGCCCTGGGGCTGGTACAGCTCCTGTCTGGTAGGACACAGCTCTCATGGGCAAGAAGCCAAACACTTCTGCTGCATCTGGGGCCCTGGTGACACCAGGTGCTGCCTGCATTATTCCTCCAGTGCTGAAAGCTCCATTGCTCCATTCTTGGACTCACTGGCAGGAAAGGCGTTCTCAGCCCCAACAGCAGAAGAAAAGAAACTAAAAAGCTCACAGTTTCTTTGCTTTTCCTCCAGATCTCGGGCATCTGTGGCTCCAAGCACCCTTTCTTCCCCACTGTGAGCAGACAGGAAAATTTCTGATGCCTGGAACTGGGATGAAGCAGACCCCATGTGCTGCAAGCTCCCGTGGCTTCCACTCCGGCCACAAGACCAAGAGGACTCAGGAACCACAGGAGGAGCATGCATCGCCCAACATGGCAGCTCCCTGAATTTCTGCAATCCAGAGCAGCTTTCAAAGCAGACAGGCCCACATTCTGCTGTGGCTAAGAGCTGGAGGAGCTGCATTGGGCAGATCCATCAGCTCTGCATTGCTGCCCTCTGGCTGCCTCTGCCTATCCACGGCTGGGCTCCTCCAGCTGCAGGGATGGGACCTGGGTCTGCCAGGGCTCTGCCTCCTGCCGTGCAAGAAGAGAGAGTTGTTCAGGTTGGGAAAGTCATCACAGAGTTGTTCAGGTTGGGAAAGMCTTCTAAGATCACCAAGTTCAAGCACTGCCCCAGCACGGCCCTGCTCACCACTAAGCCACATCCCCAAGCACCATGTGAGAAATGACTGCTCACTTTTTGAAATTTTTGAAAGTTGTAAAAAACGCCAATCATTTGTTTTTAAAATGTTAAAAGTTTAATAGTAATCAAATGGTCATAAAAATAGTAATATAATTAGACTAACAATAATTTGGACAATCAGGATTTAGGACAATATGAGACAATAGAAACAAAGAGTTACAGACGGTCGGGGTACATTTTCTGGGCAAAATAAGCCTGAAAAAGGATCCACATTAACAGAGGATTAACCCTTAAAAGCAACAGCCTGTTGCACATTCATACACCTCATACATGATGCATAAATTCCATTCAAACACAGGATTCTCTCTGGTCAGTGTCAGCTTCTTCCTCCTAATCCTGACGGTGTCTTCAGGGCTGAGCGAGGTGGGAAGAAGTTCATTTCTTCTGATAATGGAGCCATAAACTCCCTTTCTCTGAAAGATTTAGGTGTCCTGTGGCTGCTATCTCAGTGYGAGTCCTTTCTTTAGAAAAAAGGTATCCTACATAGCATAGTTTCTATTTTAACAYTTTGTTATAACCTAAAACTATATTTAACACACTACTTAAAAAAATTAATACAGCATTACTTTCTAATATAACACATATAATATTAATTTTAAYAYTTTCAAAAAGCCAATCATAAAATATGCATTTTTCACACAYGCAAGAAGAGAGAGTTGTTCAAGTTGGAAAAGTCATCACAGAGTTGTTGAGGTTGAAAAAGCCTTCTAAGGTCACCAAGTTCAACCACTGCCTCACCACTAAGTCATGTCCCCAAGTGCCATGTGAGAAACGACTGCTCACCTTTTRAAACTTTTGAAGGTTTATTAAACTTTAACAAAAAAACCCAATACAACAAAAGGACTAAAGAAGGAAAAATTACAGTGCTGTGAGCCCACTGACTACCAGCCACATGCTCATCTTCAAAATGGATGCTCTGCTTTTTATACTTTTAGCCCCTCCAAGTCAGTTAACCCCTTCCTTGCTGTCCAGGAGTGCAGATCACTTTCTCACACCTTGGGTGGAGCTCAGGTGTTGCCATAGTAAYGAGCCAACCCTCCCAATGCCCCCAGTACCAAGGCCATCCCATGATAACAATGAAGGAAGGACACATCACAGTAACACAACTCTACACCTACAAAACTTCTCTTAACACACAGAGAATGTTCACCCTCCATTGTGAGAGCCACCATCTCATCACTCATCTACAACAGCCACATYTACCTGCCTTTGTCTCCATCCTGGGCAGCCTGTGCCAGTGTCTGATCACCTTTCAGTGAAGATTTTTTCCCTAAAATATAAGCTGCTGGCACATCCTCTGTGGCCCTTTGGCCCCAGGCAGAATCATGTGCAGTCTGTCCTTAGCAAGGTCAAGAATCTTAACCCCMGAGTGGTGACTCACTTGTTATTGTTGTTGTTGTTAGTAAGGAAGGGATGGGATTGTTTTGGGGTTAAGAATGATTTCTTGTTTAGATAAATATTACTCTCAGAGGCTGTGAGATTTTAAAGGAGTAAGTATTTGSTTAGAGTTTAAAGTAGTCACAAGTTTCTTTGTTATAAGGTAATATAAAACTTTTTAAACTAATAGTTGCTTCAGGTTTTTTTTTAATTTTGTTTTTTTAATTCATCACTTTTACTTACTTATACTATATTACTGTATTACTGCTATTTTTATTCAATGGGCTTCTAACTCAGGTATACATATGCTTTTATTATAACTTTTAATAAACTTATGAGAGTTTATTAACTTTTAAGTTTAATAGCTTTTATAACAAATAAAATCCTTCTGTGTCTGTAGAAGTTTCTGTTTTCTCAACTCCCACAACTTGCCATTGGCTGAACTCACCATACCTATATCTGCAGCAGACACTGGCTGAGCATGGGCTATTTTAAGCACCTTTCTAGCTGTTATCAAAGGCTAGAAGAGGATCTGTGCCTGTCCAGCCTTAAATTCTTTTTGCTAGGGTTGGGATTAAATGTGTAATTTTTTGTTGGGACTCAGATGTTTATCAGTTCTTATTTCTGTCACAGTCTCACAAACCCTGAGTTCTACAGCGCTTCACTCTAACAAACTAAAAATGGAGCCCCATCTCTCTCTACAAGGCCTTTTAAAGATAAACTGTGTAATCAAGRAATGGCACCTAAATTATTTTTATTTTTAAAATAACTACTAATGAGTAATTACTAATTAATATTAATTGATAATGGATTACTAATTTATAATTAATTACTAATAACTAATTTCCTAATAGCTAACTACCTGTGGCCTTCAATGTGGACTTTATTATCTAATTACACAACACTACTCTAAAGTTATGAAGAATAAGATGAAGAAGAAGGAGCAGGCTCTGCCTTAAAACCTCTTGCTTTATCTATATTACTATATTCCAAACCCTTAAACTCTAAGTTTTCCACCCTGTGATMTYRCACACTTCTATYCAAACTCCACCSCCACAATCCCAGTTCTGTCATTCCATTTTGGAAGCTTCTCCAYRGCCTCAGGTCAATGCAGTGTTCTCCTGGGGGTCAGTGCCTGYCAGCACAGAAAGTCTGAAATTCTCAGCATCCAGGGTTCCAATGTTTGCCTTTCAAACCAGGACAATCACAAACTCTCCCTGGAGACCCAGAGCAGCCCAGCTTGGGAGGGCAGTATTGTATTTATGGGGTGCCTCATGGCAGGAAGGAATGTTGAATTTGACTCTRTGTTTTTAGAATGTTAATTTATTATTCTATGACACAATATTATATTAAAGACTACTAAACTATACTATACTAAGGAATACAGAAAGGATACTTACAGAAGGCTAAAAAGATAATAATGAAAAGTTGTGACTCTTTCCAGAGCCTCGACACAGCTTGGCTGTAAYTGGCCAATAAGTCAAAACTATTCACATGAAATTAATGAAACAAYCACCTGTTAGTAAACAATCTCTAARCATATTCTAAAAGAGCAAAACACAAGAGAAACAAATCAGATAATTGTCTTCCTTTTTCTCTGAGGCTTCTCAGCTTCTCAGGAGAAAATCCAGGGTGAAGAGATTTTTCCAGCAAATATGACTGTAACAGGGTGTTATAAATGAATATTCCAATTTAATAATTAAGGAAATTTATACTTTTATTAAATAATAAAAGTATAAATTTGGAAAAAGCCATAAGTGATTCAGCTCTGAGCCAGGCRATCAGGGTCGGGGARACTCAGGATTTGGCCTCTATTGTGCCAAAGTCCCTGTGGGTCTCCAAAATGCCATTTCTGGGGTCTGTTTTATACAGTCTTTTGGGCTCTGGAAGGGGCTCTTCTCTAGCATATTTTAGCATATTATTGTAGTTTTTTCTTCCTTGCTGCCGCACTTCCCGGAACCAGTGGATAATTGCTGGAATCCTGTCAGGTGAAAACTTTCTGGGATAAACTTCTGATGATGCCTTTCAAATGCTTCCTGCTGGGGTCTTGTCAGACAGAAAGAAATCYCTTGAAATATCCATCCCTGGAGACAGTGTCCTCCTGGTGTTGGAATCTCCGTTCTTATCACGCAGCCTATTACTGCTTGTTGCCCGACACTGGTTTGGTACACAAGATGCWGTGGTTTTAATTTCTGTGAAAAATGTATCTTTTATGATTGGCTTTTCRCAAATATTCAAATGAATATTATATGTGTTGTGTTAGAAAGTTATGCTGTATTAATTCTCTTAAGTACTGTGTTAAATATAGTTTTAGGTTATAACATAATGTTAAAATAGAAACTATGCTATGTAGGATACCTTTTTTCTAAAGAAAGGACTCACACTGAGATAGCAGCCACAGGACACCTAAATCTTTCAGAGAAAGAGAATTTATGGCTCCATTATCAGAAGAAATGAACTTCTTCCCACCTCGCTCAGCCCTGAAGACACCATCAGGATTAGGAGGAAGAAGCTGACACTGACCAGAGAGAATCCGGTGTTTGAATGGAATTTATGCATCATGTATGAGGTGTATGAATGTGCAACAGGCTGTTGCTTTTAAGGGTTAATCCTCTGTTAACATGGGTCCTTTTTCAGGCTTATTTTGCCCAGAAAATGTACCCCGACCGTCTGTAACTCTCTGTAACTCTTTGTTTCTATTGTCTCATATTGTCCGAATTCAAATTGCCCAAATTATTATTACTCTAATTGTATTACTATTTTTATRACCATTTTATTACTATTAAACTTTTAACATTTTAAAAACAAATGATTGGCGTTTTTCACACTTTCCTTTAGCAGGAATTATTGGATCACATATATCACACAGGGCCGTGCTGCCTGTGGGTGCGTGGGCGCAGCTCCTCGTGCAGCAGAGCCGGCAGTGACAGCTCTGTAACCGCTTCCTTTCTCTCTGGGGCTCTGTCTCCTGCCCCTCCTGCCCAGCTTGTTTCCTGTCACTGATAATGGCACTGCTGAGAGGTCACCAGGCTCGGTGTC
>JACDOX010000384.1:16571-38605 GCA_014549065.1 Cardinalis cardinalis
AAAAGGTTTGTTTAACCTTGACAAAAATACAACAAAGGACTACATAAGGAAAAATTCACAGCACTGGGAACTGCCCTTGTGGACATCATGTGGCTGGCTCATCTTCAAGATGGATGCTCAGTCTCTTATACCCCTGGGGGTTGCGTCAGCCAGCCCGGCCCCTCTCAAAGTCTGTCAGTCAGCTCTTCTTTGCCATTTATCGGTGGAAACTGCTTTCTTGTAASTGGATTTGGGGTCAGGTGTTGCCGTGCTGCACCCCCTGAGCACCCCCAAGCTTTTCCATTCCCAACTGCCCCATGCAAGGGACACCTGTGCAGCTTCTTTGTACCTGTCCTGGACAACCCAGGCTGTCTGATGGCAACAGTACAGGGGGGAAGGGAACTATGGGGAGAACAGAGGACATCTAAACTACAATAACATAACTGTACATCACTAAAGCTTTTCTTAATACTCACACAATAGTCATCCCTTAATTGCRAGGGCCAATCATCTYATTATCCATCTATAACACTCTGCTGCAGTATGCCAAGGCACCCAGGACAGGAATGACATGATTAGGATTTTCAGGCCTTTTTGTGCCTTTTTCACTGAGACCTATTGCTGGTTTGGGGTCTATATACAAACCACAAATGGGATGGAACTGTTAGGAACGTGCCTTGAGCTGCTGTATTTTCCAGCATCAGTCTCATTCCATGGTTATGACAATGGGAAGATGCCATCAGCTCACATCCCAGGCAGCAGACAAAGAACTCAATGTTACAATTCACTTTAAAAGCTTTTTGACCAATCACACAAAGCAAAAGCACATTGACAGTAGTTATATCTGTATAGTATATATTCTATATTGACAGTAGATATATCCAATCACTATAAGCACAGGTACCTTTGGTTAAAACAATGCTTGCTTATTTCAAATRCAATACCTGCTTGTAAGTCTTAAAACACAATGCACAGAGCTCCATTATTAAGCTTAGAACTTCCTAATATCTTGCTAGATAAACTTTTCTGCAGCTTAGGGAGGTATTCTAGACAAGTGTTAATACACAGACCATTGTTCTATTTGTCTTTACTTTCTACTTCTTACATAATTTTTCTGCTAGCAAATCTTATGGCTGCTGCTTAGCTCTAATCACAGTTCTGCTGTCTCTGAGGCCTGCCTTTTGCACTTTCCCAAACCCCTCTAATTTTAAAGATTCCCACAAGACCTGCTTTGCCCTGTGTGCTGTGAGGATGGAGAGGAGCTGGGGGGTGTCCTATTCCTGGGAGACTTCTTTTTGCAGGCAGTTCTGTGTCCTGGAGCCTCCCAAGAGGATGTGTGTGCCCCCTGGCCAGCCCCCAGGTGTCCAAGCAAGGCTCTCTCCCCAGGGGAAACCAAAGCACACAGCATTTTCCTGACAGCATTTCTAGAAGCACAGCTCTCTTGGAGGAACCCAGGAAAGCAGAGGACAAGCCCAAGTGACACATGGATGAGCCAGGTGCTGTCACAGGTGCTGGGGCTGTGTCCCCAGCAGGCTGTCCTGGTAACCAGGTCATTCTGTGGCCYTTGCTGGCCCTCTGTGGCTTCCCCACTGGCATTTGTTGGCTAGAGTGTCAAAGTCTCAGCATCTTTGAGGACTGGTCCCATGTGTCGGCTAAGATCCCCTATACCCTCATCCCCTGGGGACACGATTTAGTGGTGAACATGATCAGTTAATGGTTGGACTTGATGATCTTAGAGGGATTTTTCAACATTAATGTTTCTGTCATTTCCTGATTCTATACCTGATTATTATTTCCTATTTATTATTTATTATTATTTCCTGATTCTATATACCTGGCTTAGGAACAGTCCTCCACTGTAAAATGAACATGGGGAGCTTCTTCCCACATGAGGAGAGGAACAAACCAAGCTGATATAAAGCACTTTCACTCTGGAGATCACCTTTCCCAGGGGAACTGTTCCTGTGCCAAGGCACCTTCTTCAGTCCACAGCAGCACCAGCTCTGCATCAGTGCTAGCCCAGCCCAGTGGTGCTGGTGCAGCCAGCTCTGCTGCTGCTCTGTTGGCAAGTTTGGAGGAAAGCTCAGCTTGTTTGCAGGAGATATGGGAGAGTGCCTAATTCCAGAAACCAGACATGGTTCTACTCAGCAGTCATAGAACCACAGGATATGCTGAGTTGGAAGGAATCCATCAGGGTTATCAAGTCCAACCCCTGGCCCTGCACAGACACTCAACAATCCCACCCTGTGCCTGACAGCTTTGTGAAGATGTTCCTGGAGCTCAGACAGGTTTGGAGCTGTGACCACTTCCCAGGGGATCCCACTCCAGTGCTCAACCATCCTTTGGGTGAAAACATTTTTCCTTTTAGCATTTAAACCTCCTGTGACACGGATCCAGCTGTTTCCTCTAGTCCTGGTCACAGAGAGCAGAGACTGGAGCTGCCCCTCATGAGGATGTTGAAGAGCTCAGCGAGGTCTCCCCTCAGTCTCCTCTTCTGTAGGCTGAACAAACCGAGCGATTCAAAGAAAACAATCCAGAGTTAAGCAGGAAATCCAGGTCCTAGACTCTTCCTCTGGTTCTCCTTGAGGAGAGGGCAGGCAGCACCAGCGGCAGTGCCTTGGCAAAACGAACCAGCAATTCTTTAATTGCTCCCAGCTCCAGCCAGGCACAGCACAGGAGCAAACTCTGCCCAGAGCGGCACCGGCCACGAGAGAAGGTCGCGCATCCGCCGGGATCAGCCCGGTCCCGGTGGGATGCCGGGGCTCCGGGCTGGCAGGCAGCGCTGCGCTGAGCGCTGAGCTCTGAGCTCCGCAGCCCGCCCGGAGGATGCTCCTGCCGGGGCTGTCCTTGGGAACGCGCTGCCCTGGAGGACGCTGGAACAGCGAGAAGCCGCTCTCGGGAGGAGCCATCGGCGGGGCTGCTGCCCTCGGCCGCCGGGCAGTGCCTGGCCCCGGGCCGGCGGGCGGGGGACACGGACACAGGTGAGGGGCCGAGGGATCGCTGCCCCCGGGCGGCTCTGCGGGATGCTCGGCATGGCTGCACCGTCCTCATCCTCCTCCTCCTGTGCCCTGCCGGCAGCTGGCACAGAGCCTGCTCCGTCCCCAGGCAGCTGCTTCACCTTCAAGCCTGCGAGCGATGCTCAGGCAGCGGAGGAGACGGGCTCATTTCCAGCAGCCTGCAGGACATCCTGAGTGCCAGCCGTGCCTACAGAAGCAGAACCATCCCTTCCTGAGTGCCGGACCCAGAGGTGACGGGGCCTGGTGGGACAAAGCCGTGGTGTGGTTGGCAGCCCTGGGGAGTGAAAGTGTTGGGCAGTGTCTGTGCTTTGGGTGCCAGCACTGCCACTGAGCTGGCAGTGCTGCGGTGACTTTGGGGCTGCAGTACTGTGGGGAGAGGGTGGAGAGGTGCTGGAGTGTGGATCAGGGCAGGAGGGCTGGTGAGGGAGCCCATCCCCAGGAAGATGGGGGCAGGAATGGGCATAAGGATTCGCTGGTCATTAGTGGGAAAACAGGTCCCAGTCTGGAGCTGGAAGGTGCTCTTTGCACAGAGGGAACTGGCTATGAAATCATGGCCAGAGGTGCAAGATGACCCCATGGAAGAGGAGTTTTAAAATGCAAGTGGACAAACAGCAAGTACCAGTCAGGATAAATCCAGATCTTCCTTTCCAGAGCACCAACTCCATAGGGACTCCATATCTTGCTGAAAGTAAAGCGACACCTATAAGGACTCTTCAAGGCCCCTGAGACTGTGTCACAGACCTCTCTAGTCCTCACATCCCAACAGATAATCCTAATGCACAGATGTCCATGGACAGAGGACACAGGGGACGCCATGTCTGGCACATCCGTGGCTGGGTCAGGGTGTGGTAACAGCTGGAACTCTTCCCTCCGTGTGCGTGCCTCCATCACCAACCCTCCCAGCACCACTCTGGGCATCACCATCACCCCTGACACCCCACTGCCACCAAGGTCAGAGCAGAAAGCAATGCTGGGGGACAAGGGATGTTCCTGTTCTGGGACCTCACCAGTCTGTCCCCACCAGGGGGGGAGGCAGGAAGGTGAGGGGCACAGCAGTGACCTGCCTGGAGCCATTTCCTTCAGTGCTGCTTCCCCCCATCCCCTGCTGGGTTTTGCCCCTGGACACTGTCATGTTCCTCTTCACTCACACCAGGCTGCTGTGGCTGTCCTGGTGTCCTGGTCCTGTCCTTACAGCAAACTGACCCTGGGCTGGGATCTGCCCCAAGCCTGGACACTGTCTCCCCTCAAAGCCAGGTCCACCCTGGCCCCAGCAGTCCCTGCTTGTAGTATCCAGCAGCTCTGCTCTAATGCTGCAGAGCTGGTGATGTGACATGCAACAAGCAGGGCTGCACACAAAAGGCACAGTCCTGGCCAGAGCATCTCCCAGCTCTCTGCTCCCCACTGCTCACACCTCTGTGTGAGCCCAGCCAGGGTCCCTCAGGAGGAGCCAGCTGGCAGCATCCTGCTCCAAGCAGGGGCTCCGGGGTGCATTCCAGGGGATGGATGAAAGGAGGGAGGGCATGTCTGGACTTCCCTGCTCGAGATGTCTGCCCACCAGAAGGGACAGGCACTGGTGAGTGACCAGGGACACCTGCAGGTGTGGGTGTGCCCCTGCTGTGTGCCCAGYGGGCAGGAGGGGCAGGGCTCAGTYCCAGGAGGGCAGCAGACGTAGGTGGGTGCAGCAAGGTACAGGGGACAGCTTGCTGGCCAGGGCACTGAGAAATGAGAAATGCCCTGGGCCAAGCAGCGTGTTCTGACTCCCTCTGCTCCTGGTCTCCCTCACATCCAGTCTGTCTGTACCAGCTCATGCCTCCTTTCCCACCAGCACCTTCATTTTCCTGCTGTGGTCTCCACAGGTCTGTGTCCCCTCCCATGCTCTCCCTTCACATGCACCTCCTCAGCGTGATGGTGCTTTGGCAGAGGGGAGGAAGAGCAGCCATTCTGGCAGGTGGGAGCACACTGGGCTCCCTTTGTGCACCACCAGAGGTGTGCACGGGTCAGGACATCTGAGCAGTGCAAACCTTTCTGCTCCTAGGAGCCACAGCACATCCCCACACGGGTCAGGACATCTGAGCAGTGCAAACCTTTCTGCTCCTAGGAACCTGGGCCATGGCACATCCCCACACAACATCCCTACTGTGTTCTCCTACCCTGGGTGAGTGGCCATGGCCAGGACAGTCCCTTCAGTCTCCATGGAAGTTTTCTGCATAAGGAGCAGCCCCAGGGCCAGATATAGTTTCCAGAGGCTGCATCCTGGGTGTYCTGCTTAGCTGCAGCTGGCAGGGCAGGTGTGTGACTGGCAGAGCCAAGCCAGCAGCACAGGGAGCTCTGAGCAGCAGAGAGAAAGTGCTGCAAGGCTTTCCTGAGGACATCCCTGAGCAGGAGTACCCTGGTATTGTGATGCTGCAGAGGCAGAGGATGCACTGCATCCCAGCATCTCAGCTTCCTCTTTTTATCCTGAGTGGGGTCCTTTGTCATGACCAAATTTGAGTGGAACCAAATAAGCCATTTTGCAAAGGAAGTGCATCAGCATCTTTCCTGCAGCATCCAGGGGCATTTCATAACCAAAGCAGCTCCTGGCAGGAGGAATGGAATGTCTTGGTTTGAAAAGCCAGGTGTCTGCTGAGGAGGGCAGGAGCCTCCCTTGAAATTGAAAATGTAAACCCCCTCTCTCTGAATTATCATAATTTTGAAATTAAGGGTCTCGCAGGCAAAGATATGGGAGTAGGAATAACAGTTCTTTACTAGGAAAACTAAAACCACAAATGCAATACAACAAAAAAAACCACCTGCCAGAGTCAGACCAGGAGCTGCCCCCTGTGTGTCAGGGGGTGTCCCAGCCCCATCCCATGGGGGCTCAGCCCTCCTGCAGTGCCAGCTGTGGCTCTGCTGCAGCAGGGATCCTGCACAAGGGGGGAGTTTTCCTCTGCAGCTCCAGGGCTGCTGGAGATGGGCCTGGGCTCCCTCTGGCAATGCAGGGCAGCAGAAAGCTGCTCCTCTGGCAATGCAGGGGGCAAAGGCTGCTGGGCTGGGCCAGGCTCAGATTGGATCCAGGTAGGAATGCTTGGCTCCTCCCCTGGGCAGAGCATCTCCCATGGGATGCTGGAATTGAATCAGCCCTGCAGGGACACTCAGTGGCCATGGACAGAAGATAATTCATAATTAATGGCCCATTAACAGAGGATATTTCCTGCAGGGAGGATGGGTTGTGGGAGAGATAAAGAAAACTGCCCGAAGAACAGAAGATCACTGCCCCAGCTCTGACAGGTGGTGATAGAATGCACACCCCCATTTCCAACCTGAGACACTCCTCAGGAACCCCTTCAGTTCAAAGACACCCAGATGGGACAGGTGCCCTCTACACTTAGAGCACAGACACAGTCCCAGCCTCAGGAAGTGTCTGCATGTGTGGCAGCCTGTTACTCCAGCACAGATCCTTGTTTGTTTGCTCTGGTTCCTACTGGGAGCAAGTTTCTGCAGACACCTTGTTTAGAGCTCAGGAATTGCTGGTCATCCCAGCAATTCCTGAGCTCTGTCAGGGACAGTGGGAAGGAAGGGCAGTGTGTGGTGGGGCTGCCTCCAGGCCTTACAGATGTGTTCTTTCATCCCACACAGGGCACAGAGAATTCCTCAGCCTATCCTCTGGCCACTCTAGGATTTGCAGGTATGACATGGGTGCTGGTGGCCTTTTCTCCAGGATAAGGCTGTTCTGCTGCTGGCCAAACCCTGCACTTTGCTCTGGAGCTTGGGCTCTCTGGTGTCCTAGCCCTCAGGTKGCACTGGGAGGCACTGGCAGGGCCGCCCAGGGAAGCTGTTCTGGCACACCTGCAAACACACAGGTGTGCACAGCCACGCATCTCTCTGGTGAGGTGACAGCACAGTCACCTCAGTGAGTGGGCTGGGGTGGCTCTGGCCAGAGCAGCCCTTGGAGCAGACACAGGGAAGGGTTTGGGCTCCGTGGGGCTGTTGGGGTGCAGCAGGAGCTGCTGCAGCACAGCGGGGTGGGGGCTGAGGAGGAAGGAAGCTGCAGAGCCCGGCACGAGCAAACAGGAAGAGCAGTGGGGATGTGTCAGGAAGGATGTGCAGTGCCCCAAGGGCAGACCTGGCCTACCTGAGCCAGGCCCAGGGTCCTGCGACCCCAAATCCACCCCTGCCCTTCCCTGCTGGGGAAGGGGAGCCCACCTGTCCCACCTGAGGTACCCGGGGTGGTGGTGGGCGCAGAGGGCTGTGCCCACGTGGGAGTTGGGACAGTGGGGTGGCACAAGGAGCACATGGGCAGGCACCAAGGGTGGGAGGCACTGAGCGAGCCCTGGCACATTCCAGGGGGATGGGGAACAGCCAGGGCACGGCTTGGGCAAGAGGACAGCAGGCATGGGGGGAATCATGGCAGCATTGAGGGGATTCACTGCAGCATGGGGGGATTCATGGCAGCATGGGGGGATTCATGGCAGCATTGAGGGGATTCATGGCAGCATTGAGGGGATTCATGGCAGCATGGGGGGATTCATGGCAGCATGGGGGGATTCATGGCAGCATGGGGGGATTCATGGCAGCATTGAGGGGATACATGGCAGCATGGGGGGATTCATGGCAGCATTGAGGGGATACAGGGCAGCATGGGGGGATTCATGGCAGCATGGGAGGATTCATGGCAGCATGAGGGGATACAGGGCAGCATGGGGGGATTCATGGCAGCATGAGGGGATTCAGGGCAGCTTGGGGGCATTCATGGCAGCATGGGAGGATTCATGGCAGCTTGGGGGGATGTATAAGAGAGGGGGGGGATTCATGGCAGCATGGGAGGATTCATTGCAGCATGGGGGGATTCATGGCAGCGTGAGGGGATTCATGGCAGCATTGAGGGGATTCATGGCAGCACGGGAGGATTCATGGCAGCATGGGGGGATTCATGGCAGCACGGGGGGATTCGTCCTGGCTTCCTGAGGGGCTGTGGTGCCCCCAGAGCAGCCCCACTGCCCCATGCCGAGCAGCCCGCCTCACACCTCCTGCCCTCATGGCTGCCTCCTGCCCATCCCTCCGTGCCGCAGGGTGGCACAGGGCTGGCCATGGCGTGTCACAGAGGCCATCGAGCTCACCCCAGCAGCCCCATGGAGCTCCGGGGAGGCCGGGCCGTGCCCGGGGCAGGCGGGCCGGGGGGAGCAGGGCCGGGCGGGCCGGGCCGAGCTGCGGAGCTGTGGCCGGTATGTGTGTGGGCGGCTGCCGGGGTGGGGGAGAAGGAGGGAGAGGAAGCAGCAGAGGCAGCAGCTCCTTTGATAAGCGGCTTCCTGAACACTTTCAAACCGTGCTGCCAGGCCGAGCGTGCGGTGCCCGCGGGCCTGGGCCGGGACCGAGGAGCCCTCACGGCAGGGCAGCAGGTAGGCAGCCCTCAGGGCAGTGCCAGGGCACCAGGCTGGGCAGGAGAGCCCTCAGGRCAGTGCCAGGCTGGGCAGGAGAGCCCTCAGAGCACCAGGCTGCTGGGCAGGAGAGCCCCCCGGGCAGTGCCAGGCCTGTGCCATGGCGGTGGGCATGTGCGTGTGGATGGCAGCACCAGGCAGGCCGGGATGCTGGACAGGCCATGCGAGCTGAGGTGCTTCCCTGGCATCTCCCAGGTGTTTCCTGGCCAGACTGGATGGGAGCCTGGGCTGTCTCTGGTCAGCAGGTGCTCTTGTCCTGCCTGGATTGAGGGCACGGGGATGGTGTGAGTGGCAGTGGTGGCGTTGCCACTCCCAGAAATGGCACTGGGCAGCAGGGAATCCTGGGGAGCAGCTCCTGCCCTAGCTGTGTTCCCAACCACCATGTGGACACCAGCTCTCCACCAGACATCCCCGAGCAGATGGGCTGCCTGGGATCCCACTCTTTGCCCACCGAGAGCTCTGACTCTGCATCATTCCCTGGCTCTGGGTCTGTCTCCTGCTCATGAGGAAGCAGGGGATGAGGAGGAGGCTCAGGATCCCAGGGTGCTGCCTGCACCATGAGGAGCTGTGCCCAGAGGTGAGTCAGCATCACCTGCATCTCCCCAGCCCTGGTGATGGAGGATGTCTGGCACCTTCCCCAGCTGGGCTGCCCCACGGCCTTTTGCTCAACCACCCCGATAAAGCAGTTTCCTCTCGACAGTTGCTGTGACCTGCAGGATGGAGGAGGCTGTCCCAGGGCCATGAGGCTGTTGAGGGTGCCTGGTCTGTGTGTCCCTGCAGCAGGAGATGGCCAGGCTCTGTGCAGTGGTTACAGCCACCTCGTGTCACCTGCTGAGCACTGCTGTGCTCAGACATTCCAGCTCCCAGTTCCCCACCATGGCCCCAGGATGAAGCAGGGGAATGTGGTGGAGAAGGGCTGGGAACACAGGGCATGTGCTTCCATGGAGGTGGAGAGCATCTGGGGCTCCCCCAAACCAGGCTGTGCCTGCCACCACAGAGTGGGTGTCCTCCCCTCAGGGGAGGCAGGTGGCCCTTGGTGCAGGCCCTTGGTGCAGTGCCCAGGGTCACCAGTGTGGGCTGCAGTGCTGCAGGGAGGGTGACTGTGCTGGGAGCTCTCCAGGATATCTGCCTGCACACAGGGGCTGGGAGTCCTGCTTCCAGGACAACTGAGCACTTAAAATCCACACCTTGCTTGCAGACCATCTTTGGGGGCTCCATCCAGCCTTGTGGTGTCTCTCAGATCTGRCTTTTCTTTTCCAGCTGCTTCTCCTCCGATGGCTCCATGCTCCCCCAGGAGCTGAGAGCTCCCCGTGTGGCCCCACTGTGCTTCAGGACGAGGGCTCTGTGCTTGCTGCAGCATGGTCCAAGCCTGCTTGGTGTGCTCCAGAGTTCATAGGGGCAGCCTGGCAGCCCAGGCAGCTGCAGAGGACATGGACAAGGCAGAGAAGCCCAGTCCCCCTGCCAAGAAGCACGTGCGACTCCAGGAGAGGTGAGTGTGCCTCGGGGTACCCATGGCACTGCTCAGCCCAGGGCTCCCCTGACATTCCYTCCTGCCAGCCCTCTGCTGCAGCTGCCAGCTCTGGGTGTGGAGGCAGCCCTGGCCCCCAGCCAGCCCAGGACAAATCCCAACACCTTCAGTCCTTCAGGGGCTTCCCAGCAGAAAGGCAAAATGTTCAGCTATCAATCAGAAAATGTTCAGCTAGCTCCTGTTCCTCAATCTCCCCATCTGCTGGGGTCTCCATCTGCCCTTTGCCAAGTGTGGGGTGGTTTTAGCTGATGATGCAGTGGGGTGGGCTGTCCTTCTGTCCCAGGGTGGCAGTAGGTCAGCCAGGAACCCTTGTGCCTTGCAGGAGGGGCTCCAATGTGTCACTAGTGCTGGATATGAGCTCTCTAGGGAACGTGGAGCCCATCCAGCCTGTCTGCACGCCACGGGACATCACACTGAAGTTTCTGAGGACGTCCAGCCACGTGCTGAGCAAACAGGAGCTCCAGCAGCACGCCCAGAGCTTGGCACAGCTCCAGGAGGAGTTTTCGGTGCGATGATGACGATTTCCCCCCTCCCTCCTCACAGGAGGGGTGCCAGGGGCTGGCAGTGGTGGGGCTGACGGGGTGAACATCAGGCTCTGAGCCCAGCTGTGCCCCACAGCCCCAGTGGGAGGGCAGTCAGTGTGGGCAGACAGAGGGGAGGGGTGCCCAGGTCTCACCTGGTCCTTGGTGCACACGTGTCCTGTTGGGGTCCCTGGAAAACCCTGCCCTGCCCTGCCCTTCTCCCAGCACTGCCCCTCTGGAAGGAGTCCCACCACAACTGGAGTAAAGCCAGGACTCATGCCAGGAGCTGGCATCTCTGCTGATGCCTCTGGGTCAGCTCTGCCCTGCRGGGCAGCCAGGTCTGCCACCACCAGGGGACACAAGTGGCTTTTCCTCACGGCTGTTTTCTCCCCCTGCAGAAAATCCCACCCAACTTTGTGAGTCCGGAGGAGCTGGAAATCCCTGGGCGTGCTTTCAAGGACAGATACAAAACCATTCTCCCCAGTAGGTGCCACTGTGTCCCTCTGCCTGCCATTTGCCTGTGTTTGCCTGTGGGTGAGGGGTGGCTCAGAACAGCCCTGGCACTGGGGTGGGCACCCCTGGGTGCTGTTGCTGCTCCTCCTGCCCGTGTTGCAGGGGTGTGCACAGTGCTGGGGTACATGGGGAGCTGCTCCTACCCAGGTGTGCAGCACTCCTGGGGCCTTCCATGTCCCAGGGGCATGGTCCTGAGAGGATAGAGGCTGAGGGTGTTGTAGAGGGGCTCAGCTGGGCTCTAGTTACCCAGGAATGCTGGATTTTTCTTTACAAGATCTTTTAAGGTTCTGTGGATGTCCAGGGGATCACTGCAGGTGAGTTACCCCACCTGCTCACTCTGGCACCTGCAGGTTTGGGCTCTGCCCTGCCAGGGGAGTGAGGCTAAAGTGGGACAAGAATAGGCCTGAGGGAGGGTACAGACAGCTCTGGGCATGGCATGGAGCAGGAGGACTCAGCCTCCAGGCCCTGGGGTTGGGGAGGGAGGATGGGCAGGATCAGTCCCTTGGGTGAGACCTGTGACATCTTTCAGATCCTGARAGCCGGGTCTGCCTCAGGAGGGCTGGGAGCCAGGAGGAAGACAGCTACATAAATGCCAACTACATCACAGTGAGTGTCCTCTGCTCCCAGGGCTGCAGCCCAGGGCTCTCAGGGCATCAGGCTGCAGGTGCCACACATGCTGGGGCACTGTCACCTGCTCTCCTGTGGCTGCCCTGGGGCTGCAGACTTAACTTGCCCCCCCTACTGGAGCTGGAGATGTGGCTCCATCTGCACAGGGCAGATACACTGTTCCTGTGGTGGGAGAGTCTCAGCTCCTGGGCACACTGAGCACCCCAGAAGGCTCCCTGGCAGTGACTTCTCCATCTGCTTCTCACACACTGGCCCATGGTCTGGCACAGGCATGGGAGGCAAGCTGTGTCAGCAGGTGATGGCAGCTCAGAGATCCTCAAACCTCACTCATCCTGGGATTTCCTCTCTGCTCAGGGAGCTTGCTGCAATTTCCCAGGAAGGGAGCTAATGAAGATGGGGTGTGGCTTATTTTTGGCACATGGTAGGGCTCCTTTCCAGAGACTGAGAAATCCCCAGACCCTAGGGTGTTACTTAGACAATTTGGTTTTGATTCCATCCCTTTGCAAACCCTTCCAGGCTGCAGTCTCTGCCACAATGGGATCTCTGTGAGCCAGGTGCCAGCTTTGCCTGGTGGGCAGGGTTCTGGCTGAGCCACTGATCTCAGTGCAGCACCCGGCCCTTGGGGCTGCCCAGGGCCTGGGAAGCAGAGGGGAGGCTGTGGGTGCTGTGAGTGAGGCAGTGAGGGGAAGCAGGACGTGGGAAAGCAGCCCACAAAAAGTGCTGGCTGGGGTGCCACACAAACCCCTGGGAGGTGGAGCTGTCAGGAGGGCAGTCAGGAGCATTTCTTTTCTGGTGCTGCCTGTGGCTCAGACCCACAGCAGCAASCAGCACCCAGCAGGGAGGCTGAAAGCTCCTTGAGACAGGAGCACTGTGCCCAGGGCTGCTGGGAGCTCCAGGGGCAGTTTGCCCACGGGCAGCAGAGGAGCTGTGTGTACCCAAGGCAGGCTGGCAGCTGCACTGCAGGTGTCACTGCCACCCTGTCCCTACACCCTGGGTGTGGGACACCCAGGAATGCTGGGCTTTTCTTTACAAGGTCTTTTAAGGCTAAACTATTTAATTAGGAAATGACACCTAAATTATTTTCACTTTTAACTCAATAACTCAAATGATTACTCAAAGTCCACAATGTGGGCTTTTTTGTCTAATTACAAAACACCACTTAAACTTATGAAGAAGAAGGACTAGTAACTGCTTTAAAACTTCTATTTTAGTTCTAGATATATTATTCTATTCTAAAACTCTTAAGTTTTCTACTCAGTGATATTACACACTTCTAACTGAACTCATAATCCCAGTGCTATCAATCAGCTTTTGAAGCCCTCTCTACAGCCCCAGGTCAAACACAGTGTTCCCCTGGAGGTCAGAGTCTGTCAGCATAGAAAGTTTAAAACTCTCAGCATCCACAGCTCCAACATCTCCCCCTCTTGTTGCATCCCCTCTGTCTCACCTGGCTGCTGGCAATGCACAAGCACCGCCATCCCTGTGGCACACACACCTGCACACAGGTGTGCACACTGAGCACACCTGTGCCCACTCCCCGCTGTGTGCAGCTGGTATTTCCTGACCCTTTCCTTGCCCTTGCCTCCTCAGAGGTGTAGCAGTGCAGGAATTTGTGGGCACATCAGAAAATTGGCAACGCAGCCTGCCTGGGCATGCCTGGGAGGCACAGGAATCTGGGAGGGCTCTGCAGGTGTTTGATCACATCAGCCCCACCTGGGATTGATGCTCTTCCTGCTRAGGTGTTCCATGAAATGCTTTTGAGCATGGCTGTGAAGGGAAGGTGGAATTCCCAGGGTTGATACCCCCAGGGAATGACACTCCTGAATGGAAAATCACGTTTCCTAGGAAAAATAATAATTTCAAGGCATGAAAATAGGGCTCTGCAAAATGTTCCTGAAAACATTCCTGTCCCTTAGCTGGGCCAGTGCAGCTTCTTGTGAGACCAAAGCATTAACAGATTGCTGAAAAGGCCTAGATTTTCTATACCTTTGAGAATTCTGTACCAGGAGAAGTGTCTGGAGACAGAGGATGCCTGGAGCTGTGGAGCAGGGATTCCTGCTTGTCCTCGTAGGAATTCCCCCAGTGAGGAGTGCAGCTCCTTGTGTGAGCTTTGCCTTGCCAAGGCATCCATCAGCTATTGGCACACTGAGAGTGACTTTGGGTGTGCTAGGATGGACTTGCTCCTGGGTGATGGGACCAGTGGGGTGGGGAGGATGCCTGGTGGCTCCTCAGCAGATCTATAAAAGCATTTTAAGGACGGGTTTAGTAAGAAACAGCAAGTGTAGCTCAGCCTCTAAAGCATGGAGGAGAAAAGCGTGGTGRGGGCTGGAGTGAGGTGGGCACAGCCCCGGTGCCCTCAGGGTGCCCTCAGGGTGCCCGGTCCCTGACAGGCTGTGCTCGGCAGGGCTACGCGGGCCGGCCCCGGGAGTACATCGCCACACAGGGCCCCCTGCTGAACACCGTGAGCGACTTCTGGCAGATGGTGTGGCAGGAGGAGGCTCCCCTCATCGTCATGATCACCGAGCTCCAGGAGCGCAAGGAGGTACCAGGGAGCCTGCCCAGCCCTGGGCACAGCGGGAGGGGGTGCTGATGGCAGCAGAGGGCGGTGTGAGGCCACATGTGGGGCTGTGCACCCACTCACTGTGCTTCTGTCTCAGAGAGTTCCCTGATGAATCACAAGTGGAGGAGGAGATCCCCAGGGCTGCAGCCTYGGCCCTGTCTGGTTTTCCTCCTCACACGGCTGTGTGCTCTGGGCACTCGTTACCAGCTGGATAACAAAGGGTTAAAGCTGGATAAAGGGTTTAGGGCAGCCCCCAGGGATGGGGCAGAAGCAGTGGGCAGCAGTGCCCCTCTGGCCCCCCAGAGCTCTGCCCTGGGCTGAGAGCTTTTAGCCAGGGGATCCAGCCCAGAGGAGAGCTCTGGGGAGCCAGAGGGCACTGCTGCCCACTGCTTCTGGGATGGGAGCCAACAGCACCTGCCTGGGGGAACTGAGAACTGGAAACTCTTTCCTGGCCATGTCCTGCTCCCTTCTCTCCCTTCTCTCCCTGTGTCCTGGGTCCTGCTGCATCTGGAAGCTTCCTGGGCTGAGCAGGGATACACATCCCTGGGGCCTGAAAGCCAGGGCAGGGCATGGGAGAGGGTGCAGGGGCAGGGATCTATCCTTCTTTGCTTTCCCTCTGTATCACTCTCCCTCCCCCTTCCCCACTCCCCTACCGCCCCCAAGGTGAGGACCCCTCCCACCAGCACTGACTCAAGCACAGTTCAGACATCCTTAAGGAGGGTCCTTGGGTGCCTTGAGCATCTCCACAGCCACAAACCTGCCTTGTTCTCCAGAAATGTGTCCACTACTGGCCCGAGAAGGAGGGCACCTATGGCCCCTTCACCATCCACGTGCAGGGGGTGAGCGAGTCTGTGGAGTACGTGGTGCGGGACCTCTCCATCCAGGTGGGTCTGAGCCTCATCCTGGGGGCACAGAGGGAGCACCTGGGACCCAGCAGTGCCCCTGGCACCCCTGGCATCTCTGGTGAGATGGCAATGCTCTGTGACAGGAAAGGGGAGGGTTCATGATTCTCTGGAGGCCTCTGCCAGAGGAGGGGTGTGCAGAGCCTGTGGGGGGCTGTGGGGCACAGCTGGGCTCAGAGCCCAGTGTTCACCCTGTCAGCCCCACCACTGCAGAGCCTGGGGAGGCTGGGAGGGAGCAGGAGCCAGCCCCAGGGTGCAGAGGAGAAGGGTTCAGCTGGGCAGAGCAGCACCAGCCTGGTGGTGTTGCACTGTGTCACTGGGCTCTGCCCCATGGGCTCTGTGTCACCCTGGGCTGACATCAGCCAGAGGATCTGGCTTGCTTTGCCTGGACTCTGGTGGCAGTATTGGAACACTGCATCTGTTCTCACTCTCTGGGATGGGACACATCCTTTGGCTCTGGCCCAGGGGTCTCTCCCTCATGTCTGGCAGAGGCTCAGAGAGGGATTCAGGAGGAGAGTGGCTGAGATGGGTACRGGCTGCTTGAGCTCTGCTGAGCTGAACTCCCCATTTCATCTGGCCCGTGCCCTCACATCCCCATTTCTCTTTGTCCTGTGCTGGAGAAGCTTGGGAAGGAATGCCGCAAGGTCAAGCACATCCTCTTCCCTTCCTGGCCGGACCAGCAGACACCTGAGTCAGCCAAGCCCCTGCTGCACCTGGTGGCCAAGGTGGAGGAGGCTCTGCAGACTGCAGCCAGCCCAGGGCCCATCGTGGTGCACTGCAGGTAAGAGCTTGCACCTCAATGTCTGTGCTCCTCCTCGGGGTCAATCCCCCGTGAGTCCCCACACACAGGTGGTGCAGAATTCCCAGGGCACAGCCACCCCCAGCAGAGCTGTCAGTCAGCAGCTCCTGTCCTGGCAGCACGATGGTGCCATTAGAGTGGCATRTCCTGCACTGGGGTCCAGCAGGGTGGGAGCAGGAGGGGTCTGCATTTGGGACCCAGCCACCAGCCCCACCCTACACCCGCAGCTCCAGCTCTGGAAGATCCTGCTTGAGCAGGGAGATGGAACCASGTGACCCCCTGGTTGGTCCCTTTGAGCCTGACTCATTCCTGCTCCCTGTGCCACCCAGCATGGCCTCTGGCTTGGATGTGGCCATGTTTCAGGACAGGCCTCCTGCAGGAAGTGGCCTCTGCCTATTCCCTCCTTGATGAGTGAATTTGGGGACAATGGAGCACAGCACCCAGTTGTCCCTATGGAACTGCACTGCTGCAGGCTGAGTGCAAACCTGGTGCTGGGGTTAGAGCCCAGCTGGGAGGGGAGGGGCTGCAGAGCCCCCTGCCCTGCACAAGGATGGGCCCAGGCTGGTTTTGTGCTTGCAGAGCAGCCTCAGCCGGGCTGTGCCACATGGCAAGAACTCCCTGCCAAGGCAGAGTGACCCCAGCCCACGGCTTTTGGTGCCTGGCTCAGAACCTTGGTCTGGCAGCTGGGGCCAGGACCCAGCATCCCTCTAGGCAGAAATCACAATCCAGGAGTGCAGCAGCTCAGCAATGCAAGCACAGGCAGTGGGTGCTGAGGGTGCTCACAGCTGTGTCTGCCCTGCAGCGCGGGCATCGGCCGCACCGGCTGCTTCATTGCCACCAGGATCGGGTGCCAGCAGCTGCAGGACACRGGGGAGGTGGATATCCTGGGCATCGTGTGCCATCTGCGCATAGACAGGTGGGTACACAGGGCAGGGGGCTCCCTGCAGGGTCCTGCTGGGTGCCAGCCTGACAGCAGGGCTGTGGGAGGGATGTGGCAGAGACATGGGGATGGGCATCCCAAGGGGCACGGGGACTATTTCTGCTGGAAACAAGAAGGGTGCCTGGGGGATGCAGGTGTGTGGATAGCAAACAATTCCCAGTGCCAGGCTGATTCTGCTGTCAGAGCTGTTGTAGCTCTGAGCTGAGGACACGAGAGAGAGGAGAGGGGCTGTGAACCTGGCAGCCATCTGCTCCTTCCCTCCTGCTCAGCCACTAAATCCAGAAACACTCCACCTGCCACTTTTTGAAAAGTACAGGTGAAAATTAGCACCAAATCAGCTGCTAATCTAATTTTGAACAGCCCAGCAATGCTTCTGAACCCTTCTATTCTTTGGGCTGCTCTGCTGCCTGTTTCAGAGGCATCTTGACATGGCTGGTGCRGTGGGAATGTTTGTGCCCTGGGAGCAGAGAGCTGGAGCAGGGTTTTGTGTCTGGTGAAGTGTCAGTGGGCCCTGCCTTTCCCTTGCAGAGGTGGGATGATCCAGACGAGCGAGCAGTACCAGTTCCTCCATCACACGCTGGCTCTCTACGCCTCCCAGCTGCCAGAGGGGGCAGCCCACTAGTGCAGGGCTCCTGCCGGGCCTGTGGCTCCCTGCTCTGAGCTCTCCTGCACCAGCCTCGGGGACACCTTCACCAAAACCCCTCCTGATGCTGCCAGGCCACAGAGCAGCAGTGTGAGCATCCTCAGGGTGAGCACAGCCCAGCCAGCCCCGACTGTGGCTTTGGACGCTGGGGATGAGCAAGGTGAGGTGCTGCACTGGCTGCTCCAGGTGGCCACTGCTGCTGGCTCCAGGCAGATTTCACCCAYAGAAAGCAAGAGGTGCAAGATCCTGACAAAGAAGACCAAGCTGTGTGGAGGAACTGCAGCTGGCAGAGGCTGGGAGCGTGGTTTGCCTTTCAGCTGCACACAAATGTCCACCCTGTCAGACACAGCACTGGTGGAACTACCCTAAAATAAACAGAGCCTCTGTCCTGGCTGTGCATCCTTTGTGGGCAGGGCTGGGCTTGCTCCAAACATGCACCACTAAACTCTTCTTGCTAAAGACACACCTTGATGGCTTGGTGCACAGTCACTAACAGTGTTCCACAGCTTGCTTTCCTCTGCACCTTCAGCCAACATCTTCTCAACAGCCTTAAAGTAGAATCACAGAATTATAAAGATTGGAAAAGACCTCCAAGATCATCGAGTGCAACCTCTGATCAAATCCCACTGAGCCCACTAAACTGTATCCTGAATTTCCATATTTTTTTTTTTCTTGAACACCTCCAAGGATGGTGAATCCACCACCTCCCTGGGCAGCCTGTGCCAGTGCCTGAGCACCTTTCAGGGAAGAAAGTTTCCCCAATATCCAACCCAGACCTCCCCTCTCTCTAGCAGGGGAGATTSCCAAGTGCAGTTTGCAAGTGATGTGTTCCCAATAGCCTTTTGTTACATGAGGTGGGGATTTTGAATTCTTGGGGTTTTTTTCTGAAATAAGAACAAAATAATACTTGATTTTATTAGGTTGTCTTTTTAACTGATAAATCCAGGGGAAAAATAYAGAAGATGGAAAAACATTTTGTCATAAAGCATGGAGATGGAAATACTCTGGGAAGTATTTTGAAGTACTATGAAGGTATTCAAAGCTGCCCTTGCCAACGGCCATCAAACACCCACTTGGGCAGTGAGGGCTGGGAAGGAGATGGGAAATGCCCAGTCTGTGCCTACCCATGTCATAAGCCCTGACATGACCCAGTGTGAGATCCAAGGAGAAAAGGCTCAATCTTCCTGCTGGGAGACGTGTGCATGACCTACCCCTTCCCCATGCCATGGCTCCCCAAAATGCAGCTGAATTGCTGCCCAATGGTCTTCCCTGCCCGCTTCCCTCCCTTGGCATCAGGAACAAATCTGCTTCCTGGCCCAGCAGCAGGAAAAGGAGCAGATCTCAAGTGACATCCTTTCACCTGCTGCATTTCCATCACCCTGGCAGAGAAATCTCCCTGCTCCTAGTGCCAGGTCAGCCCTTCCTCAAGCCCCAGCCTGCCCAGCCAGCTGCTTTGGGGGGGAATTGTGTTCTCTGTGGGACTCCTGTGTGATGCTCAGGCACATGGAGAGGCTGTGGAGCTTCTGCAAGCTCCCTGCAGGTGAATGCATGGCTMAGGACTTTGCCTTCTCAGGTAATTTGGTGTCACACTTGTCTTTGATGGTGTCTCTGAGGCACCCATAAAGGTTTGAGTAGTGAGACAGGCTTTATTCAGCATCCCCCTCCTCAAGTCTTTTCTCATCCACTCCCATCAGGCAGGTAAAGTTGAAGACTTGCAAACTGCACCTGGACAGTTCTCCTGCACTCCTGGACAGCAGGACACACACCATTTTCCTCTTGCTTTCAGTTTGCTGTCCAGAGGAGAGCTCTTAGGGCAGGCTCAGGCCTGAGGGTCTCCCAAGGCATGCAGGAGCAGCACTTGGCCGGGGGTGTTGGCACCTCCTCCCAGATTCCCCATCAGGTGCTGGGAGTTTTTCCAGCTCAGCAGTCTGATGCAGATTATGATCAGTTAAGCAGGTTTCCTGCCTTTGATCTCAGTTTCTACCAGCTCCATCTGCTCCACACTCACCTGGCCCCTGTGGGAGTTCTCTCCATGCTCTGTGCACTGACCYCCTGAACCATCCCCTGTGTTATTGCCAAACCCTCCCTGGGCTCTCCCCATGTCAGAGCTGCAGCAGGGTTTGTGTAGCACAGTTTGGGGTCATTGGGAGTGGGGCTGGCCCAGCCTCATCCCCAGTGGGTGCAGATGTGAGAAGCAGGTGAGCAGCATTGAAAACAGTGAGCCATGGAGTGTCCAGGTATGATGAGCAAGCACAGAGAGAACAGAGGGCACAGGTGCACTGAATCAACATGAGGGTGGTAAAGGYTGGGCTAAAGAACAAGAAGGGCAGATGCTTGAAGCCTTCTGAAGTGGTGTGGTGCTACTCTGTATGGGTTGAAGCCTTCTGATATTGTATGGTGACACTTTGTGTATTGTGCCCATCTCAACTGTGACATGTGCTGTGACAGGTTTGAGCTGCTCTGGCTGTGTTCTGAGAAGGTGCCTCAGGTCCACAAAGAGCACAGGCTGCCAGCAGACAGAGGAAAAGAATCTCTCCAAAATCTTGTGCTTTCCCATGCCCTGGGCTAGCACTAAGCCCATGAACTTGGCCAGGGATTTTAGCCCCTGAACAGCCAAGATTGCTGCTGTTCCTCAGTCCCCCACTTAAACCCCAGCTGGTATGGTCCCAGCTGTCCTTGTCCTGCTCACAGTGTTCCTGTGCTCCAGGGGAGGTGCAGCCCAGGCAGGCAGAGCTGGGGGCCCTGGGTTGCAGCATCCTGAGAACCATGTCCCCAGGGCTCAGGAAAAGTCCTTGCTCCACACAATCATAAACCAGTTTGGGTTGTTTGTCCATCTAGTCCCAATCCCTTCCACTATCCCAGGCTGCTCCAAGTCCAACCTGGCCCTGGGCACTCCCAGGGATGGGGCAGCCACAGCTTCTCTGGGCAGCTTGTGCCAGGGCCTCACCTCCCTCTTTGTGAAACATTTCTTACATCCAAGAAAAGAAAATACATTAGGTATAAAGATACAAGATATAAGATCCTGTCCTATGCACATGACTGTAATTTTGGCCTGGGGTTTTCCAGGCAGGTAGTCCATTCCCTCCCCTTGTAACAACTCACTGGGATGGGAGGAACAAAACATGGTGGCCACGTGGCACACATCACTGTTGTGGCACACATCAGCTTTGGGGGTGGCAAGTAGACCCAGAATGCTYCAAATTCACTTGCAGCTGCTGGAAAGCTTCAATGCCATCAAATACAGCACTGCTTCAGCAAGTCCTTGGAAAGGCAGAGCATGTGCCAAAATTCAGCATTTTGAGTAATTAGTAACAGCTTTGCTCTCAGGTGAGTGATGGTAACCACAGGCTCCAACAGCACCCATGGGTACAAGTAATCAGTGACCAAGCCGTGACCTGGAAAGGAGACATTTCAGGAAAGATTTCTTCACCAAAAGCGTGCCCAGGCCCTGGCACAGGCTGCCCAGGGCAGTGGTGGAGTCACCATGGGATGTGGTTCAGTGGTGACCATGGCAGTGCTGGGATCACAGTTGGACTCGATGATATTAGAGGACTTTTCCCATCTGAACAATCCTCTGATTCTATGAAAAAAAAAAGCAAAATTACATGCACAATTTGGAGGACAATAAATTTTTCACTGGTATGAGGAGTTCTGAAGGGGTGATTACTGAAAACAATGATATTTCTGCTTCCCAGGCCTCCCTTTAGGAGCACAGGGATCCTGAGCAGGCTGCAGCAGCTTGGAAAGCAAAACGCTTTCTGTGTCCAAAAATAAAGTCAGCTTCCCCGTGACTTACAGCACATGAGGGAAACTTCCCCACCATTAATTGTCGGGGCTGTGAGATGAATTGAGCCCTAACCCAGTTTCCCCATTTCCTGTGCACACACATTTGTCTCAGACAGCCCCAGCAGTGGATTCAGCACTTTGTGTCTCGCAGAGCACCAGCAACTGCTGCAATAAAGGACCTGCTGTGAGGGAATTGCACACAGCCTGGTGTGTCAGTCYTTGCTTTAGGCCTGGCTCAAACCCCACGTGGATGGAATCAGCCCTGTTGGAGTGGAACAGGCAGCCCCTGCCCTGAGTGCATGGTGTGGGAGAGCAGAGCAGAGCCAAGGCACAGCCAGCACCCCCCTGGGGCAGCTCTGCATCCCCAGCCCAGCAGAGCTGAGCAGGGCCAAAGCAAGAGGGTTTGAGGCTGCTGAACCTGATGGCTGAAGGCTGCTGAGGCAGCAGGCTGGGTACAGCTCTCACAGGAACACCCTTTGAGGTTGTGCCTTTGGGTTGTGTCTCGTTCTGCAGGTGGGAATTGTCAGCCTCTGTGGCATTGCTCGGGGCTCCTGGCACTCCCTGTGCCCCAGTGCCACCCTGGCTGCTGGCCCCCAGTCCTGCTACACACCCCACACCCTGCAGCCCCAGTTCTCCTGCACTGATCACACCCTGCACCCTCAAGTACCCCAGGACCTCTGCAACTCCTGCACCTCTGCACCCCAGCACCCGGCATCTCCCCCACCCAGCACTGCCCACACTGCCTGCACCCCTCAAACACCTGCACCCCCAGCACCCCCAGCATCCCTGCAGCCTGCACCTGAAC
>JACDOX010000384.1:39000-55587 GCA_014549065.1 Cardinalis cardinalis
CACCTGAGCCATCCCTGCACCCAAACCATCCCTGTACTCTGCAGCCTACACCTGAGCCATCCCTGCACCTGAGCCATCCCTGCACCCAAACCATCCCTGTACCCTGCAGCCTGCACCTGAACCACCCTGCACCACTGCAGCCTGCACCTGAACCATCTCTGCACCCAAACTATCCCTGCATCACTGCAGTCTGCACCTGAATCATCCCTGCAGCCTGCACCTGAACCATCACACATACATCACCTGGGGAAACTGAGGCCTGAGGCCAGGCACAGCCTCCAAAGGCACCAAAGCAGTGACTGGCCCACCACTGAAGAAAACAGCAGGTGGATGAGGTCCTCCGTGTGCCCGTGGAGGTCCCATCAGAGCAGGGTGCACCTCCCTCAGGGCTGGAGCTCCAGCCCCCCCTCACCCACCGGTGCTCCCCGAGCCTCAGGAGCCAGGGGCCCTGCTGGGACCTCGCCACTCCTGATGTCCCCTTGGCACAGCCTCCTTTGGATGCCACCAGCCCCGGGCAAGGGGCACCCATGGCCAGGGGCAGCTCCTGCCGTGGCTGTACCTATGGCAGGTGACACCAGGGGGGTGAGTGACACCAGGGGGGCAGTGGAATGGGCTGCAGTGGGGTAGGAGAGCTCGGTCCTGCTGTGTGTGCCAGGGGTCCCAGCGGCACTGCCAGGTGTGTGGGGTCTGGGGTGCAGGTACAGGTGCAGGGTTGGCGTGTTCCCCGTGGCATGGCTGGAGGGGCTGGTGCCAGCTGTGGCAGGGCACTGCCAGGGGAGCAGGGAATGCACCTGCCGGTGCTGGGTGCAGGTGACCAGCACGGGGGCCACTGGGGCACAGGGGTGATGGCGGTGGGGGTGCTGGGGGTGCTGAATGCAGCGGGCACCAGGTGAAAAGGTGCTGGGAGCACAGGAATGCGGGCTGGGSGATATTAGGGCTGCAGGAAGGTTTTTGGCTGCAGGGAGCTGGGGTACAGGTGTGTCGGGGCGCAGGGGTGGGCTCGGGGGGATGTGCAGGGCTGTGGGGTGCGGCGGTAGGAGGACGCAACCCCCCCCCTCAGGCTGAGAGTGCACTCCCCTCCTCAGGATCTGAGGAGCCCTGGGTTACCGAGGGTCGGGGATGCCGGCAGTGAGCAGGGCAGGGCTGTGGGATATTCCGGCCTGTCCTGTCTGGCCGCTCTGTCCGGTCCGTCCCGGGGACCCGGCCGCTCGGTGCAGCGGCTCCTCCGGGCCGGCAGGGGGCGCGGCAGCGGGGCGGGGGAGGCGGCGCGCGGGCCCCACCCGGTGCGGCAGCAGGGCCCGCGGCGCGCGGACAATACCGGCGGCGGCTCGGCCTCCATCGGCTCCGCTCGGCCCTGCTCGGCTCCACCCCGACTGGCCCCGCCCCGACTCGGCCTCGCTCGGCTCCACTCGGCCTCGCTCGGCCCTGCCCGGCCCGGCCGCGCTCGGCTCGGCCCGGCCCAGCCCCGCTCGGCCCGGCCCGGCCCGGCTCGGCTCCGCTCTGCTCAACTCGGCCCCGCTTAGCGCGGCCCGGCCCGGCCGGCACCATGCTGGCGCTCTTCAACAAGCTGCTGGACTGGTTCCGGGCGCTGTTCTGGAAGGAGGAGATGGAGCTGACCCTGGTGGGGCTGCAGTACTCGGGCAAGACCACTTTCGTCAACGTTATCGCGGTGAGCCCGGGGACGCCCCGCATCGCCCCATCCCCGAGAGGTCACGTGCCCACCCAGGGCTTCACCCTTGGACCCCCCGTTGCATCCCCATTGCACCCCCATTGCATGTCCCCATTGCATCCCCGCGCCTTCCGCCCCCCTTTGCATCCCCATTGCACCCTCATTGCATCCCAACTGCACCCCATTGTACCCCCATTGCACCCTCATTGTACCCCATTGTACCCCGTTTGCATCCCTGTTGCATCCCAATTGCACTCCCACTGTACTCTCGTTGCATCCCCATTGTACCCCCGCTGTACCACCATTGTCCCCCTATTGCATGTCCCCGTTGCACCCCTGGGTATTCTCAGAACGTCTCCGCCCTATCGCACCCCAGCCTGAAAATGCCTTTGGGGAGGGGGTGCAGGCTGGGGGTGCGGGATGCAGCAGTGGGTTACGGTGCGGGGCACGGTGTGGGGCGCAATGTGGGGTGCAGGGTGGGGTACAGTATGGGATGCAGGGTGCCGGCCCGGGGCGGCCCAGGCCATCCGCATCGTTCGCTCCCCGCATCCCCGGAGCCGAGGGGGTGCTCGGGTCCGGCTCGGCCCTGCCCTGTGGGCCGGAGCCCCGGCCGTGGTCAGCTGTCGGTGCCGGTGCCCTGTGGGCCGGGCAGTAGCGCCCGGGCACTGCGGGAGCTCCGCTCTCGGTCCCGTAGCAGCGGGCGCTTTGTCATGGTCGCTGCCGCCGCCGGGACGCGAGGTGGGGCCTCAGGACGGCCCTGCCGCGCTCGGTGCCGCCGGGGATCCTGGCCTGGGGGCCGGTGTGGAGGTGTTTGCCTTCCTTCCTCGGAAGCACGAGGTGCTCCACCCCAGCAGCGTGCTGTGGGTGCCGGCCGCTCCTGCAGCAGCGCCCGAGCGGGGCAGGGCAGGGACCCCGCCTCGGGCCCCTCAGCCCCGGCCCGGCCTCTCCCCGGCCGCGCTGCTCATCCGCGGGCTCCCTGCATCCAGCGCAGCATCGGGAGCTGCGTGTCCTGGATCCCGAGCCCAGGGCGTGGCTTCACCCGTGGGGATGCTCGGCAGGCTCCCCTCCGGCTTTTTGGGTTGTTCTGGGCCTCTCAGCAGTGATGGTGCAAGGCGGGAGGATCCTGGAGGGGGGGTTTGGGCTGCTGCCCTCCCGAGGGTCTCATGGAGGGAGGTGGAGGCAGATCCGCCCTGGTTCCCCCACTGATCCCCGATAGCTCTGAAGTCTGTGCCTGCCGTGGCTCCAAAGCAGAGTGAATTGTTGGTGCTTGCTCAGGGCGCTGGAAGCTGCTGGGCTGTCAGAGGGGATTTTCAGCTCATATGGAGGCTGTTGCACTGGAGCCTTGCTCTTTGGGAGGTGCTAAGGGAGGAAAATGTCCTTCCTGAAGTGTCTAGGGGCAGAGAGAGGACACCCCAAAATGCTTTTCATCCTGGAGATAGTGGCTACTCTCTTGCTGGAAGTCACTTCTCAGTGCCCCAGTCTCCTGCTGGTTCCCCCCATAAACCAACACCAGCGTCTGGGGACAAGGGAGCATTTTGGCTCTGGGGCAGTGACCCTGAGCACCAATCCTGTTTTTAGGGAACCTCTCCCTGCCATTTGCATGTTTATTAGTCAATTTTTGTAATCCCATGCCAGACTGGGACTTGGTGGTGCCACATGTGAGCTGTTCCTGTTCTTGATTTGCTGGGTGTTCCCTGTTAACAGCACCCAGGCTACCTTAAAAATGGCAAAGTAATTTAGTGTTGGTTTTAATCACCCAGTTAAGCTGTGAAGGGTGATGGAGCTTTATCCCAGAGCTGCTGCACTGTTCTGCCTGCCCAAGGCTGGAAACCCCAAGGGTTGGTGTTCCTTGGTTCCCTGTTCTCCACGTCTCCTCCTCTCCCAGCCACATCTGGAGCAGACGGGGCTCAGTGTGAGCTTTGCGGGTTTGCTTCTGTGAGTAAACACTTTGTACCTGGCACTTTAACTGTGAGCAAGACCCCACTGGCAGGACCCATGCGCTGGGACTCTCTCTGCTTAGCCAGGATTGCCAGTGTGGGGAAAAGGGACTTTGAGGAATTACAGCAGCTCTTGAGGTGGCTGAAGTTGGCACCGTGGCCTGCTGCTCTGTCAGGTTTGTTGTGGGGTGTTTGAGACCCTCACACAGCAGTCAGGCTCAGGGTGCTGAGTTTGGCCTCTCAAGTTATTTGGAAGTTTTGTGGTAGGTGCACACAAAAAAGGGGCACCAACTTTTGAGAAGACATCCTGGAAAGAAGGACTTGTTGGGCACAGTGAAATAGAGGCATGGCACAGGAAATGGCAGCTCAACGGGAACTGCCTGAGAAGGTCTGGAGGAGCCTGGCTTTAGGGTGTTGCAGTGGGGTTGTTGGAAGGGGAAATAGCTGGGATTTGGGCTTTGTGAGGGGATAAAACCTGAACTGGAGAAGTGTGGGGTTTTGGGGTGTTGGAGAGATGGCACAAGAAGGGGAGAAGGTCCTTTCTGGGACCGGAGCTGCTCTGGGGAGTAGGCACCATCCTTTTCTTGCAGGATTTGTAGCTGCAGCTGACTGGGAAGTGGCCTCTGGTTCCCTGGCAGGTGGGTGGCTCCCTCCAGCAGCCAGGCTGTGCTTGTGCCAGGCAAGGGCTTTGCTGAAGGCAGCTGTGATCAGGGTGACTTCTCCTGGGTCGCCTGCCTCGGGTGGGAACTTTGATTTTCCAGGACTTATTTTTCTTTACCTAGCTGTTGATAGCTGAGGCTTGAAGTCTTTCCTGTAAGGAGAAATGAAAACTGTCGATACACCTGGTCTTGATTTACCCTGAAGCTAGTGGGCTTTTAGCTGCCTTTTCTGCAGTCTGGTGTGCCATGGATGACTCAAGGGTGTTGAGAGCTCCTCAGTGAGTGCTGGGGTCCAAAACCTGTCAGTGCAGGCTGTGGTTAGAACAAGAGAGCGCTGCTGCTTTTTAACATCACATGCTTTCTACCTGTGCTGGAGCCTTCCAAGAGAGAAGGCACAAGTGCCAGGGTGTTGGACATGTGGTGGGGGCTCTGGGGCACCATCCTGTGCTCCAGCCCTGCCTGGAAAGTGACTCAGACCAGTGCTGCAAGAGGGAACATGGAGCTCCTGGAGTGAGTTCAGTGGAGGCTGTGAAGATGCTGACAGGACTGGAGCATGTCTCTTATGGGGACAGGCTGAGGGAGCTGAGGCTGTTGWGCCAAACAGCCAAAAAGAGATGGCTGAGAGGGGCCCTCATCAGTGTCTGTCAGTGTCTGCAGGGAGGGCTCAGAGGATGCACCAGGCTCTGCTCCCTGGGGCCCAGCACTGGCACAAGAGGAATGGACAGCAGCTGATGCCCAGGAAGTTCCACCTGGACATTTGGAAGAACTTCTTTCCTGTGCAGTCACTGTGCACTGAACAGGCTGCCCAGAGAGGTTGGAGTCCCCCTCCCTGGAGCCATTCCAGAGCTGTTTGGGARTAATGCTGTGCCATGTGCTGTGGGGTGATCCTGGCTGAGCAGGRGGGTTGGATCACTGTGGTCCTTCCAGCCTGACCCATCCTGTGAAACCACATCAGCCTCGTGTTGACTCCAGGTGGGATGGTGGATGGTGGATGGTGGGGCAGGTGCCAGCTCTCCAGCAGGGAGAGCCTGCTGGGGGAGGCATGGCCTGGGAGTGGCTCAGAGGACTGCAGGGCTCAGCAGCTGCTCCCACCCCTCCTCAGAGGGACACTGACCCCTTGGGCAGCCAGCTGACCCACCTGGGCAGGAGGTGCCCTGCATGAGCCTGGGAGGGAACGTGCAGCTCCAGGTGTGCAAGGTGCCCAGGGTTTGCTGGGGAGGCAGAGCAGAGAGGTGCTGAGGAAGTAGCAGGARGATGTTCTGATGTATTTGCACAGGTCTGTCCTGACACCCACCTCTCCCAGGAGCTCTGGGTGTGCCCCCTGAGTGGGGTCTGGCAGGGCCAGCGTGGGTGGGAGGTGGCTGTGGGTTCTCATTCTGCCTCAGATGCACACCTGGGCCCTCCACAGGTGTGTCTGTGCTCCTTAGCTTCATAATGCAGAAGGTGTCAGGTTTTCTGGGGGTTCTCCATATTCCTGGAAAGGAGGAGAATCTGGCTGAGGCATGGTCGTCTTGCTGCTCTGTCAACATGAGCCAATGAAAATGGACAGTGTGGCTTTCCTGAGATAGGTTCACAGAGTGGTTCGGGTTTGAAGGGACGTTTAAAGATCACCTTGTCCAACACTGTCACCATTGGCATGCAGATACAGGCACCTTTCACTAGACTGGTTTGCTCCCAGCCCCATCCAGCCTGACCTTGAACATTCCCAGGGATGGGGCAGMCACAGCTTCTCTGGGCAACCTGTGCCAGGGCCTCGCCTCTCACATCATAAAACATTTCTTTTTTATATTTTTTATATATAATTTTCCCTCCTTGTTAGAGCTTGGACAGGGTTTGGCAGGGTCTCAAGTTCTACATGGCAGGAGTGCCAGGCTGGGCAGTTTTGGGGATGGTCCAGGCAGTGGTGGGAGACACCCAACCCAAGGTGCTTTGGGCTCCTGCCTCTGTCCCAGGGAGGGCCATACTCTGGTGATGGAGACAGAACTGCAGAGAGCCAGGGCTGAGCTTCCAGCACTGCCATCTCTGCCCTCTGGGGAGCAGGGCTGCAGAGCAGCCAGCAGTGATGGATCTAGGGCAGGTCACATCACTCCAGTGCCATCCTGTGCTGGGACAGGGTCACAGCCACCTGGCCACGGTGAGGAGCAGGGCCTGGCCGCCTCAGCCCTGTGTGCTGCTCTCCAGAGCAGGGGGAGGCTGAGGTGGCTTCTCTGCATGTGCCAGTGAGCCGAGGTCCCAGGCCCTGTGTAGGCCAGGGTGATGGCTGAGGTGGCCGTCAGGGGATGTGGTGTCCATGTGCATGTGTCAGGATGGGCTCAGTGTGACCTGGGGACACCACTTATAAAACCCCTTCACTTTGCCCTGGCAAAGGCTGAATTCTGGCCACCTCTCCCAGTGACCCAACTGGAAAGTGCTGGGGCTGGGCAGAAAGGTCTCTTGCCTTCCAGGCAGGGCACCAAGGCAGAGTGGTTTGGGCAGAGCAGTGGGTGACCCTGGCAAAAGCAGCAATGAACTGGGGTCTGTAAAGACCTGATCTGCCATTTGTGGCCACAAAATCCATCTTGCCTGCAACAATTTTTGTGCTTCCCAGTGGAATTGGGTTGGACTCGATCTTGAAGGTCTCTTCCAACCTAGTAATTCTGTGAATTCTGTGAATTCTGTTCTTAAGCAATTGGTGTGGCTTGGCATCATCTTCAGGGTGAGCACAGATGCTATGTCCATTACATAACCAAAATTTGGGGGARGAATGTGTCCATTGAAGCCTTTGCTTGTCTCCATCTGGGTGCTCCCTGCTTTCCTGGCAGTGGAGCTGTGGATGGCTGGRCCCTGCAGGGAGTTGAAAATATGTTGAAGGTACCAGTGTCAGGGGTAGTTGGAGAGGGAAGAGGAAACTCTGTGTTTCCACCACTGAGAGCTGCTTTCAGAGAGCAGCTGATGCAGGATGAGCTGATGGAGGAGGAGCACGTGCAAGATGCTTCAGTGGGTGCTGGGACAGCAGGGAGCCCTGGGAGCCATCCTGGAGCAGAGTGCCTTGCATTCCCTGCTCAGCCTGTTTTGGACAGCTCAGGTAGTTTTGTTTGGGCTCCATGGACAGCCTGGAGGCAGGTGCTGCAGTGGGAGAGGGGTTTGGGGCAGGAGCTGGCTGTGGTCACTCACACAGACAAGCTGTGTCCCATTGGTGGAGGAAGGAAGAGGTGACTCCTGGCTCCTGCAGCTCACCCCTTCCTGGAGGAAACTTCTATCACATGGGAACCTTATCTAGTGTGGCTTTTGCAGATCCCATGATGTGTCTGCAACCCCTGAGGGAAGTGCCTGCAGCTTCCAAGAACTCTTCAGCAATTGCTCTCTGTGGCCAATGATCAAAGCCTGAGAATTCCTTCATTTCACAGAGCTCAGCTGTGTGTTGAACCTCAGCCCATAGCAGATGTCCCGTGTGGATCCCTGCCTGCCTCCCCTCCTCTCCCCATGCCCTTCCTCACAGTTCTGTGTGGGTGCAGCATGGCCTGAGCACCCCTTGGCTGCTGGCTTTTGCTGCTGAATGCAAAAGGGATGTGAAAAAGGGAAGCAGGGTGTATTGCAGAGCCTTTGGAAGAGGTCAGGAAATCCCTGGGGACTTGCTGATGTGGTGCATCTGGAGGAGCCACAGGCTCAACCAGGCACAAAAATCTGTTTATGACAAAATAGCATCAACTGACTTCCTGTTTTGAGGTTTGTGTTAACTAAGAGAAAAGCCCTCAAGAAACGGAGGATTTTAAGGCAGTAAAGACTTGCTAGGATGAGTTTGGCCATGGTTGGTGGTTTCTGGCACTGATGGCTGAAATCCCCAAGGCTGCACTATCCTGGTTGTTAAACATTCTGCCCTACTGGCTCCTCAGCATTCCCCAACATCCCCCAGSATGCATTTACAGACCATAATTCTGGTTTGAGTGCCAGGGAAGCTGCTGGAGATGAAGGGGCTGTGCCAGCTCCTGTCTCCTGCCCCGGAGTTGCCACATCCCTGCTGGGATCCCTGTAATGTCCCTCTGTGCTGCTCCACCTGGGCCCATCCTGCAGCCCTGGGATTTGAGCAGCACCCTGGGGTGGGCTTTGCCAGACTGTCAGAGATGAGCGATGAGATGGTGATTCTCACAATGGAGGTGAACATTGTGTGTGTGTGTAAAGAGAAGTTTTGTAGGTGTAGAGTTGAGTTACTCTGGTGTGTCCTCCCCCTCATTGTTATTATGGGATGGCCTTGGTACTGGGGGCATTGGGAGGGTTGGCTCGTTACTGTGGCAACACCTGAGCTCCACCCAAGGAGTGAGAAAGTGACAGCAAGGAAGGGGTTAACTGACAGGACTTCAAGGGGGTCTGGAGATACAAAAGGGGGAGCATCCATTTTGAAGATGAGCATGTGGCTGATAGTCACAGGGGCTTCCAGTGCTGTAATTTTTCCTTATTTAGTCCTTTTGTTGTATTTTTGTTAAGGTTTAATAAACCTTTAACATTTTAAAAGCGAGGGTTGTTTCTCACAGGACCCCTTGGTGTGTGCTGGGTGCGGGGCTGGTGAGCCAGCACCAGCAGAGGGATGGCTCCTGCTCACTGCTCCAGCAAGCCTGACCTGTTCCACAGCAGGGCTGGGCTGCTGCAGCCCCACAGGGATCTCATCATCTGATGCATAAACTCAGCAGACATTGGAGCTGCTCTGGGAGCAGCTCTGGGGGGCCCTTTGTGCTCCCCAAGTGACCCAGCACAGGCAGGATGCAGAACTGGGGCAGCAGTGCAGACAGCTCTCRTTTGAAAGCAGAAGTCAGTCTGGTTTGAGCTGGGCCATGAATGATCCAAAGCAGGAACATGAACCATGCTGGTGCCCCCAGGACCTGCAGCTGAGAAGGAGCTGGGGCAGGAGGTGGCTCCCTGGGTGGGGAGCCYAGCCTGAAACCCCAGGGTTGCCTCACCAGAGGTCCCTGCAGAGGAGCAARGTCTCAGCCTCCTCCCCAAAGGGCTTGATGGAGCTGGGATGGGCAATGTCCCAGCCCATGGGGACAGCAGTGAGTCCAGGGCTGAGGGTGGCAGCTGGCTGCAGGGTTGGGGCTGCACTGGGGCACCCAGGGCACCTGTGCCCATCGCAGCAGCCACAGCCTCATGGTTTGGGAATGGTATTCCCCACTTTGGTGCTCCCACTGGGGTTAGGTGTTGGCTGCCTCTTGCTTCCCCTTCCCTTCCAGCTGGAAGCACAAAAGGCAAAGATGATGGGTTGAGATAAGAACAATTTACTAGAAAGGCAACGAGATAAGACAGTAAGAGCAACACTACTAATAACAAAAGTGTACAAAGAGGGTGATTTACATGCAAAATGCTCAGCAAGCCYGGGACAGTGACACAATGGCTTCCCTGTGCCCCCCAAGCTTTCTCCCAGCCGGAAAGAACAATGAAAAGAACAGCCTTCCATAATCCTGGTGGCACCGTGTCTCCTGGGCTCTGTGCTCCTGGCATGGACCTGCAGGAGGGCAGAGCCTTGGGGTTATCCCAGGCTGTCAGCCTTGCTGCCCTGCCAGGGCAGGCTGGCCCCATCCTCCACCTCCTAACGCTGTCCCACCTTGTTCTTGCAGTCAGGACAGTTCAATGAGGACATGATCCCAACAGTGGGTTTCAACATGAGGAAGATCACCAAAGGGAATGTCACCATAAAGGTAAGATTGTTGTTACTGCTGGTGAGGGTGAAGGTGAAGGTTGGTGGCTCTTCTGCTGGAGGTKGAAGAATTCCAGGGATCCCAGCTGCAGCTCACAGAATAGAAGCCTGGCAGCATTAAGGGTGGAAAGTCCCTTTAAGGTTGAGTCCAGCCAGGAGTGCCACGTTCACCACTAAACCGTGTCTCCAAGTGCCACATCCAGGGGTTTTGTTAACATTTCCAGGGATTCCACCACCTGGAAGTGAAAGATTTGCTCTGTTAGGGTCCTGCAGGTGCCCACCAGAGGAGGTGGTGGGAAGGGCTGTAGGAGATCCAGACTTATGCAGTGAGAGTCAGTGGAGGTTTCCTTGTATCTCTGGCTTGCTGGTAGGAACCTCTGGATGTGGTCACCTTGCTGAGGGTGGTAGTGCTGGGAAAAACAGGCCGTGGCTTGCAGTGGTGGTCTCTGCCTTGGGAGCAGAGGAAGAGGAGGGTTCTACCTGGATTTTTCAAGGGCCTGGGGTTGTGCTGGGAAATAGCTGTTGGACAGGCTTGAAAAGCTGGCTGGGGGATCTCTGGCTGCTGCAGGAACACTTTTGGGAGTGTGCTGAATGTTCTTAATGGGAAATGCCTCAGGGAAATGGCAGCAGATGTGATGGGCATGGGGAGGAGCACCCAGCTTGGGCCAGGGGTCCCTCTGTGCCAGCAGAGGCACACACAGGGGGATCCAGCATCTCCAGCCCCCCTGCCTGAGGTTTCTCCCTTCTTTACAGGTCAGGAGCCTCCTCCTGGGGTTTGGCCTGAAGAGGAGAGGATGGGGTGGGTTTGGTGCACGGCCAGAATGCCCCAGGTGGGGGAGGAAGGGTGTGGGGCAGGAGTGTGGGGTGCCAGGGTAACAGTGCCAGGGTAACGCTGCCATGTCCCTGTCACAGCTCTGGGACATCGGGGGACAGCCGCGGTTCCGCAGCATGTGGGAGCGATACTGCCGTGGAGTGAGTGCCATTGTGTGAGTATCCTGAGCCCTGCTGGCACCCCTGCCATGCTGTGAGTGTCCTGAGCCCTGCTGGCACCCCCTGTCCCCCTGTGAGTATCCTGAGCCCTGCTGGCACCCCCTGCCACCCTGTGAGTGTCCTGAGCCCTGCTGGCACCCCTGCCATCCTGTGAGTGTCCTGAGCCCTGCTGGCACCCCCTGCCACCCTGTGAGTGTCCTGAGCCCTGCTGGCACCCCCTGTCCCTCTGTGAGTGTCCTGAGCCCTGCTGTCACCCCCTGCCATGCTGTGAGTGTCCTGAGCCCTGCTGGCACCCCCTGTCCCCCTGTGAGTATCCTGAGCCCTGCTGGCACCCCTACCATCCTGTGAGTGTCCTGAGCCCTGCTGGCACCCCTGCCATCCTGTGAGTGTCCTGAGCCCTGCTGGCACCCCTGCCATCCTGTGAGTGTCCTGAGCCCTGCTGGCACCCCCTGTCCCCCTGTGAGTGTCCTGAGCCCTGCTGGCACCCCCTGTCCCCCTGTGAGTGTCCTGAGCCCTGCTGTCACCCCCTGCCATCCTGTGAGTGTCCTGAGCCCTGCTGTCACCCCCTGCCATCCTGTGAGTGTCCTGAGCCCTGCTGTCACCCCTGCCATCCTGTGAGTGTCCTGAGCCCTGCTGGCACCCCCTGTCCCCCTGCCACCCTGTGAGTGTCCTGAGCCCTGCTGGCACCCCCTGCCACCCTGTGAGTGTCCTGAGCCCTGCTGGCACCCCTGCCATCCTGTGAGTGTCCTGAGCCCTGCTGTCACCCCCTGCCATCCTGTGAGTGTCCTGAGCCCTGCTGTCACCCCTGCCATGGTGTCAGTGTCCCAGAGCCCTGCTGGCACCCCCTGCTGCTGCTGAGCCTTGCCAGGGGCTGGGGGCATCTCCCTACCCTGGGTTGCTGGGGTGCCTTTGCTGCCTGAGCTGTACACTTGTGTCAGGAGCTGGAATCACTGAATCATCATGGAGTCACGAAGGTTGGAAAAGGCCTCTAAGATCATGAAGTCCAACCATTAACCCAACACCACCATATTTGGTGGTGATGRTTTTTGAACACCTCCAGGGATGGTGACTCTACCACTGCCCTGAGCAGCCTGTGTCAGGGCCTGACCACCCTTTTAAAGAAGAAATTTTCTCTAATATCCAACCTCAACCTCTCCTGGTCCARCTTGAGGCCACTTCTTCTGGTCCTGCTGTTTGTTTCCTGGGAGGAGAGCCCAAACTTCACCTGGCTCCACTCTCCTGTCAGGGAATTGGAGAGACAAGAAGGTCCCCCCTGAGCCTCCTTATTTCCAGATAGTTCCCCTGGGGACTGATGTCTRCACGGGCTCTACACAGGTCCCTCCAGCTGTGCCAGACCCTCCTCTTCCCTTGCTCTGTTCCTCAGAGCTCCCCCTTCCAGGCTCCCATGCATCCTCTGTGCTGGCTGCTCACCACAGGGGCTGAGCACAGCCAGTCATGGGGCTCAGCCCTTCCCACAGGAGAGGCTGCTTTCCAGCTCAGGATGTTTATGTGCTGCCAGATAAATCTTTTGCTGAGAGCAGGAGTCTCACCTGCTACTGAGTCAGCAACTCTGAGTGTCCCTGGGTGTCCCCTGCTTGCAAACAGTGCAAAAAGAAAAGCAATCCCAGGAGTCCAGGCTGGGGCTGAGCATGGCAAGGCACTCATGGGAAGCAGCTTGCTTATTCCAAAGGACAAATACTGATCTTGGGACACCATACTGGGGTTACTTAAACCCAGTCAGAAAATGAGATTTATGGGATCTTTTCCAAGTGACCATCCCCTGAGATTGGGAGGGCTGCTTTCTGTGCTGCCCTTCCCAACTTTAAACCTTAGCAGGTGAGGAGGAGTGTGGTACTGCTTGTTCTGCATGTTGGGACAGTGGTGTCTGCTCCTGCCCTTGCCAGCTGTCACCATGGTGGGACATGGCCTTGGACCTGCAGGAGGGTTTTTATTACACTTGTTATTACAATGAGCTTTACTGGAAATGACAAAATCTCTGTCCTTTCACTCCTTCTGCTGCCTCATTCCATAATGTCATMATTTTGGCCCTTGTGGTTGTCAGGAAACCAAAGGACCTGTCAGCATCCGGGTCACGCTCCAGTCTGGCCTCATCATCACATTGAGCTGTGTCACGTCCCTGTCCCTTTGCTCTCAGCTCCCCCCTGTGCCCAGCATGCCAGGGGCTGGGGCAGTCCCTGGGGGTGTTTTTCCCTCTTGGCACACGTTCCCATTTTCCTGTGTTAAGCACTTTAGCAGTTAGTAGCTCTTTTCCTATTTTTAATAACTCCCCAAAGGCTGATGTGCTGGTGTTTCTCACTCCTTCTCTCCCAGCTTCTTGATCTTTGAAATCAAGGCTGCTTTGATCAGTTGTTCACCCAAGTTTTGCCTTCACTGACATCATTTGCTGGATAAAAGTTGGTCTTTAAGAACAAAATCCTTTCSCAAATCTCCCCTTCTGCTCAGAGAAGCATTGATGGCCACCAGCTTCACATCCTCGTGCTCCATGGCCCTTCCCAAGGTTCCCTTCCATAATGTCATCATTTTGGCCCTTGTGGTTGTCAGGAAACCAAAGGACCTGTCAGCATCCAGGTCACACTCCAGTCTGCCCTTGTCACATCGAGCTGGGCCAGGGCCCTTTCCCTTTSCTCTCAGCTCCCCCTGTGCCCATCCATCGATGGGATGAGGAGGTCCTTCCCCTTCTTGGATCATTATCACCTCTGCATCCTCAGCTTCTGCTGCCTGCTCTGCTTGTCCTGGGTGTTTACATGGCAGCTCCATGTGCATGTTGGAGACAAAGTGTGTCCTGCAGCTTCTCCTGCCTGGCCTTCCCTCGCCCAGCCTGTCACTGCTGTGGCACCTGCAGAGACAAGGATGAGCTGCTCCCCCATTCCTTGGGAGACATGAGGGGCTCTCAGCTCCACAGCCATCCTTGGGAAGAGGTGGAAGGATCCTGAAATCAACCCTCTCCATGTGCTGGCCCAATTCTCAGTGGGGGCAGTGAGCTGCCATGGGAGGAGGTTTGGGGTGGCACAGACACAGCGTGGAGACCTGGACACCTGTGCTCAGGGCTGTCCCTTCCCTTGCAGGTACATGGTGGATGCTGCTGACCAGGAGAAGATAGAGGCCTCTAAGAATGAACTGCACAACCTGCTGGACAAGCCCCAGCTGCAGGGCATCCCGGTGAGCCTCAGTCCTGCTGCCCAGGCTGGGCACTGCCAGGGCCTGCACAGCACAKCCAGGGAGGGCTCCCCTCCCTTGGAGCCATCACTTACCTGCTGCACTCCTGAGGGACCAGCTGGGACAGTGACACTTCCTAGGGCAGAACTGGGCCAAGCAACACAGAGGAAACTTTGGGGCAGAGAGCGCAGATCAGGCCCCTGGGTGAAATCTCCTCTCACATGGATTTGCACCTGATTTGTGCTGTGGCTGGAAGGTGCTGTCTCCWGTGAGAGGGGCTGCTGGGCTGCGACAGGTGCAGGAGGTGGCACATGGGGCTGTGGATGTGCAGGAGGTGGGACATGGGGCTGTGACAGGTGCAGGAGGCGGGACATGTCACAGGTGTGCTGTACCTGTGTGTTGCAGCCTGAATTGCTGCTAGTAAAGTCCAGAGTAAAGAGGCAAAAAAGGGCCTTTGCATAATATCCACAGATGTTTAATTCAGCTGCACAGTGAGGTGTTCARGTCCCAGCCCACACACCTGGAGAGTTCTGCTTTCTCTCTCTCTCCAGGGGCCTGGGGGCTGACCCTGGTCTCAGGGCAGTACAAATCTGTCTCGGTTTGGAAAGCCAGGAGTCTGCTAAGGAAGGCAGGAGCCTCCCCTGAAATGGAGAATGTAAACCCTCCCCCTCCCTCTGAATTGCTATAAATTTGAAATTAAGGTTCTCAGGTAAAAATATGGGAGCAGGAAATAACAGTTCTTTAATAGGGAAGAAAAATAAAAGGATAAAATAAACAATGCAGTAAACCAAACCAACASTGCCAGAGTCAGAACCCAGYCTGACACCCTGTGGGTCAGGGTGCTGGCAGCAGTCCCATTGGAATTGTGGCTCAGCCCTCCTGCAGTGTCAGGGGTGGCTCTGCTGGAGCAGGGATCCTGGAGAAAGGTGCAGTCTCTTCCTCTGAAGCTCCAGGGGCAGAGGCAGCTGCTGTTCCTCTGGGCAATCCAGTGCAGAAGCCGTGCTGGTGTTCCAGAATCTCCAGATTATATCCGGGTAGGAATGCTTGGCTCCTCCCCTGGGCTCCCATCTCCCAATGGGGTGCTGTAGTTCTTATCAGCCATGCAGGGACATTCAATGGCTGTTATCAGCAGTGTCCCCTCCTGAGGGAGGTGKGGGTGTGATCACTCAGAGAGAGAGATAAAGCAAACTGCCCACTTGACAAAAGATAATCTGCCATACAGATGGTAACAAAAAACATCTTGCATTGCAATCTGGAACAAAAGGTGAGGGTCAGTCAGGGAATAGGGAAGGTGTGGCTCAGGGACATAGGAACAGACATAAGAACAGGGGAAGGAGCCAATGGGGTCTAACAGCTTTTTGAGGGAAGCTTCTTGTATCTCCCTAGACCAGGGAATGYCCCACCAGGATCTCCACACCTGTGGGGTGGGCTGTGCACCAGCCATCCCAAACCAGCATCCTTTGGAAGGAGCTAACTGAAGACTTGCCACGGATCCCAAATGTCCCTGCCAGCTAAATTCAGCTCCTGACACRCCAGGCTGCAGTCCCAGGCCTCTGGAGGCTCTGTTCTTAGAGAGGCTCCTGACTGGAACCGGGCTGGGGGAGATGCTCACCCTGAGCTKCTGCAGAGCCCAGCCCRGAGCAGGCTGGCACAGCCCCTGTCAGTGACAGCCCCACGGCTGCTCCAAGGGACACATCAGCGATGGCACAAACAGCTGCTCCTGCTTTGGGCTGCCTGCCTGCACTGTGGGCTCTGCCCAGCAYCCAGGGCTGGATGCAGTCAGTGTCAGCCACTTGACTCCACTTCCTGCTCAGAGACAGGGAGAGGCTCCTGGGACGGTGTCCTGGGTGGCACAGCAGATGCTCCAGAGAGGATGAGCTGTGGGGCCGTGCACTGGGAGCAGGGAGTGCCCAGGAGATGCTGTGCAGGGCTAATTAAGGCAATTAATTGAAGTGCTCTACCTCCTCAGTGCTGCTGAAGGGGTTTCTCTGCCTGGGACATCCTGGTGGAGCAGCCAGGGCTGTCTGGTGGCACAAGCAGGCTCTGTCTCTGAGTGGCAGGAGCAGGTCCCTGCCTGCTCTGGTGGCTTCAGGTGCGTCAGGTGTCCCCTGTCCTGCCCTGCAGGTCCTGGTCCTGGGGAACAAGAGGGACCTGCCCGGTGCCTTGGATGAGAAGGAGCTCATCGAGAAGATGTAAGTGTGACAGTGTCCCCTGGGGGTGTGACACCGTGTGCCAGTGTCCCCTGGGGGTGTGACACCGTGTGCCAGTGTCCCCTGGGCACAGGGGTGTGACACAGTGTGCCAGTGTCCCCTGGGGGTGTGACACAGTGTGCCAGTGTCCCCTGGAGCACAGGGGGGTAACACAGTGTGCCAGTGTCCCCTGGGGGTGTGACACTGTGTGCCAGTGTCCCCTGGGGCACAGGGGGGTAACACAGTGTGATCCCCTCCCCGTTCTGCCATGTGCCCCCAGCACGGTTGCCCACCTGGGGTG
>JACDOX010000384.1:77612-89956 GCA_014549065.1 Cardinalis cardinalis
TTTGTGAATAGTGTTGTTTGGGAACACTGTCCCTTGGGAACACTGTTGTTTGGGAATGCAGTCCTTTGTGAACGCTGTAATTTGTGAACGCTGTAATTTGGGAACACTGTCCCTTGGGAACACTGTCCTTTATGAACACTGTCCTTTGGGAACACTGTTGGAGAATACTGTTTTTTGGGAATGCAGTCCTTTGTGAACACTGTCCTTTGGGAATATTGTAATTTGTGAATACTGTTCTTCAGGAACACTGATGTTTGGGAATATTGTTGTTTGGGAACACTGTAGTTTGGGAATACTGTAATTGGGGAACACTGTCCTTTGGGAACACTGATATTTGGAAATATTATTGTTTAGGAACACTGTCCTTAGGGAACGTTGTCCTTTAAGAACACAGTCCTTTGTGAATAGTGTCATTTGTGAACACTGTCCTGTGTGAACACTGTCCTTTGGAACACTGTCCTTTGGAAATACTGTAATTTTGGAATACTGTCCTTTGGGAACACTGTCCTTTGTGAGCACTGTCCTTTGGGAACACTGTCCTTTGTGAGCACTGTTGTTTGGGAACACTGTTGTTTGGGAACACTGTTGTTTGTGTTTCCTCAGAATGCTGTGAGGGGAGGTAGTGCAGGGCACTCTGTGCTTTGTGTGCCCCTCAGGGCAAGGGACACCTCCAAAGGCTGCGGGGGCACGGCTGGCACCGGGGGCACGGCTGGCACCGGGGGCACGGCTGGCACCGGGGGCACCAGTGTCACACCCTGTGGGAGGGGTCCCCAGCACCAAGCCAGGTGGGCCGGGAGCTCTGGGAGGGGCCCAGGTGCATCCAGGGGCTCTGTGAGCACCTCAGCCCTGCCTGCAGTGCCCGCCAGCTCCTCGGGTGGGGACCTCGGGTGTCCCAGCTGCAGGGGCTCCCTCCAGACCTCCAACCCACGTTCTKCATCTCCTGAGTGGCCTCTCTGGGCTGTCCCACTTCCAGCACACAGCTCAGCCTCTCCATCCTGCCCAGATCCTGCACCCATGGGCAGCCCCTGATGCTGCGATGACCCCAGAAATGTCTGTCCCCGAGTGACCCCAGAAATGTCTGTCCCCGAGTGACCCCAGAAATGTCTGTCCCCGAGTGACCCCAGAAATGTCTGTCCCTCATGTGCCACCCACAGAGCCTGTGCCACGGCTCAGCCCTCCCTGCAGGGCTGGGGCAGTCCCAGGGGCTGGTACAGGGTGGGCAGGGGGGACTGGGGGCTCCCTGGGGGAGATCTGGGGGTGCTGCTGGTTTTGGCTGGCAGTGCCAGGGTGTGGGGGCAGGACAGAGCCCCCTGCATGCCCAGCTCTGGGGGGAGCGCAGTGGCAGGGCACCACAGTGACATCTGTCAGCTGTCCTGGGCTCCCAGCCTGGCTGGGGACAAAGGTCGCCCTGCAGAAACTTCAGCTGCTCGCTGGTGGAAAATTCCCTGCTTTGCACACATGCAAATGAGGGTGGGGAGCTGTGCCCACGCCCCTGCCACTGCATTCCCTTCCCCAAGCCCCAGCCAGGCTGGGGGTTTCCATTCTGCCCCCACTAAGGTCACCATCACATACACTGCCCCCCAAAGCCTGTCCTTGCCCTGGCACAGGGCATGGCTGGTCCCCAGCCTGCTGGGACTGGGGGGCTGTGCCCCTGCCCTGCCACACAGACCCCCTTGCTCTGGGGCCAGAGGGGCTTTGCTGGAGCCACATCCAGGCAGGCCCAGAGTGTCCCATGGAGCAGGTCACATCCCCATTGCTGTGCACAAGGGGGGAGAAGGTTATGCCAGGCTCCTTGGAGGCAGGAGCCACGGGAGGAGAGAGGCATCCATCTGTGCTCTGCCATGGCAGTTTGTACCTGTGCCCACTGCAGGGCACTGCACAGTGCTGATGCTGCATGGTTTGGGGGTCAGGAGCTCCCTGAGTCCCAGAGCTGCACACCATGAGCTCTGAGGATACCCACAGACCAGGCTCAGGCTTGGCCCAAAGCTGCACACAACCAGCACCATCAGCACCACCAGCACCATCAGCACCATCAGCTCTGAGCATACTCACAGACCAGGCTCAGGCTCGGCCCAAAGCTGCACACCACCAGCACCACCAGCACCACCAGCACCACCAGCACCACCAGCACCATCAGCTCTGAGGGTACCCACAGACCAGGCTCAGGGAAGGGCACAGGACAGGAAGGGAATATCCTAAGTCTTTACCTAAATAGCCCTGTTACTGCCTGGGATGCTTGAAGGATAATGCAGGAAGGGAAAACCTCCCTGCTAAGCTTTTTACCTTGCAGACTCTCTGCACTGTGGGATCCCACTTGACAGCCATGGGGCAGGATGTGCTCCACAGTGTTGGAGCTGCTCTACCCAACATGTGCAGTATCAGCAGAGAGGAGCAGGTGGGTTCCTGAGGCTGTCAGCGCCATCCATGCCAGGCTCCAAGCCCTGCCACCTGCAGGGACAGAGCTGTCACCTATGGCTGTGCCAGCAGAAGAGCCAGAGGGAGAGGATGGAGAGATCCCCAGGCCTCCTGAGCAGTTTCCCCTCTCTGCAGTGACTCAGTCCCATCAGTGAATAGCTCAGCACTGACTCTCTGACCCACAGGGCCTTCAGCCAGCAACCCACAGGGGCCTGGAGCTCCTCAGTGCCACRGTGAGGAGGGGCCAGCACCATGCAGAGACTGTCCCCTAGGTTCAGGTCACAGCTCCAGCTCAGAGCCAAAGCCAGGCCCTGAGTCACCAGGTGACAAAATGCTGCTGGAATGTCTCAGGTGTGGCAGCACCGTGGGTGATGTGAGGCAACGCAGCAGCAACTGCACCTGGGTGCTGACAGCACTCGTGACTGCACTGGGGGAGGTCTCTGCCCTTCTCAGCTTTGGGCAGCTGCTGAGGAGCCGGTGAGACTCGGCTGGCACATGTCCAGTGTCTGCCAGGATTTGGGCTCCTCTTCCCTGGGAGAAGCTGCTGAGCTCCAAGGAAGGCTCCTCACCCTCTGTCCCTGTCCCAGAGCCGTGGGCACAGTCTGCTGCCCACAAATCCTGTTGGAACCTTTGGTGCCCACTGCACGGAGCCAGAGGCACCAGCTGGGGACAGAGCCAGCCCCACCACATCCTGTGACAGGACCTGAGGGAACAGCATGAGCTGGGCCAGGGCAGGGTCAGGCTGGAGAGCAGGAAAGGTTCTTCCCCCAGAGGGTGCTGGCACTGCCCAGGCTCCCCAGGGAATGGGCACAGCCCCGAGGCTCTGCCAGAGCTCCAGGAGCTCTGTGATAAAGTTCTGGAATGTTCTGCCCAGGGAGGTGGTRGAGTCACCACCCCTGGGGAGTTTAACAAAGCCTGGATGTGGCACTGGGTGCCAGGGTTTAGCTGAGGTGGTGGGGCTGGGTTGGACTCCATGATCTTGAAGGTCTCTTCCAGCCTGGTGATCCTGTGAATTCTGTGAGTTCTGTGAATGAGTGTTTGGACAACGCTCTCAGGGATGCACAGGGTGGGATTTTGGGGTGTCTGTGCAGGGCCAGGAGTTGGACACCATGACCCTTGAAGGTCCCTTCCAGCACAGGAGATTCTCTGGTTCTGGAATGGAGCAGGGCCCAGGCCTGGCTGCAAACCCACAGGGGTGATTTGTATTTGGGGCAGAAGGTCCCTGGGTTCCACCAGGCTGTCTGCAGTCCTAAAGGTGGCCATGCAGGTGGCCATGTCCTGCCCAGCCTGGCAGGTCTCTCCCTCCTGTCTGGGACACCCAGAATACTGAAACATTTCTCTGCTCTCCCTTTGCAGGAGCAACCCTGGGGCTGCCAGCAGGGAGCAAGGTCAGAGGGGACAGCAGGAGAGTRGGATCCAAACGGTGATACTCCATGAATATCACTTGACAAAGCTCTGGAGGATTTCCAGCACCTCAGGACCTCACATCCCTTTGTCTGTGGGGTGCTGAGTGAGCCCCAGAGAAGGGACAGGAGAGCAGAGGGCCAGTGCTGAGCAGAGCCRGGGGGCACGGCCAGGCTGCTCCTGCCCTGTGTGCCTGTGCATGGAGGGAACCCATGGAATGGAATATCTGGGCCAGCTCCCCACGGCCAGCGGGCACCAAGCTGGCAGATAAGATACCAGGGGTGGGTATTTCAGTGAGTGCTGTGTCAGGCTCCAGGACCAGGGAAAGGACAGGCTGCCAGGCAGGTGCCAATGCTGCCAGGCAGGTGCCAATSCTGCCAGGACGCTGCTGCCAGCCCAGAGTGCCAGCCCACTCCTGCAGCATGAGGTGATGCCAGCACATACCCATGCCTCTCAGCAGATTCCCACGTCTTCCTCCTTTCCCAACACTTTYACAGAGAGCAGCCAGAAAAGACACCCACAATGAGAATGAACAGCTCAAAGCAGCAGCTCTGCCTGAGTCCTGTGGAAGGTGAAGAGAGCAATGTTTGGAGGTGAAAGATCCTGCGATAATTATAATTGCTGATGCATCCAGAACCTTCCCCAACACTGTTTTGTCGCCGCCAGTTGAGAGAAGCCCATGCAGAGCAGACCTGACGTGGCAGCCCTGTGCTGTGTCTYAGCCCTCAGGCCCTGCCATGCCTCTTGTGCAAACACCTCAGGCTGGGGGCGGAGAGAGGGTGACAGAGACCAGGAGAAGTGTGAGAGACTGAGTCAGTTCCACTTAAAATAGAAATCCCCTGACATCAAGGTCTGGCCCTGAGTTTTGGTGCGTGCTTGGAAGGAAGTCCTTGCTCCTCCTGCCTTTCTGCTCTGACCTTCACCAGCATAATTTGATCAGTGCCGTGGCCCCAGTTAGGAGGTCACCAGTTCACTGGGGACAATGCCTGCTTTTAGGTACAATCTCAGACACAAACAGTCCCTGGAACYTGGGGAAAGGTCTGCTATTTCTGCTGTCCAACACAGCCTTTAGCCTGCAGTGCCTCTCTCATCCCATCTCATCTCCTGTGCCACTGGCAGAGACATCTCTGGTCCCTCATTCATGTTCAAGCTGGGGACCCATCTTCAGGCATCTCCTCCTCTGAGCTTTGTTGAAATAGAACAATTTGCTGAAATAACTTTTTCTCTTTTCCCTGTCACTATTTGCTCACTTTTCTTCTTGTCCAGTATTTGCAGATGCTGAAGTTTTCTAACCTCAGCCTGGAAGATGGAAGGACCCTTCTAACCCACTGGTTTTTTCCCACTCAGGGATGGAGAAGTGACAAGGAGCATTAACTGCTGGCTGCCAGTCACTCAGTGTTGCTGGGGTTTCCTTGGAGTCTCCTTTGGAGGGGTGCTGAGCCTGGGATGTCCTGACAAAATGAAGCTGATGGGTCACTGCAGAGGTCTCCTCTCACAGGAGCCCTGCAAAATCCATCTACYGCAGCTCCAGCTTTTCCATGATGGTTCCCATACTCCTCCCTCCCCTTTCCCCAACTCCAAACACCTTTGTGACCTTGACTGACCGAGCTGTGCCCAGCTGCTGTGCCAGGAGGAGGGGCTGAGCCCTCGGTGTGGCCGGGCAGGCGTGGGCAGTATCTGCAAACCCTGAGTCAGGCTGCAGGAATGCAGGCGGGATGGGGTGGCAGGGAAGGACAGCAAAAGGACAACAACACGACCCACGATGCAGGGGATCTCCCAGGCTGTGGGTGATGTCTTTCCCTGCAGGTGACAAGCCCTCATGCTCACACCTGTAGCAACGTGGGCTTTAGATGGTGGTTGCTGCTATTTCCCAATAGGCATATCCTGTGGAAAAGCTGCTTGGGAAAGCATTCAGGCAGAGCAGTCAGGTTCACACTCACCGTGGCTAGCTCAGCACAGAGAGGCAGAAGGGCCTTTTGTATGATAAATTCCAGTGAAGGTTTATTCCAGCACATTGAAGGGAAAATAGGGACAAAGACACGGCCATGGTCTGTGCACAGGCTTTGTGTGGGGTCAGTGGCAATGACCTGAGGGCAGGGCAGGGCAAAGGGCAGCGGGCAGCAGCCTGTAGGGGGGGTGAGGGATGAACAGYTGGGGTGGGCAGGGTCAGCTGGCCAATGGGAGAAGCAATCTAATGTAGATTGGCAATAGTGCWGCACAGCACCAGGGCTGAGTCCTCTCTTTCAGCCTGAGTGGGGAAAACTCCATGGTAGATCATTCCAGGGCAAAGCCTGGAGGTTTCTGAGGAGTTTTTCGTTCCCACACACACCTGCACCTTGCWGTGAGCCCCACCTCTGCTGGGGTAGTGGTGTCCCCTGAGCAGCCCCTTTCCTGGGCAGCCTTAGTGCCCTGCACTGGGGTGACACCACAGGGATCTTCTCCTGGGTGAAGCCTGTCCAGCCATGTGTGGGAATGTAAAAGAGCCCTCAGAAACCTCCAGGCTTTGCCCTGGAATGATCTACCATGGAGTTTTCCCCACCTAGGCTGAGAGAGAGGACTTCCCCCATGGTGCTGTGCWGCACTATTGCCAATCTACATTAGATTGCTTCTCCCATTGGCCAGCTGACCCTGCCCACCCCAACTGTTCATCCCTCATCCTCCCTACAGGCTGCTGCCCTTTGCCCTGCCCTGCCCTCAGGTCATTGGTCACTGACCCCACACAAAAGCCTGTGCACAGACCATGGCCGTGTCTTTGTCCCTGATCCCTTTGGTGTGGTGGATCAATAAACCTTCACTGGAATACATCATACAAAGACCCTTCCTGTCTGTCCTCCACTGAGCTATCTGTGGTGTGTGTGCATGGACTTGAAATGGCTGCTCTTGTGGCCTTACTCTGAGCAGCTTCTGAAGGAGATGTTTTGAGGAAGGCTGCAGCATTCCTACCACCCTGCCATGCTGCCACAGCCATGGATCTGCAGGGTTTCAGCAGGGCCAGGGTGATCACCAGCACAGAGCCTCTCTCAAGAGTTATTCTGGAGTCACACTAAGTAGAGCCCTCCCCAGCCCTGGGGAACAGAAGCAGTGCTGCCCACCAGAGAGGAACCAGGGCACAGAACGTGGCTCTGGCTGCCTTCAGGACACCCCCTCTCCATGAACCTCCATGGACTGGGCAGGTTTGAGGAGAGCACAGCCCCAACCATCACCCTCTGCACACCATCCCCAGCTCACAGCTGCTCTAGCAGCTCTTTGCAGCTCTCTGCAGCTCTCTAGGATATCACAGGGGCTCTGCCTTTGTGGAACCCGACCTTACTCTCCACGAATGTGCTCCCAGCAGCTGCTGGAAGCAGCACCACCAGCCTGGCCAGCACAGCAGCAACTCCTCAGCCCACAGACAACTGCACTGGGCAAAGGGATTGCAGTTCCAGGAACAGTCCCAGCCAAGGCAGAGGCTGAACACACACAGACACCACTGGCACCTCAGCCCCATAAAACTGGACCAGGAAATCCTTTCAAGGCTGTACCAATGGGGTGCATATGGGGCTTGTGCTTCCTCTGGGCCAGGTACATTATATGGTGYAAATTCCTTGGAGAAGGGGATTTTTATTAAAATTAACTTCCTAATGTTGGAACCCTGGATGCTGAGAATTTCAGACTTTCTGTGCTGGCAGGCACTGACCCCCAGGAGAACACTGCATTGACCTGAGGCCATGGAGAAGCTTCCAAAATGGAATGGCAGAACTGGGATTGTGGTGGTGGAGTTTGAATAGAAGTGTGTCATATCACAGGGTGGGAAACTTAAGAGTTTAAGGCTTTGGAATATAGCAATATATATGGGGCAAGATGGAGGTTTTAGGGCAGAGGCTGCTCCTTCTTCCCTTCTTCTCCATGGGTTTGGGTGGTTTTGTGTAATTGGATAAAAAAGTCCTCATTGCGGGACATGGGTGATTAGTTATTGGATTAAAAGTGAAAGTAATTTAGGTGCAATTTCTTAATTGGACTGTTTATCCTTAAAAGGCCTTGTAGAGAGAGATGGGGCTCCATTTTTAGTTTGTTAGAGTGAAGTGCTGTAGAACCCAGGGTTTGTGAGACTGTGACATAGATAAGAACTAATAAACATCTGAGTCTGAACATGAAACATCATCTTGAGCACTTTCATCCCGACCCTGACCAAGGCAGAAAAGAAGCAAAGGAACCAGCATTAGCCTAAGTCACTGCCACTGTGTATCCCCAGTGTCTCTCACCCTCCCAGGTCTGCCCAGGTGAGCAGTGCAGCACTGGGATGAGGATGGGGCTAGCTGGGTGCTCACTGTGGCTCATGGGTTCTCATTACTGCCCACAGCACAYGGTGCCCACAGCTCTTTTTACAGGCTGCAGGAGCTGACCATTGTCATGGAGTGCCTGATCCACCTGCCAGGCTGGATTATGGCCTCTGTCTGGGCTTCCTTGCTTGGCAGGTGCTATCGTGGTGTCAGGGGAGGAGGATGATGAGAGGGACATGTTTGTACCTCGTGGTCATCCTCCCACTATCAAAGCACAGCTCTCCTGCTGGTGTTACCAACACCCCAGCCCAAACCAAAGTCCAGCCATCTGGGCTGATGCAAACAACAGATTGCTCAGCATCTTCCTGGTCTTGACTGTGCCCTGTGCAAGCCACACTCATAATTTTCCTCTTTAAAATTCCTTCTGGTACTTCCAAACCCAGCCAGTCACACAGACACATCCCAGTCTCAGTGCACATGTTAACTTGACTTTACCTGCAGGACAACAAACCTGGGCCAAAATGTTCTCCTGATGACCACAAAGATCTCTAGGACAGGAAAACCAGCAGCAATAGTTGTGTGCAAAAAGAGGGACACTATGAAAATTAAAAAAAAAAAAAAAAAAAAAAAAAAAAAGGAAATTAAGAAATTAGAATTAGCAACCAGAAGAGTTTCTGAGCTGGAAGTGGCCATACAGAGGACTCCCCAGCAATCCCACCCTGTCCCTGAGAGTGTTGTACAAATCCTCCTGGAGCTCTGGCAGCCTTGGGGCTGTGACCTGAGGAGCCTGTTCAGTGCCCAGCCACCTGTGGGGGAAGAACCTTTTTCTAATATCCAATCTAACCCTGCCCTGGCCCAGCTCCAGCTGTTCCCTCAGCTCCTGTCACTGTCCCAGAGAGCAGAGATCAGAGCTGCCCCTCATGAGGAGCTGCAGCCCCCAGGGGGATCTGACCTCAGGTCTGACCAAGTGCCCTCTAGCCCTCCTCTGGCTATTCTCTAACACCTTTATCTCTTGCCTGGATGTTGTGTAAACATGACCCTGGAGGCAGAGAGTGAGTGCGTGTGTCTGTTCATAGAGGTTGGAGCAGAGTTACAGCAAATGTTTGTGAAAAGCAAGCGTGGGAGCCGGCTGGAGGTAAAGTGATAYCTTTGAATAAGCCAAAACCGTGTCCAAACACCAAGGAGGGGAACCTGGGCAAGTGAAATGTGAAACCATGGTCAGGCAAGCCAGCTTTTTTTTTTTTTTTCCTGAGGAACAACTTGCTAAAGGCATAACAACCAACGTCCAAGTGGTTTTGAGAGTAGACAAAAGGTGGTTGCCTGCCAAAGAGGTTGAAGTCAACAAACAACAGAGTACAACAGGACCACTCCTGAAAATGAGCTGTGAGCTGTAAGGAGAAGTGAGAGGAATCCCTCACACTGCTGAGGCACTCAGGGGCTTCCCAGGCTGTGCTCTTTCTGCACAGGGAAGAAGCTCAAGGAAGTTCCTCATATGAGGATGCCAGGAGAGGAACACTTCAGAACACATTCGTTTACATGAATGGAGAGAAAAATGTCAGGATTTTCTCATGGAGAAATGTCTTCACACAGAGGTTTGGGAGCTCCCAGCTGGGGCTGCTGCCTGGCAGGGGATCCATGCCCTGTGGCCTAGCAGTGAGCTGTGTCACAGACATCTTTTCTGAAAAATCCTTTCCTTAGGATTTTTTCTCCTGAGAAGCTGAGAGGCCTCAGGAACAAAATGTAACCAATGGTTATCTGCTGCTGTGGAATGCAACAGGTGCATCTGGGATTGGTCTCATGTGGTTGTTTCTAATTAATGGCCAATCACARTCCAGCTGTCCAGACTGTCTYGGTCAGTCACAAGCCTTTGTTATTCCTTCTTTTTCTATTCTTAGCTGGCCTTCTGATGAAATCCTTTCTTCTATTCTTTTAGTATAGTTTTAATATAATATATATAATAAAATAAAAAATCAAGCCTTCTGAAACATGGAATCAACATTCTTGTCTCTTCCCTCATCCTGGGACCCCTGTGAACATGGTCACAGAGCTGTGCYTAAGAGTCAGTGACGTTGGCAGTGAGGTGCTCCCCAAAGACTGAGCTCACCCGCTGGGTGTCTTGGGGGTCCTCTCTGGGGCTGGTGCTGCTGGTGGCATTAAAGCCCCAGAGGCCCTCAGGGTGCCACAGGATCAGCAGTGAGGCTGTGCCTCACAGAGCTCCTCAGGACCCCCTGTGTGGGATGGAGCAGGACAGGACTGCTCTGGAGGCACCAAGGGAGACTGAGGCACAAGGACACGAGTGGTGCCTCACACCCATCTCCCCCGATGCCCGGTGCCTCTGCCTGCCCCGGTGCCAGCTGCTGGACCTGCTGTAGATGGAATTCCTCCCTTCCACTATCCAAARGAACCCAGATACTGTTCAAAGCTCTCAGATTGCAGCCAGCAATCATTTCCCACCTATAATGTTTTGCTTTCTCAGGCTCTGGYGCTTGTTGAGACCACAGACTGGAGTAAGGACTGGGAACTGACACTCAGAACCTGCCCCAGGCCCTTGCTGGCCATCGGTGGCCATTGCCAGCAAACAGGGATCACAAGGCAGGCTTTGCCTCCTGAGGGGGGGATATGAACCAGGGCTGGGCTCCAGCAGAGTGGGCACTGCTGGGAGAGCCGGGGGAAGGCTCTGCCCCACAGGAGAGCCCCACAGGACACAGAACAGGGGATGGGACAGGGACGGGGCTGGGACAGTGCAGGCACAGGGGATGGGGCTCGGGTTCAGGCTGGGACAGGGGAAGGGGCTAGGACTGGGAAAGGGGCTGGAGCAAGGTCAGGGAAGGGGAAGTGGCTGGGGGTAGACAGGGACAGAGAAGGGGCTGGGACAGTGCAGGGACAGGGGCTGAGGCCGGGCCTGGGCGGGGACAGGGGCTGGGACAGGGGAAGGGCTGGGGCAGGGACAGGGGTGGGCACAGCGGCTGGAGCTGGGCCTGCAGCAGGGACAAGGGCTGGGGCCGCCCTCCTCACTCACAACCCTGAGCGCCAAGAGGGATCGCAGCCGCCATTACGGCGCCCAGCAGAGAACCAATGAGCCTCCAGCACCCACCCACGCAGCCAATCAGCGCCAGGCACCCGTCAATAAACCCTCAGGAGAGGCCCGGTAGCCAATCAGAGGCCTCCTGCCGCTGCCGCACTTGAGGGAGCGTAGCTGTGTTCTGATTGGCCGTGTGAGCCACCTTGCTCTGCGCTCCAGCCAATCAGGAGCGGCGGCGCTGCGGGGGTTACTCGGGGTCAGGATTTCCCGCGCCGCACCAGCCATGACGTCACCGTACCTGAGACTGTGGGGCCGCACCTGAGACACACCCGGGGCACACCTGAGACACACCGGGGGCACACCTGAGGTACACCTGGGTACACCTCAGGTACAGCTGGGTACACCTGAGGTACACCTGAGGTACACCTGAGGCACACCGGGGGCACACCTGAGACACACCCAGGGCAGACCTGAGGCACACCTGGGGTACACCTGAGTTACACCTGAGGCACACCTGGGTACACCCGAGGTACACTTGGGTACACCTGAGGCACACCTGAGGTCCACTGGGGGCACACCTGAGGTACACCTGGGGTACACCTGAGGTACACCTGGGTACACCTGAGGAACACCTGAGGAACACCTGAGGTACACCTGGGGTACACCTGAGGTACACCTGAGGAACACCTGAGGCACACCTGAGGCACACCTGAGGTACACCGGGGGCACACCTGAGGCACACCTAAGGTACACTTGGGGCACACCGTGGCACACTTGAGGTACACCTGAGGAACACCTGGGGCAGAAACAGCACTGTCTCCAAGGAGGTTATTCCTGGTTGCCATAGAAACCAGGGTCTTTGGTGCCCTCTCTGTCTCTCAWTGTTGTAAAGATGTGATAATTGAAATGGAACTTTATTTCAGCCCCTGGAGGTGGCTGGAGGGATGGATCCCAGATGTGTCATCTGCCAGAGACCACCACAGGGCTCCGTAAGTTCCTGGCACACCTGCACAGGTGATGAGAGGCGGTCAGGGAAGAGCTGGTCCCAAATGAGGGGCGCTGCTAAACAAGGGCTAGGACAGGCTCAGGTGTGTGTGCCAGAGCTGGGGCCCACAGCACCGGCAGCACGGCGTGGGCACGACCCCGGGGAAGAGGGGCTGTCCCCTCCCTCTGTGTGTGTCACAGCAGCGGCACTGCAGGGAGGTGGGGCTGGCATGGGTGGCAATGGATGGACACACCACTGG
>JACDOX010000384.1:100349-115382 GCA_014549065.1 Cardinalis cardinalis
GCCCTCGGCAACTCTGGCCACCCGGAGGGATGCACTGAGTTCTGACAGACTCTCATCATAAATCACCCCAGGACAGGGTTAAGCAGGGAGATGAGTGGGGTGATCTTATGGCTGGAGCAGTGGGAACTGCCCAGCCAGGGTGGTGCGAGGTGGGACGGGGCAGGAGGCATGGCTGGGGCTCACAGCAGGCAGAGGGGGCAAATGCTGCTCTGTTCTGCCAAAGCTCCCTGCACCCAGCACCCCACTGGCACAGAGATGAGTGGGGTGATCTCATGGAGTTCTTGCAATGAGCACTGATGGTGTACGAGTAGGACTTGCAGCCCTGGACAGGCATAATGTGATTCTCTTCTCCATGCACTCGCCCTGCAGAGAGCTGCCAGAAGCAGGGGAACACACAAACACCTGGAAGCAGCCTGGGAACCCAGCTCAATGCAGGCTCTCACCTGCTGAGGCATCTACAACAAAGGCACACACATGCACCTGCGTGCCAAAATGGAAACACAGCACTTGCACTGCCAGAMATGCATGAGGAGCTTCCTGTCTGCTCTGACACGGGCTCAGCTGCATCTCAGATCCCAGCAGAAAAGAAAGACACCCTCCTCCTCCAAGGATATGAAATGTGGCCTGGGGGGTTTGCAGTGAACCACAAGAGCCACACAGTTGGGGCTCATGKTGATTTTCCCCAGCTCCCTTCCTGCACGTTCCAGTTTTGGTGCAGGATGTTCAGGTTGTCGTGGTCTGAGCATGGGGTGGGTGCTTGCTGGGAGCAGCCAGTGGAGAGCTGGGCTGCATCTGGAATGTGTGAAATGCAAAGCTGTRTTTGGTGTCAGGTACATACAGGCAAKGTGTGTATCTGTGATTGTGATATGTGTGGAGACCAACAACGGGACAGTTGCAAATTCTGATAATAACTGAGGAAAGTAAAGCATGGGAGAAGGCCTTTGAACCCATCTTTTGTTCACAATTAACCTTRGTTGATTTAGGAGCATTGGAATTAAAGYGTTAAGGATGTTGCTTTTTGCTTGTAGTTAATCCTTAAAGAGTTCTGCAATAATAACCTTTTGAAGTATAATTTTAGAATATTGCTTGTATCCTTGAAACTATASCTTTGGAATATATATAAAGGAAACATGCTTATCTCACACCTTTACAAAACAGAGAAAAACAGCTTGAGAAAGGAAGATGAACATCAACTCAAGGATTTATAGTTTYGACCAAGGGAAGCTGGACATCACTGTTATGAGATTTATAGTCYTTGCAATTAAAAGGTGGACCCACATCTGGAGAGCTGGACCTCTCCAGATGGGATTCTTCTTCCTTCTTTTGGAAACCAGACCCCCACCATCTGGGGATGCTCCTTTTGGGATATATCCTGAGAAAAGCTAAATCACAATAGTGTATAGAATTGTGATGTAAAAATTGGGAATAGAAACTGCTGAGGAGTAAAAATTGGAACAGAAACTGCTGAGAAAGCTGATGAGTACTCCTATAAATACCTGTACACCTCAACTATTGGTGTGCAGTTGGAGGGAAAACTTCCCCCACTGTACCCAGCACTGTATTGCCCACACTTTACCATATTAATTAATAAATTGATTGCTGCTTGAACATTGGCCTAGTCAAGCTTCTTATTTATAACAAGTGGGAGATGCTGCAGGGAACAGGGTGGACCTTTCAGCATCCTGGAGATAAGCAGGGATCCAGTCTGATCCCCCTGAACATTGTTTGGGGCAGACAAAGAGCTCCTGGGGAGCCTCCACCTGCACGGACTCTGCACATCAGAACTTGCTTTGTGACTGGGGACACAGGAGGAGGAATGGTTCAAACCCTCAGGGCAGGGTTACATTAGAGATTAGGAAGAAATCCCTCCATGGGAGGGTGGGCAGGCCCTGGCACAGGGTGCCCAAAGCAGCTGTGGCTGCCCCTGGATCCCTGGAGTGTCCAAGGCCTGGCTGGACAGGGCTTGGAGCAGCCTGGGRTGGTGGAAGGTGCCTGCAGCAATGTACCTGAACAACTTAGACTACAGGGTGCACCAGCCATTCACTTGTAACTGCTCTTATCAGAATGGTCTCAGGGCCCTCTAGAATTCATTAAAGTTACTATGACATAAACTGTACTAAAATAAGAAAGAAGAAGCTAAGAAACTAAATTCCAAAAGCACAAGAAAGAAATAACAGAGAACTGTGGTTACACCTAGGCYRTAACCAATCACATATTCTGAGAAGTGCATGCAAAACTCATAGACAAACAAAAGCACCAATAATAATGTGTGATCAGAGTGTACAGTAAAGTTAGAATGTATAAATAAGTGCATAATGTAAACAATAAACAGCTTCTGCTTAATCATAGTTATGCAGGAATCCTGAATTTCCCACAGGGAGTGGAATGAGATGATTTGTGAGGTCCCTTCCAACCCAARCCATTCTGTGTCTCTAAGGCAGGTGGGAGCACCCTTGTGTGAGAGGATGGTGAGGGAGGTGCAGCCACAGCTCCAGGGGGGCAGCAGAATACAGTGCCAGGGGTCCAGAAGGGTGAGCTGCACGGGCTTTGCTCATGGCTGGAAGGACCCTGCAGAGGCAGCAAAGCCAACTTTTGGCACCACGGAGGTGCTTGGCTCCTTGCCCTGGTGGGTGCCAGCACTGCCTGYGCCATGCTGGATGCTCAGGGTACTGGAACTGGGTCTGGAGGCCAGTGGCACCCTTGGGAGTCCAGCACGCAGCTGGCATTGCTGCCTGGAGAGTAGGAAAGGGTTAGCAATCCTCCGTGCTGTGCCTGGTGATGCCTGCATGCAGCTATGTGAGGCATGCGTGGCACCAGCACACCTCAGCAGGGGAGAGACTCTGCTTGGCCTGGCTGGGCCGCCTGCAGACAGCGCTGCTCCAGCATGGGGGGACAGGGAGCAGGATGGGGTCCCCAGACCCCACTGACAGACAGGCTGGCTGCTGGCTCCAGCTCCGCTCCCTGGGGAGTTTATCTGTCTGAAGAACAGATGTCCCCACCCCACTGGCCCTGCACAGCCAGGATTTGCCTTGCAAAACCAGGAGGTGACGTGCAGAGAGGGCAGCAAGCACCCAGAGAAGCTGCACACTGCTGGCTGTGCTCCTGCCATCCATGAATCCATCAGACAGGGTGGGTTATCACCCCCACAGATCCCCACGCCAGCTGCTGCCCAGGACCTGTGCTCTGCCTTCAGAGCCCATCCCAGGTGCCCACCGAGCCTCCGTGGGTGCAGGGAGAGCTGGGCTGCTCTCTGCCACTGGAACCAGTTGGTGTGGGACCATGGAAGGCACTGGCTGATGTTGGGGAAGATGAAACAGGAAAGCCTTATAAATATGATTGCCTGGCAAAAGATTTTGAGAATATGGAAACTATAAGTGAGACTGAAATGAAAGCAAGCTTTGAGATCCCTCAGTTACTGAACAACTGGAAAACAATGGTGTGGCCAGCTGAAGATAATCCCTTTTTGATGGAACAACACCCTCTGCTTGCAGACAGGCCCAAGGGTCAGAGCAGACCCTACAGCTTGGCAGAAGGGCCCAAAGAGGAGTTTGTAGGGTTTAAAATGTAACACAGTATGGGAATGTAATGATTCTTATAGGCTGTATGTAAATGCTGTAGGATTTGTATCTGGTACTAGATTGGTTAGTGAGAATTAGAATATTCAACATAGAAGAAGATTTATTGTATTGTAATGGGAACCTCGGTCTCTCTGATCCTCTTTACCACACTCTTGCCTTCTCTCTCTTTACCTCTCTCTCCCTCTTTGGGGCCTGCTCCAGCTGTGGCTGGCAGCTCCCAGCAGGGCCCTGCACCCAGGCCCTTTGCAATAAGCCCCAAGTTCCCAGCCCTGGCTGCAGAGATCTCTCGTCTCTGCCCGTCCCCACCATCCCACCCTCGATGCTCCTGCAGGCTGACAGTGCTGCCCCCCCCAGCTCATTTCATTCCTCATGCTCCAACAGGCATAGAGGGAGGAAATCACCCCCCAGCACAGCCCCAGGGGTCACACTGGATCCAGCGGTGTCCCCAGAGCACCTGTGGGGACRCCCTGTTCACCAGGGACCCGGCCTTGGAGCTTACCCAGGCAAAGTTTTACCTTGTGCCCCAGCAAAAGCTGCCCCAGCCCAGGGAACTGGCAGGGCCGGTCCCCACCCTGCAGCTGCTCACTAACAATGCCTGGTTTGACAAAGGAAAAGCAAACCACAGCCTCCACACAGCCAGGCTGGGACCAGAAGGATTCCCAGGGAGCCTGGCAGGAGAGGGAGAGGGGAAGGTGTCACTGCAGATTCCCAGGCTGAGAAAAGGCCCAGCAGACCACATCAACCAGGAGAATGCTGGCGTTTTCAGTGCTGCTTCTTCAGTTCAGACAAAATCCCAAAGTGGGACAAGGGGGTGTTGAGGGGCTTCTCCTCTCCAGGTGCTTCTCTGTCCTTGCCTTGTCCAGGTGACCCAAGCAGGCTCCAGGCTCTGCAGCAAGGCTCCCCTATCACTGAGGGGGTATTGGGGACACTTAAAGCTGATGCAGAGACTCTATTATTAGAAGGGATGAAAAGACACTTTTTAAAAATTAGAAATCTACAGTTCTTCTTTTTTTTTATTAGAAATCTACAGTTCTTCTAGAAACAATGGTGGACTTAAGATCTGATTGGCCTTCAGGAATCTTCTACTGGTGAACTGTGAATAACACACTCTAGAGAATCATCCCTATAAACAATGGTTACAGAAAGAGAAATAATAATTGTTTGAATTCTTTCCTTTAAGTTTCTTACAGCTCCTACACAGCTTCCCAGGATTTTCCTGGGAGAACAATGTCTCTCTGTGTTCAAAGGGTATGTAATTACTACACTGTGACAGTGCTCACAGGGGTCTTAGGTTGAGGGAAGAGATGAAGATTTGACTCCATGTTTCAGAAAGTTTAATTTATTATTTTACAATATATATTACATTAAAACTATACTAAAAGAATAGAAGAAAAGACTTCCTCCAAAAGCTAACTAAGAATAAAATAGTAAAAAATAACAACAAAAGCTCTGTCTCGGACTCTCTGTCCAAGCCAGCTAAGCTGTGATTGGCCATTAATTAGAAACATCTAACATGGGCCAATCAAAGATCTACTTGTTGCATTCCACAGCAGCAGATAACCATTGTTTACATTTTGTTCTTGAAGCTTCTCAGCTTCTCAAGAAGAAAAATCTCAAAGAAAAGATTTTTCATAAAAGATGTCTGTGACACTACACTCCCCCAGCAAAGTCCATGTTGCCCTGAGCAGTACAGGCTAAGGGCTTGCTGCTGCTGCTGCTGGCCACCAGCACAGCTCAGGGGCCTGAGCCTGGGCCACTGAGGACACCCAGGACTGTGCCTGGCACCTGCTGCTTTGGGGGCTATGCCAGGAGTGCCCACCCTGCAGTGCCCTGGCCTGGGGACCTGCCCAGGAGCCCTGGCATGTCCTGCTCCTGCTGTGAGGTGTTGGCACAGCAACTCCTCCATGTGCAAATTCCCTGTGTGACCCATCCCAGAGGCTGCACTGGGGCTGGGGAGGTGCAGGGYTTTTCCCCAGGGGAGCAGGAAGGTTTTGGGTACATCCTGGGGAATAAAGGCCCTCTCACAGGGCTGTGCATTGGGTAAATTCAACCTCCTGGCACTAAGAGCCCCCCATTTTCCACTGGTAATGCAAATGAAGAGCTGGGCGGGCTCTGCTGCTGCTGTGCCTCACCCACCCAGAGAAGGAGTGGAGGCTGCCAGGGCTTGTGCAGCAGCACATCCTCCTGCACAGCAGCTCATCCCACACAGGGACAGTCCAGCACACAGGGCAGCATAAAGCCTGCATTGTTCCYAGATGGAAATGATCACCCTGGTGACCTGGAAACACAGAGAGCTCTGTCAGCAAAGCTATAGGGTTTCAAAAGCTGAGATCAAAGGGCCCTCTGGGTCAGACTCTGCAGGCCCTCACAGACACCTGTAATAAAGACACGTCCTTCTAATTATTCTCATTTTGCCTGCCAGAGTCACCAGGGCCGTGGGGCTGGTCCCCCGCTCACAGAGCAGCAGGGGGGACAGGGACCTGGCAGGAACAAAGGATTCTTGTGAGGGGATGGCTGGGTGCAGGGAGCTTTGGCAGAACAGAGCAGCATTCGCTCCCCTCTGCCTGCTGTGAGCCCCAGCCATGCCTCTTGCCCTGTCCCACCTCACACCACCCTGGCTGGGCAGTTCCCACTGCTCCATCCTATCCCATCCCATCCCATCCCATCCCATCCCATCCCATCCCATCCCATCCCATCCCATCCCATCCCATCCCATCCCATCCCAGCRATGYCCCCCTGGCTGGGCAGTTCCCACTGCTCCATCCCACGCCAGTGATGCCCCCCTGCCCCCTGCCCAGCTGGGCACACAGGGGGCAGCCAGCCCCACACTGGAGCAGTGCCACTGGGGACCTGCCCTCTCCCAGCACAACCTGGCACCACCAGCACTGTGCACTGGGACCTGTTCCACACCCTGTGCAGAGCCTGGAATCCCTCCCACAGCAGCTCTGCAGGGTGCTCTCCCAGCCTCTTATCTCCTGGACTTCAGACCCCTCCGTGGGACAGATAAAGTATCTGCAGACACACCTCGAGCACACAAACATCAGCCTGGGTTTCTCCCTCTGCTTTCAATTGGCACAGGTGGTCCTGGAAATGCCAGGGCATGTTTTTGTGCCACCCTGGCCACATCCCTTTGGGTCAGGGTGGCTCCTGGCACTGCAGGGACACTGTGGCCCCTCTGCCACTATGGGTGGGGTAGATGAGGGGAGGCAAGAAGTTATTTTGGGTACCCTTTTCAGAGGTGTAGAAATAGCTCCCAAAGGGCAGGGACCCTCCTGTGCAGGCCCAGCAGAGAGCTGTGCTGTGGCACATGTGGGATGAGCTGCTCTGTTCTCAGCAGGTGGGGCTCAGCAGTGTTGGGAGGAAAACTAGGACTGTCCCTGACCTCAGATGTCACAGRAGAAAATTAGCACAGCTCCCCAGCAAATGGCTGTCCTAATTAGAGGAGGAGGAGGTGACATATTGTTTAGAGTCTCCTGTGGCYAAGGGTCAGCCAGCTCTGGCCATGGGCTGCAGGGCTCCCAAGCAGCCAGATGTGCAAGGTGCCACCAGGGCTCTTTTTGGGTCAGATGGGCCCCCTGTCTGCCCCAGGTGCTGCTGGTTTGAACTTGGCTTGTCCTTCCCCAGCAGCACTGGAAAGATGCTTCACCTGCTCCCCTCCCTCCCCTGCACTGGGGCAGCCAAAGGGAGCTGGGAGTGGAGAGGGATGGGGCTCGGAGGTGACAGCAGCAGGGGACATGCCTGGGGCTTGGAGAGGAGGGACAGGCACTGCATGTGGGGTGGGGGACACTGCTGATGGTGCCCASGGTCACTGCCCAGTCCAGGATCTGCTTCTCAGGATGGCCCACAACGATGGCCAGTTTGGTGAGATGGCATTAACCACCCTGCTGCTGGGCACTGCCTCTGTGTCCCCAGGAGCCACCAAGCTCTCTGTCCTGGGGAGTTTGGCCCACCTGGCTCATGTGGCACAGTTAAACCCGCACACTGTGAAAGCAGCTTGGGGGGACAGGGGGACACTGCTGGGGCTGTGGCAGCCAGAGGATGTCCCCCACCACTGAGAGAGGTGAGGGGCTCTAGGGGTGCCAGGGCTTTGGCTGTGCCCTGGAAAGCCCCAAGCAGCTCTCACCATGCCCTGGCTGCAGGACTGGCACAGCCTCTGTTTGCCCTCCTTTCTGCCCCAGCCGTGTTTGCCTTCACACGGCACCCAGTGCTGAGCAAACAGCACATGGGGACAGCCAGCAGCTGGCAGGGAGGGACTCCCTTGGGGGAGTGCCAGGGGTTAGGACAGTGAGGATGGATGGAGACGAGAGATCTCTGCAGCCAGGGCTTGGAACTGGTGGTTATTGCAAAGGGTGCAGGGCCCTGCTGGGAGCTGCCAGGCCCCAAAGAGGGAGGGAGAGGTAAAGAGAGAGGTAAAGAGGATGACAGAGCAACGTTCCCATTACAACACAATAAATCTTCTTCTGGTCTTGGAAATKGTGRTTCATTGCAAAGGGCYTGGGTGCAGGGRCCTGCCTGGAGCTGCCACAGCTCAGAGCARGCCCAAGAGAGGGAGRGAGAGGTAAAGAGAGAGGTAAAGAGGATGARAGGATAAGAGAGTAAGAGAGCRAGGTTCCTGTTACAACACAACAAATCTTCTGGTCTTGGAACTTGTGGGTTATTGCAAAGGGTGCAGGGCCCTGCTGGGAGCTGCCAGCCACAGCTGGAGCAGGCCCCAAAGAGGAGCCCCAAAGAGACAGAGAGAGGTAAAGAGAGAGAAGKCAAGAGTGGGGTAAAGAGGATGAGAGAGAGCGAGGTTTCCGTTACAATACCATAAATCATCTTCTATGTTGAATATTCTGATTCTCACTAACCAATCTAGATACAAATCCTACAGCATTTCCATACAGCCTATAAGAATCATTACATTACCACACTGTGTTACATTTTAAACCCTACAAACTCCTCTTTGGGCCCTTCTGCCAAGCTGTAGGGTCTGCTCTGACCCTTGGGCCTGTCTGCAAGCAGAGGGTGTTGTTCCATCCAAAGGGGATCACCTTCAGCTGGCCACACCATTGTTTTCCAGTTGTTCAGTAACTGAGGGATCTCAAAGCTTGCTTCCATTTCAATCTCGCTTATAGTTTGCATATTCTCAAAATCTTTTGCCAGGCAACCATATTTATAAAGCTTTCCTGTCTCATCTTCCCCGACAAGCCCTGGCTGTGTCCCCAGGCCTGCCACCCCCTGCTCCCCCCAGGGCAGGCTTTGCAATAAAAACACAGATCCAGTTTGAGCTGGGAGGCTGCAGGGTGGGGGATACTGGCAAGGCACAACTCCAGAGCAGAAGGGTTGTAGCTGGCTGCAGGAGGGATTCAGCAGCTTGCTTTCAGGGGTGACAGGCCTGCATTAATTATCCTGCAGATATCCCCATGTGATGGTTGTGGGGATGACACAGGAACTTCTACATGGGAAAGGCAACTTGCCCTGACTGGGTGGGTGCTGGGAGCAAGTCTGGGTCTGAACAAGTCTAACCATGACACCTGAACCTGCACCCTCCTCTATGCCATCCTTGTGCCATAGTCTCAGCCATGACAGGGCACTGAACTCTGCTTTTTGCTCTTGGGGTTTGTCATCTCATGTCTGATAGCTGCAGACTCATGGCTGCCCACAGGTAGTGAATGGGGAGAGCTCAAGGGACTTGTGAGGCTTCTTCCAGGCAAGTGGGCACTGGGAGACTGCACTGATCAATCAGATGGCTGGTGTGAACTGACTTCTCCTTGTTCAGAAGGAGAACATGGAGACATCCACAGCCCAGTCTGCTGACAGCAGAACYTCTCCAGACTCACTCTGTGATGAATTCAAAGCAGGTAAGTTATGCACTGGTTGGTGCAGATGTGTTTTTCAGCAGAAATGGAACAGTTGATGTGCTCATTTCTGTCCCTTGTGAGCTCTGAAGCCAAATTGGAAGAAAGCCCATGCTATACAAGCAAAAGCACAAACAACCCAGCTCTGTGCTTGGAGAGTGGCCCACAGTGATTTGTGGGCTCACAGCTCCATGTAGGACAAGTCTCAATTGACAGAGTTTGTTACAAGCATTGTCCAGGTGTCCTGTGTGGTCATTGCCCTCCTGTGGCCATTCCCAGGCCAGCCAAGTCCAGCTGTGTGTGTGGAGAAGGCTGGAGATGGTCCAGGCTGCTCTGGCCACCCCATCAGCAGCATCAGCTGTGCTCAGAGGAGCAGCTGCAATGGGTCATGGTGCTCCTACATCTCCAGACTTGCTGGACCTCATCCTAAAGCTGTGCTGGCCACCAGCTTCTCCTGGTGATGTGCTTAAATCCCACTGCTCCCACTGACCCAGCCCCAGCCTCACTAGACATGAGGGCCATGCTGTTCTGCTCTTGGGAGAGCACCAGGCCAGCTGCAGCAGGACTGATGGCCATGACCCACATGCTCACACCATCAGTGCTGGTCATCATCCCAGCAAAGGCTGCAGAGCTGGGCGTCCCCAGGAGTGCACATTCCCTCTGCAGGTCCCTAGCACTGAAGAATGAGCACACACTGCTGRGACACCTCAGTGAATGGGCACACACTGCTGGGACACCTMAGGCTTCCTGAGGGCCTGACCCAGAATTACCATAGCTCCTGGAGGGACTCATCCCTGAGGCTGTGATCTGTGGGGCTCAGTGGATGAGACTCCAGCAGGAGCTGCCCTGTCAGAGCTCAGCGCATCCCTCYGGGTGTCCAGAGTTGCCAAGGACCACTCCGGGGGGCTCAGAGACCCTGGCACACAGCCCAGAGCACCTGGGGATTTGATTTTGACCCTTGGAGCAAGTTGCCAGCTTTGTATGAGGGCCTGAAAGTCACAGAAGTTTAAATTGTATAATAATAAAATTATCACAGGGTGAAAATGTAGATTTTAGGATTTTTGGTATGGGGGTTTTGGGGACAAGATGGAGGAACTTGGGCATGTCCAGCCTTTCTTCTTCTTCTTCTTCTTCTTCTCCATTTTTTGCAATGATGCTGGCACTTTGGGATTGGTTTAGAGTAGAAGTGCACTGTCTAACACAGGTGACAGGTATTGGGAATTAAGTGTAAATATGTTATATGTAGTTTGTAGTATAAAAGGACAACACCACCTCGGGGGCAGTCAGAGTGCCTGTGGCTGCCCTGCTGAGCAGACCTCGGCTGGGCAGAAAGAAAATTTTATAGATAAGAATTAACAAACAACTTCAAGACYGACAAGTGAAGAGTCCAGACTCGTTCTTCAGCYGCGYGGGCSGAAGCAGAGACAYCCTGCACAACTCGGGGCAGCACTCAACAACCAAAAACCCGAGACTGCCCCAAGGACCTGATGGTGCTCCTTGATGGAGGAGAGGCAGGACCACTGCACCATCCCCACTGAGAGGGAAGAACATGCCCAGGTGTACCAAGGTGGCACTGTGGTTAGTGAGATAACACTGATGGAGGATAAACATGAACATTTCAGCAGCTTCCCTCCCCAGCCCAAGGCTACAGAGCTGCCTCCAGCACACCTACCAGCTTCTCACCTGGCCTGGCCCCCAGAACACACAGACGCTGCTCTCTGCAGGCCCGTGAGCTGCACCTTGGGAGGGGTTTGGCCAGCTGAGCCCATGCCATGGAGAGCKCTGCTGCTGCCAGGCTGTGGGAGTGATGCCTCAGGGCAGCCAAATCCTGCAGTTTGGGTGGGCATGAAACTCCTCTGCCCACAGGACAGCACAAAATTGATCAAGACCATTCCTTTCCCTAACTGCAACCTCACTAAATTTGGGCCCTGAYCTTCCCTGCCCACTGCCCCAGTCCCAGGAGCAGAGGGGTTCCAAGACCTGCAAGTTTGGGTGGGCATGAAGCTCTTCTGCCCACAGGACAGCCCCAAAATTGATCCAGACCATTCCTTTTCCTAACTGCAGCCTCACTAAGTTTGGGCCCTGACCTTCCCTGCCCACTGCCCCAGTCCCTGGGGCACATGGCATCAGGATGATTCCTGGTGGCATCTCCCCTGTGGTTGCAAGCCAAAGGCAGGGAGGAGCTGCCTGCTGTGGGTGCAGCCCTCCAAGTGCTGCTCCAGGTGTGGAGATGAYGAGCTTGTGTCAGGGCTGGAGCAGATCCAGACAAGCCCTGAAGGGCTGGATGTGCTGTTTGCCTCAAGTCCTGGCCACAGGACAGTGCTGGAAGGATCCTGGAGAAGGCCTTTTGCTGTCCTTACCTTCCCTGTGAAAAATGCAGATTTTATGATTGGCTTTTTGCAATTATTAAAATGAATATTATATGTGTTGTGTTAGAAAGTTATGCTGTGTTAATTTTCTTAAGTTGTGTGTTAAATATAGTTTTAGGTTATAACAAAATGTTAAAATAGAAACTATGCTATGTAAKATACTTTTTCTAAGGAAAGGACTCGCACTGAGATAGCAGCCACAGGAAACCTAAATCTTTCAGAAAAAGAGAATTTATTGCTCTTTTATCAGAAGACAAGAACTTCTTCCCACCTCACTCAAAACTGAAGACGCRGGTTAGGATTCAGAGGAAGAAGCTGACACTGACCAGACAGAATCTGTGTTTGAATGGMATTTATGCATCATGTATGASGTGTATGAATATGCAACAGGCTGTTGTTTTTAAGGGTTAATCCTCTGTTAACCTGTGTCTTTTTTTGGGCTTATTTTGCCCAGAAAGAGATACCGGGATGTCTGTAACTCTTTGCTTTTATTGTCTCATATWGTCCTAATCCAAATTGTCCAAATTATTATTACTCTAATTATAYTACAATTTTTATAACCATTTTATTAYCATTAAACTTCRAAAATTTWWAAAAAACTAAGTGATTAGCGTTTTTCACAGTCCCCTTCCCCAAAACACCTGCAGCAGGCCTGGGGTGGGCTGTGCATGGGCACTGAGGGGTACCTGGGTGCTCTGGCCTTTGCCACTCTGCAGGACACATGCCCAGCTCAGGGTGCGTGGGCTTGCCTGGTGGGGATATTTATATTATATTATATTATATTATATTATATTATATTATATTATATTATATTATATTATATTATATTATATTATATTATATTGATACATACTAAAGAAAAACCCATGACTGTCTCCAGACAGCCAGGACACAGCTTTGACCCAATTGGCCAATTAATATAAACAACCATCACCAGAATCCAATTAAGAACTCCCTTCAGGTAAACAATCTTCCTAACATATTCCACATATGCAAAACAACAGGAGCAGCAAATAGAGATAAGAATTGTTTTCTCTGTGCTTCTCCAGGAAAAATCCTGTGAGAGAAAATGATGTCTCTCTCTGTTCAGGGAGTGAGCTGGGTGCCTGGGCTTGCCTGCAGCCCCTCAGGGTTCACCCTGGGCCACAGAGCCACCCCTGCACGGCTGCCTGCACCCCCAGGTGCTGTGTTTTCCTTTCAAACAAGCCCTAGGCATTCACCTCCATAAATAAATAGAAATCAGTCCCAGGAGCACGGCACGACAAAGAGGGCACTGTGTGCAGGCTGCAGCGCTGCCAGGCTGGCTCRGCTCGGCTCRGCTCAGCTCAGCTCCCTTCCGCAGAGTGAGGGCATGGAGGGCACGGGAGGGGCCCAGCCTGGCCTGGGGACAGCCCTGGGGCTCCGGGGTGCTGCTGAGGCGGGGCAGCTCCTGCTCTGGGAGGAGGTGGGGAATTTCCACAGCGCCTGAGCCCGGCCCGGCCCTCGGGAAATCCAGTGGGGCACGGGGAGGGAGCCGCGGTGCCAGGCCAAGGTCAGCGGTGCCCGCAGCAAGGTGGGGCAGGGGACAGGCCTGCAGACACCATGGCGTGTATGGGGCAGCACCACACAACGCTTCTGGGCCATGAACTGCCCTGGTACCAGGCAGACAGAGGGTCCTGCAGCCCTTCCAGTGGCATGGTGAGCTGTGGGGCCAGCCCAAGGTCAGCAGTGCCCGCAGCAAGGTGGGGTACGGGACAGGCCTGCAGACACCATGGCACCACACAATGCTTTTGGGGCATGAACTGCCCTGGTACCAGGCAGACAGAGGGTCCTACAGAGCCCTTCCAGTGGCACAGGGAGCCACGGTGCCAGCCCAGTGTTGGGCAGTGGGTCAGTGATACCCACAGCAAGGTGTGGGGCAGGGGACAGGCCCCCAGACCCCATGGCACGTGTGGCAGCAGCAGGCAATGCTTTTGGGGCATGAACTGCCCTGGTACCAGGCAGACGGAGGGTCCTGCAGCCCTTCCAGTGGCACGAGGAGCCACGGTGCCAGCCCAAGGTCAGTGGTGCCCACAGCAAGGTGTGGGGCAGGGGACAGGCCTGCAGACAYCATGGCATGTGGGGCAGCACCAGGCGATGCCTCTGGGGCTGTGGGGTCCATGTGAACTGCCCTGGTACCAGGCAGACAGGAGCAAAGTTCAGAGCGTGAAAAATGAGGTTTATTTTTCTTGGTAAAATTTAAGAAGTTTAGTGAAAAGACAGTAGGAGGCAGAAATGAAGCAAAGGGTTAAAAACAGCTGTGTGCTTGGCATTTAGCTAGGAGYAGACTGTTATTTTTGGAGATACTCTTTAAATACTTTTTCTATTCCATTAGCTTGTTGYATATTCATAGACTCATGCATATTTATGTTTTCTATAAACTAGTGTACATATTCTAGGAACTATTTTGTACGGTTTTTCTTTGGGTCTGTCTTTTTAGAGTATGTGTGGTTTTTGGCTTGGTTTTGGTTATCTTTATCACTTCTAGTTTGGGCTTTGGCTTATACTTCTGATGGTAGATGCTGATAGTTGGTATATCAATAGTAGAGTCTTTATTAATGTTCACTGGATGTTTTTTTGACTAAATAGACAGTTCACTTATAACTATATTAGCTACTACTATGTCTATGTCTATTAGCTACTACTACTATGTCTATGTCTACTGTTAGCTACTACTACTATGTCTAATTTGTCTAAGTTTTTGTTAATTTAGTAGAATTATTTTTGTTAAATTTAGTCGAATTTGTTATTTAGTAGAAATAAAAGCAAAGTTATTTTAACCTTATACATAGAGTATTTATTTTATATTGTTGGCTTTTCCCAAATATTAATATGCATTGTACATACAAGACTCTCTTGTATGTACAAGAGGGTCCTACATCCCTTTCCCTCCCTGACATGTCAGAAAAGAGACAGTGTGGCATTYCCATTCTCTGAACAGAGGCATAATTTTCTGTCACAGGATTTTTCCTGGAGAAGCACAGAGAGAAGAGAAAACAATTCTTATCTCTATTGTTTTGCATATGTGGAATATGTTAGGAAGATTGTTTACCTGAAGGGAGTTCTTAATTGGATTCTGGTGATGGTTGTTTAYATTAATTGGCTAATTGGGTCAAAGCTGTGTCCTGGCTGTCTGGAGAGAATCACAGGTCTTGTATTGTGAAAAATGCATGTATTTTCTGATTGGCTTTTTGCAAATGTTAAAATGAATATTATATGTGTTGTGTT
>JACDOX010000384.1:128395-143444 GCA_014549065.1 Cardinalis cardinalis
AGCCTCTTTGGCATCTCCACCCCACCAGGGAACGCCCTGAGCTCAGCTGGGCCCTTCAGTTGGTGCTTTCCCATTCCTGGAGTCCCCAGCTTGTGCTCTCTGCCCAGTGACTCCATTTGAGGCTGGGGGAGTGCCAGGCTCCRTATCATGTTTGGTGGATAACAAAGGGCAGGGCTGGCCAGGAAACAAGAATGCAATGGACATTTCTTTGGATTCCACAATGAAACACTGCAATTCTTGGTGGCAGTGAGGAAGAGAGGGGAATGAAGGAAGCTGGGAGACATCCACCCAAGAAGGGTGCCAGAAACCAAGGGCTGAACATGTATCCCAGCCTGGGCAGTCTCAGATCTGGTATTTTCTCTAGGAGGGGAAGCATCTGAGCAGGAACAGGAGCTGGGGCAGATGCAGAGATGCAGCTTTGTCAAACTTGTGTGAGAATAAATCTTTGGGCTGGAATCAGGTCATGCAATCAGAGTCCTAGAATGGTTTTTGTTGGAAAGGTTCTTAGAGACCATCCAGCTCCATCCCCTGCCATGGCCAGGGACATGTTCCACTAGCCCAGGTTGCTCCAGGCCCCATCCAGCCTGGCCTTGGGCACTTCCAGGCATGGGGCAGCCACAACATTTTTGGACAAACTGTTCATGAATCTGTCCCTGAGGAGCAGGGACCAGCCACCGTGGTCAGCAGGAGCTGGAGTGCAAGCAGAGCTCTGCTCCCAGGGAAGCATCAAGAGCAGCATGGGGCCGTGGGGCTGGGACAGGGCAGCTTCTGCTTTACTCTCAGGCTGCAGGGAAAATGCCTGGTGCTGAATCAGCAAGTGGCAAACCAGGAGCCAGCCACGGGGGAGCTTGGCCCCTCCAGTCCCATCCTGCGTGAACAAGGCAAGGATGTCCTGGTACAGCCCCAGGAGCTCTGGCTGGAAGCAAGGGGTGGGTGGGGGCACCAGTTGAGGTGCTGAGCACAGGGAGAGGGGAAGAGGGCACAGGCAGAGGCATGGGGGGTGTCCCAGGGGGGTACCCTCGTGCTCTGGGGGTGCTCCTGATGTCACTGGCTCCCTGCTGCCTCCGGTTCCAGGCAGCTGCAGCAGCTTCCCCATTCCTGCAGCGGGAACAGCCATTCTCTTGCTAAACAATCAAACAGCCCAGGGTTGCCAGACGAGCTCCTGGCAGCAGGCAGTGCCCTGGCCAGGCAGGCACCCCTGGCAGCTCTGCTGGAAGTATCCAAGAAACCTCCAGGCAGGGGGAGGGTGTTCTGGAGCCCAGGTAAGTGCCCCCAGGTAACTGCTGCTGCCCAGGGGGCAGGGATGCAGCKCAGGGGGCCTGCCCAGCCCCGGGCATGGCAGCCCAGCCCTGGCAGCAGGCTGRGTTGGAGCCTGCCACAGCAGCACCCTGCTGCAGCCCCTGGCAGCTCCTGAGTGATGKGGGTGCCCTGGGCAGCAGCTCTGCCCTCCACATCTGATCTGAGCAGCAGCTSTCCCCTCTGCAGCTCCACTCTCAGAAATGCAGGTGTGTAACAGCCCATCCCTCACAGCCTGGGCCCCAAACTTCCCCTTCCTGCCCCCAGCACAGCCCCTAACCCTGCATCCCTCAGTGTCGGGATCTTTAGCTTGTCACAGTGACCCCAAGATGTGTTGGAAAGTCTCTTTTCCCAGCCTGGCACTTGAAGAAGGGGTCAGAGCTCTTCAGTTCTCAGTCTCAAGGTTGTTTATTGTTCCTTATCTATAAAATTCTCTCCTGCCCTGCCGAGGTCCATCCAGCAGGACAGTTCCAGGCACTCTGCCTGCCCCAGGGCAGTGTTATGTCTTTATACTAAAAACTACATGTACAATGTTTACAATTACTTCCCAATTCCTATCACCTATGTTAGACAGTGAGCTTCTGCTCTAAACCAATCTGTGAGTACCAACACCACAGCAGAAGATGAAAGCCAAGAAGGAGAAAGGCTGGACATGCCCAGATCCCTCCGTCTTGCCCCCCTGGATCCCCATTCTAAAAGCCCAAAATCTACTTTTTCACCTTGTGATAAATTCACTGTCATTCTACTTAATTTGTCATGGCTTGCTGATCTTCATCTAAGGTTGGTAACTTGCTCCACGGATCCTAATCAAAACCACAGGGGCACCTTGGGCTCTGTGCCAGGGTCTGTGAGCCCCTGGCAGGGTCTGGGCTGCTCAGGACAGCCAGAGGGATGTGCTGGGTCCTGAGCCCTCAGCAGTGGTTCCAGCTGCTCCACACCCTGCTCTGCCATGCTGGGGGCTCCTCTCCACTGTCCCCAAGGTGTGCATGGCTCCCACAGTGCCTCCCCTGCTCTGCCCCCCTGAGCAGAAGGGTCAGGAAGGGCGAAAGCCAGCAGGGACTGCAGGGAGCTTGAAGGAGCAGAGAGGTGGTTCCCGTTGTGGTGATTGTTCCAACAGGTCCCTGCCTCCCACCCGCTGTCCCCATCCCCACTGCATTCCCATCTGCTCTGATCTGCTCAAGGATGGCCACGGGCTGGCTTGGCTGGAAATTCAGGTCATGCTGTTGTGCTCAGGGGCAGTTCATGGGCTGGCCTGTGGGATATCGGACACCTTCTTGCTGCTCCAGGTGAAACCTCTCCCCTCACCCGATTTCTCTGCTCCCACTCAGCACATTTCAGCCATAATCTGCTTTTTGTCACAGCTCCTARGGAAGCAGTGGTCAGGCAAACTGTTCTCTTCCTAAGTGGGAGCAGAGCTGAGCAATGGCCCCTGTGTCCCTTTGGGAAGTCTTGAGGAAGACAAAACACACTGTAATGCTGGGACTCGAAGCGTGCCCAAGATATTTCCATGAGAACTGTGAGCCTGTTCAACCTGGGACCACCGGGTGGGAAAAGTCTCCCAACAGACCCCGGGGTAAAAGTGTGAGGGGAGGCTGTCGTGGAGAAAAATCCTCTTTTTCTTCAGTTCTTGCCATGGCTTGCCACAGCCATAAAATCCAGGCGCCTCCAAAGATAATAAAATAAACAAATCATCTGTTTTTCCTGCCTCCTGCTGGGAGGCTCTGCTGGGGTGGCTCAGTTTGGGCTTGGAGGGGGCTCTAGGGGTTACCCCGAGCGTGTGCTGCCTGTTGGTGTATCAGTGTGCATTTCTCTAGCCTTGCTCTCTCTCCAGTTCTTCCTGGCTCTCCATCCCACTGACCCCCACAGATTTCATGAGAGGCTGCAGGGTCTGATCTGTGCCCACACAGCCCTGCCTCCTCCTCCTCCTCCTCTCTCACAAGGTGCCCACACAGCTGGGGGACCTCAGGGGACAAGGGGGAATGGCTCCACAGTGACAGAGGGTAGGGTTAGATGATATTTTAGGTGGCATTCTTCCCTGTGAGGGTGGGCAGGCCCTGGCACAGGTGCCCAGAGCAGCTGTGGCTGCCCCTGGATCCCTGGGAGTGCCCAAGGCCAGGCTGGATGGGGCAGTGGAAGGTGCCCATGGCCATGGCAGAGGGAGTGGATCGTGGTGGTTTGTAAATTCCCTTCCAAACCATTTTCCGACTTTATGATGCGCAGACCCTGCCTCTGCCCCAAGCTCCTGCCTGCTGTGCCACCCACTCAGTGGCAGTGGGGTGGCAGTGGTGGGCACTGGGGACACTGGGGGCACAGAGGCGTGGCAGACAGGTTCCCTGCTGCTGCTGGAGCTGGTTAAACATTGTCCCAGGCCAGTTAGGTAACACAAACTGCAGCGGGAGAGAAATGAAACTGCTTGAGCAAACAAGGCGCGCTTGGCAGGGCACCAGGCTGCGTGACAAAGTTCTCCCCTCTCCCTGCCAGCCTGCTGGGCTTATCTATTTACAGAGAATAAACACCTCACCCACAACCCCAAAGCCGAGGGACAGCAGCCAGGAGCACAGCCAGCTCCTGTGAGAGCCAGCCTGGGGCTGGGCTTGCCCCGCTGCCCATGGTTGTGTCTGCTCACAAACACACTGAGGGCGCTGGGCATGGCCTGGCACCTCCTGTGTGTGCCCTCCTGGCCCCCTCCTGTGTGTGCCCCTGGCCCTCCTGCCACCCCTCAGGTCTGTAGGAGCTCCGGGAGGTCAGGGATGGAGCTGGAGCACCCTCCACTCACTGAAGCCAGCAGACACCAGGCAGGAAAACCTGTTCCCTGGGGAGGGTTATGCAAGGAGCCTGACGGAGGGCTGGCTGCAGCCCAGACCATGGACTGGCTCCAGGTTCACACCCAGGGCCTGGGACCTCTTCTTGCACCATAGGGCAGCCCTGATCTCCTCAGCCCAGGGTGAATCTGGGAGCAATACAGCTTCAGCCCAGCATACTGGAAGGCAAAGAGGTCTTCCCTATGAAACCAGGCATCCCAGGTGGACCAGCAGGGCAGCTCCATGTAGAAACAGCAGCTGAACCCACAAAAAGGAAGATGGGTCTGGCCCATGGGCACCTTCAAAGCAGCTGGGTCATACYCCTGATGTTGCTGCAGCATCTCTAGGAGGATGCTGAAGCCACCAACATCCCAGTCAAGCTGAGGCCAGGCAGATTGGGAGCAATTCCTGCTGCTTCAGCCAGCACAGCTCAGGGGCACAGCCCACATGGTCTGTTTGGGAGCTTGCTTTGAAGGGCTTGCTGCTCTCCTTTGCAGTGTGTCCCACTCCTGAGGGTGCTGGAGGGGGGATGTTGAACGGTGCCATGCCTCTGGCAGTAACGGAGGGCAGAAGGGGAATGTGGGCAGACAGGACAGGGAGAATGGTTTTAAATTAATAGAGGAGAGATTTAGATTAGATATTAGGAAAAAATTCTCTATGGGTGTGGTGAGATCCTGGCACAGGGTGCCCAGAGCAGCTGTRGCTGYCCCATCCCTCGGAGTGTTCAAGGCCAGACTGGACAGGGCTTGGAGCAACCTGGGATAGTGGAAAGTGTCCCTGCTCATGGCAGGGTGTGGAATGAGACGAGCTTTATGTCCCCTAGCAACYCAAACTGTTCTAGGATTCTGTGATTCTATGATAATGGCTGGAGCCCCCTGCCAAAAATGCATCTCAGGCTTTGCAAAGCACCTTTACTGTCTAGGCAGCAAAACCTCCCCTCACCCTCCTGCTGGTGCTCTGGCTTCTTTCCTTAGTCCCTCCAGGCAGTGGCTGAAACCATTCAGGAGGATGTGGCACAGCTTTTGCCTGGGCATCCCAGACCTTGGCCAGCTCCAAGCTCAGRGGACAGGTCCCAGGGCTTTTCTCTTGGGGGGTGAGCAGGAACTGAGCAGTGCCCAGTGCGCTGTGTGCCCCATTCAGCAGGTGCTGGGCACCAGCAGAAGGTCAGGGTGGCACCAAGATCCTCTGGTGTCACTCATTGTGAAATGCAGTGTGTGCCAGCCAGGAGCCACTGCTGCTGGCCACATTCATGGCAGAAGCATATCAGAGAGTCTGCTTGGCCTCCAACACACTGAAATCCTTCTTGCCACCCCAAGACAGATCCTGTGGGTTGGAGAGATCCTCTCAGCACCCTTGAGACAATCTCCTGGCTTCCTCACAGCTGGGCTGGATGGGGAGGCAAGATGGCATTGGGCAAGGAGGGGAACATGATGTGTTTGGGCTGCCCACACTGCCAGGTCACTGCAGCCCCCCCTCCTGACATGTGGCCCTTGTGCCACCCAGGTCCTGGCAGAGGCCAGAAAACAGCCAGGCTCAGAGATGAGCAAGCATTAATCATCCTGTACTGCCTGTGCTGCTTCTTGGTCTCCCTGGCCAGGGAGAGGCTGAAGGTGCTTCCCCAGGCTGTGATGGGGTATTAATGTGGAGGGTGTTAGAGAAAGCCCTCCCCAGATCAGCCAGGGCTTTGCTTCCCACCAGCCTGCAGCTGGTGAACTCTGGCTCCAGGAAAGGCGAGTGCCAGGGCTGGAACTCCAGAGGGCTCTCAGAAGGTTTGGGAGTGGGTGTGAGATGCCCCTCCCTGGGTGGCTTTGAGCCAGTCTGGGACAAGCCCACGTCACCCTGAGGAACACCCTGTGCCTCTGTGCCAGGATGACCTGGCAGGAGATGGTGGCAGATGAGGTCCATGCCATGGCACATCCCAAGCAACACGAGCCTGGTCCTCACCGTGTGTTTAAGAAAAACAAGAGAAACTACAGATAGGTACAAAAACCCAACAAACCAACAATTTATTCATCTTATATTCACACTCGAAAAGGAGAAAACCACATGCACCTGGTGGGTGCCTGGCTGGGTGGCACCAGTCTGACGTGGCTGGCACAGCACCAGTCTGTGCCCTGTGACATCAGTCCAGCTGAGCATCACCACCTGCCACCACACGCCTGTGTGCCCCACAGCACACACACTCTCACACAGGAACATCTTACTCATGAAAAAATATATCTGTACATTCACTCTGTACCTGTTTTGGGTCTTACATAAATTAGAAGCTACTTTTGGAGAAAAGGCCTGTCTTTAGACACAGGCCAGGCAAGAAATGCAGCATGGCCCTGCTGTCCCACATCCTCTTCTCATTCACTGAGGGCTTTCTGGGGCCGGGTGAAGCTCCACAATGTTCCCATCTTCTCTCAGCAGGTGCCACACTGAGAAGCTGCTACTCAAAGGGGGTCTCACTCAACCCACATGCAGTGAAGAGGACAGGGGGCACCTTTGGCACGATGCAAGCAGTGAGAGGGAAGACCCCACAGCTGGGACAAGCTCTGTTCAGTCACAGGTGACACAGATGTGCTGCTCCTCTGCCCAGGCAGGAGACCTGCTGGGCTCTCACAGTGCGACTTGAAGTTCTCTTCCCTGTTGCATCTTTTCAGGCTTTGGAACAGCCACAGTCCCCACGGCCCCAGCTGGAGGTATGGATCCAGCAAGGGAAGTTTGCAATAACCTACTGGAGCCAAAACAGGGGCTCTGCACACCTCGGGGCTGGCAGTCACCGCACGCACGAGCGAGGGGCGGAATTCCACACGCTGCATGGGCCAGCAGCTTCCAGATACAGCTGCAGGCAAAGTTTCCTGTCAAGGAGCCCAGCTCAGGGCTGGCCCTGAGGGGCTTATCAGCCCCTGGCTCATCCAGGACTCCTACAGCTCCTTGTTCCTGTTGAGCACCTCCTCTTCCTTCCAGCCGCTGGAGTTCTTCCCAAACTTGTACACCAGCCGCCGTCCATCGACTCTCTCCAGGATCTCTCGTTTGTAGTAGTATCTGTGGGAGACACAGGTGCAATCAGGGCTCTGAGGCTTGGGTTTCTGTGGTTGATGACCCCCCAGGTATTAGAAAGTCTTTTTTTCCCAGCCCCGCAACCAAAGAAGAAGTCGAGATTCGTCAGTTCTGCTTYTCAGGGTTTATTTTTTCTTATCTATTAAATTCCTTCTCYGACCTGCTGAGATCTGTCCAGCAGGTCAGRYTGTGGCAYAGTCCCTGCCCTTGGGGTGGTGTTAGCTTTTTTTACTACTGTATTTTTTTTACAATAATTTTCCCATACCTATCACCTATGTTAGACAGTCTGTCTCTACTSTAAACCAATCCAGAAGTGCCACCATTCCAGCAGAAGATGGAGGACAAGAAGAAGAAAGACAGGACACACCCAGATTCCTCCATCTTGCCTCTTGAACCCCCATTCTAAAACCCYCAAATTCTACTTTTTTACCCTGTGACAAATTCACTATCATTCTACTCAAACTTTTGTGGCTTGTAAATCTTCACCCAAAGTTGGTAATTGTTTCCATGGACTAAAATCGAAGGCACAGGTGTCTTTGACTCCGTGCCAAGGTCTCTGAGCCCCTTGCCAGGGTCTSRAATCACCCAGGGCAGCCAGAGGAATGTCCTGGCTCCTGACACTGAGGAGCTGCTGGAGGGCTCAGCTGAGCCCCAGTGGGGCTGAGTCCCCCCAGGACAGGGCAGGGCACTCACCTCATGGCTCTGCTCAGCTTCTCGTAGGTCATGCTGCTGTTTTTCTTCTTCTGGCCCCAGAGCTGAGCCACGGCTTCCGAGCGCAGGAACTTGAAGACGCCCTCGCGCCGATCCTCCCACTTCATCAGCCCCTCGTTCAGCTCGGGGTGGATCAGGATGTCCCGGATGAACTCCCACAGGTGGGTGCCTCTTGGGGCTGAAAGAGGACATTGAGCTCCTGCAGGTCCTTGGACCTTTGGATCACCCTAACCCCCCCCCGCCAAGGCCCTTCCTCCCACCATTCCCCTTGAAGCCAAGAGAGGCAGTCCGTGCTCCTCACGTACAGTGCTTGCTCTTCCTGTTCTCCAGGCAGTCTCTGCTCTCCTTGCTGAGTTTTCGGGGCCGTCCCCGTTTCCGCTTGCCGTGTTTGCTGTCCCCTTTTTTGCTGCCTGGAAAGTGCTCTGTGCACACAGAGAGGGGCACGCGTCAGGCTGGGCAGCACATGCTGGGCTGCAGCTCCCTCCCTGTCCTCCCAGGGACCAGGAGCTCCCTCTTTTCAGGCCCAGGTACCAGGGGAATATCCCCTGAGAGCCAGGTCACCCCATTCCCTCCAGCCTCATCCCACCCTCATCCCCAACACTATGCTTAGGGCAGCATGCTGCTCCTTGCCCAAACCCTACTGCTTCCTTGCATTCCTGGTGTTCCCAGTGTCATCATCAGCTGGGATCAACACCAAAAACTGACTCCTGTGCCCAGGATCCCTAGCTGCAGTCTTCACCCATCTGCCACCACCCAGCCCTTCCCACAGGATCACCACTGCCCTGCCCATCACCCTGCTCAACGGAGAGAAACAGAAGCAGAGCACCCAGGGAAACGGGCCTTTCTCTCCTCTCAGTGTGAGGATGGGTGTTCAGGTGTTGTCCCTAAATCATGGCCAGGTAGGAAGTGCAGAACTGCCAGAGAGCCAGCCCTCCCCTCCCAGCTCCTGTCTAGAAGGAAACAACTCACCACTAGGGAAGAGCTTTGATTCTGCAGGGTCGAGGTCGAGGTCACTTCCACCGGAGTCCTGAGAGTTGGGGCTGTGGGACATCACAGGCCCTGAGAGGCAAAGGATCAGAGTTCAGACTTCTGAGCATCTGGGGGCTTTTCCCCCTGGTTCCCACCCTTCCCCTACCACCAGACTGCAGCAAAACCCAAACCCACCCTTGTCAAAACACTGACCTGAGACATCAGAGCTGCCTGGGGACATGGAGCCCGGCAAGCAGGTAAAGTCTGTGAAAGGGTTTGTGGGCTTTAAGTCCTCCAGGGAGTCCTTGGCACAGGGATTTCCCAGCTCTGGAAGGGGCAGAGAAGAGAAGAAGGGGTAAACCTTGCTGCCATCAGTATGTGATCCCTGGGGAAAAGGCTTGGCCAGGGCACCTCTCTTACCCAGCTGGCTGGAGTTCAGGAAAGTCTGGGAAGTCGCATCCTCTTTTTCCAGCAAATCAATGATCCAGTTCAGCTCATCAGAGGCTACAGGGGTGAACGACTGGGATTAGCAATGCCTGTTCCATATGAAGGGGAACAGTGCACAGTGGGAGCTGAGCCCAGCCACGCTTGGTCAGCTCTGTGCCCCCACACCCTCCCACACAGCCCCTGCAGTGCYCAGGAAGCTCTGGCCTCCTGGGCTCGTGGAGGCCTCTCCAACTCATTCTTCAGGCTGCTGGGCCTGCAGGTGAAGGAGAGCCTGGTGCACTCACTGATCTCGTGCAGGCGGTCGTAGAGCTCATCCCCCAGGGGCCCGAAGATGCGGCGCATCTGCTCCCTGCTGCAGTGGCACAGCGTGCGCCCGTCCATGTTGCAGCAGGAGAAGTCGATGGAGCTGGCATCGTACTTGTTCTTCTCCACGTGGTAGCTGATCCACTCCAGCACCTGCACCTTGCTCCAGAGGTACGGGAGCTCACTGAACCACTGGGGCTTGTCTGCAAGGGATGGAGAGCAGGGCTCAGAGCAGGGTGGCTGTGCCAGCACCGTGTGCCTCGGGTGGGCTGCCCGTGGCCACTGGGCACTCGGTATGGTGCAGTGCTGATCCTGAGGGGCACACAGGCCCTGCTCTTGAACAGTTATGGGCCTAAAGGGTCCATAGTGCCCTGCCCTGCAGACCCCACACTTCCCTCACTGCTGGTTTCGGTGCCATTTGTCGTGTCTGTGCTGTGATCCAGCCTGCTGTGCTGGTTTCTCATGGTTCCTCCCTGAGCACCATCACATGAGCCCCCATCACCAGGACTGTACTTCCAAACTGCTCCTGGTGAGCCCTGGCAGCCTGTCCCCCATGCTGTGCTGTGGGAGGAGGACAATGATTCCCCCATCTCCTGTATAAATTAGATTTGCTCTCTTGTGCCACCCAGGGTGTCCTCCCACAGCCTTTCCTTGGGGAAACTGAGGCATGGTGGAAGTTGCCGAACTGTCCCAGTGGGACCAGGACTTTGCAGTGCTCTTCCCACCCAGTGGCACTGCCTCACAACTGCCCCAATGTGCCAGCTCCCCAGTGGCACCAGTGCCACTCCCCTGCTCCTACCTGTGCTCTGTGCTGGGGGCTGGCTGGCCGGGAGGCCAAGCCCCAGGCTGCTGTCATCCCCAAGCTGTCCCAGCATGTCCAAGCCTGGCTGCACCTCGTCGGGCTGGTACATGGCGCTGATGTAGTTCGAGAAGATGTTGCTGATCTCACAAGATCCTGCCATGGAGCTCTGTGCCGAGAGATGACGGTGAGCCCAGAGAGCGCTGGGCTCAGCACCTGCAGCACCCCAGAGCCAGGCTGGGTGAGGTGGGGCTGTCTCTCCCTCCACCCATCGTCACCTCTAGGTCACTTCTGCAGAAATATGCACCCAGCACCTGCTGGCTGGGGCTGGGGCTGACTCACAGCTCCTCGGGGGCCAGCACAGAGGGAGGCTGAGCCACAGCGAGCTGGGGACGTGGCGTCACTGTTTGTGAACAACCCTGTCCCAGCAGCCTGGCCTCATCCAGCAAGAGGTGACAGCCAGAAGGTGGCTGGCAGAGAACAGTGACCCTGGCCTCACCCAGCAAGAGGTGACAGCCAGAAGGTGGCTGGCAGAGAACAGTGACCCCCAGCCCCTCCGAGGGTGAGGGGTTTGGGCACTCGGCCACTCCTGAGCCCCCTGGCCCAGCTGGCTGCCCTCTGCCCACTGCTGTGCCACAGCTCCAGTCCTCTGCACCGGTCACAACGAGCACATCCTGATCACTGCAGCCAGGAGGGCACCGAGCCCTGCCCGGCCCTCACARAAAGCCAAATCGTGCTGTCCATTTTGGGGCTGCTGTCTCGCTGCCCCCTCAGGGCCCTCACTCCCAGCTGAGGCGGGAGAGCCAAGATGGAGCCTGAAGAAAAGGCCAGAGCACATCCCCGGTGAGAGCCAAGGTGCAAGGAGAGAGCAAAGCAGTTGTCCTGGCCTCGGGGACATCAAYAGGCCCGGCAAAAAAGCTTTGGTACCTTCTGTGGTGGCAACTCCAGCAGCGGTGGGTAATCCAGAGAGGAGCCAGGGGAGAGGAGCCGGGGAGAGGAGAGGAGGCCGGGCCGGCCCTAGGCTCTGCTCATGGGCCCCGGGAGGCTGGTGCCGATGGGCAAGCCCTGCCCGTGCCTCTGCTTTTATAGCTTGGGCGGTGTAACAATCTGGCAGCCCGAGGGGAATTCCAGCCCCAAACGTTCATGCTCCCAGATCCAGGTGATTTGCATAATATGAACCACCGGGTCCCGGCCCTGCGCTGCCTTGCCGGGAAATCTGGGCTGGCCAGTTTAATCATTGTCAGAGCCCGTGCCCCGGTGGTGCCCGGAGTTTCACCCACACTGCCTTCACGGGCAGCTTTCTTGCCAGGCCCGTGTTTGTTTGCTCACAGCAGCAGGTTCACTCAGCTCACACAGCCAAAACCACCCGTGGGCTCGGGGTGGGCCCTGTGGGTCCCTCCTGGGGTTTGCCTGGGCAGTGGAGCCAGGACTGCCCTGGGCACACACCTGGCCAGGTGGGCAGCCAGCCCTGGTGCAGTGGGGGTGCCCTGGCCGTGCCTGGAGCACCTTGGGGGGCACAGATTTCCCAGAGCAGGAACAGGTCTCAGTGACCAAGCAGGACAAATGTTGGGGACAGGGCACGTGCTGGGAGCAGGGCTCAGGTGGGGACAGGTGGTTTTTGTGGGAATACAGCAGAGACCAGGCAAGTGCCTGAGAACTGCTGCCAGGCTCGTGTTTGTTTGCTCACAGCAGCAGGTTCACTCAGCTCACACAGCCAAAACCACCCGTGGGCTCGGGGTGGTCCCTGGGGTCAGGGTGGGCCCTGTGGGTCCCTCCTGGGGTTTGCCCGGGCAGTGCRGCCAGGACTGCCCTGGGCACACACCTGGCCAGGCGGGCAGCCAGCCCTGGCACTCAGCAGGTGCAGTGGGGTGCCCTGGCTGTGCCTGGAGCACAGCTTTGGGGGGCACAGATTTCCCAGAGCARGAACAGGTTTCAGTGACCAAGCAGGACAAACGCCGGGGACAGGGCACGTGCTGGGAGCAGGGCTCAGGTGGGGACAGGTGKTTTTTGTGGGAATACAGCAGAGACCAGGCAAGTGCCTGAGAATTGCTGCTCTGTCTGTCAGAATGGGTCGATTTTTTCCTGGGGGAGGTCTGGGAGAGGCTGCAGAGCTGTGACAGCCCCTGCCCTGCCATGTCACACGTGCCTGGCACTGGCAGGCACACACACTCAACAGGGACATGTGCCAAGGGACAAGGCAGAGTCATGGGATGCATTTGGGGAAGTACCTTTTGTGGCTCTTGCCTCTCTGGCCTTGGGCAGGGGTACCTGGGGCCCTCTGAGGTTTAGTCCTGCTGGGTTTAGCCCTGTGCTGGCAAGGGAGGCCTGTGCCAGGCCAGTCCCAGCCAAAGCCGGGCACCCCTTTGCCTGGTTCTGGTTCTTTGCTGAGCCAGCCATGTCCCCACCATGGGCAGTCCTGGACACCTGGGAGCAGAGCAGGCCCTGGCATCACAGAGCTACYCCCTTGTCACTTCAGGGTCCTTATCACTCCAAACCTGGCAGCAAACCATCTGCTGTGACACTGTGCTGACAGGCTGTTGCAAACATGGATACTCCAACCTGGCACATGGACCAGCAAGGGCAGGGTGGCTCATGTCCTGTCCCCTGTGTCACATGCCAGTGTGCCAGCCAGGAGGCACCAGGTCCCACCAGCTGATCACCCACCCCAGCTTCATTCCTCCTCAGCACACACAACAGCTGGTGCTGCCAGGCCCTTTTGTTTCCTGGGCACAGCATCCCACAGGGACGTCCCCATGGCAGGGAGCAGCCCTGTCTGTCACTGCCCCAGGGCCACCAGGGAAAGAGACCCAGCCCAGGGCTGCCCCGTGCCCAGGAGCTGGCTGCCCACGGYGCTGCCAGTGCCTCTGCTTGGAAAGCTGCCCCTGGGGAAGGTTTTTCCACCCTCCGCTCCACTGCAGGTGTCCCTGGAGCAGGGTGGGATGTGCCAAAATTTYGCCATCCCCTGGGCCACCAGCCAAGGGGTGATGAAGTGGCCCTGTGGCATTTGGGAATCTCCTGCCCGAGCCGTGCACAGCCCACCCACCCACAGCTCTGCCCCTGGCAGGGAATGCAGGGGCTGCCTGGCAGGGCTGTGTGGCACAGACCACCCGGAGCACCCCTGGCCAGGTGTCCCTTCCCTGCAGAGTGACCTCAGGGAGGCACCACAGCCAGGCCATGCACCCAGGCAGTGCCACCATGGCAGAGGGGCTCCCGGGGGTGACACCCTCAGCCTCCCATGTGTGCCTGGCACACTGGGAGCCCTCTGTGTCCTCCTGAGCCTGMCCCTTCCTTCCCTGGCCTTTGGGAATTAGGAGGCCAGAGCACCTGAGCTCTCCTCCCCAGGAATGCCCTTCCTGCCCCTTTGGCCACTGAGGTGCCACAGGCTGGGCCCTGTGATGGCCCCTGGGGAGATCACCATGGGCAGCCCTCCCCAGAGATGCTGAAGCACTGTGCTGGGAGCTGGGAGGGCATAAGCCTCTCCTCAGGAGTCCCCATGGCCTCCCTAAAGCCCTGGGGCACAGCAAGGTGCAGAACGGTGCCCATGAGGCAGCCCCAGCCCTGATGGGCTCCGAGCAATTCCTCCCTCAGCCCGAGGATGGGTGGCACGGGGCTGCCAGCATCTCACTGCCACAGCTCCCAGGGCTGTGTCCCTGCTGTCCCCTTGCTGCTGGCCCAGTGCACCTTCAGGCTCAGGGGGTGCATGGCACAGGGCACTGCAGCGAGAAAGAGGTGGCCATGAGTGTGACATGGTGACATGAAGACGGGCAAGAAAATGTGTCTGTGGTGCCACGAGTGGCTGAGGCACCAGGTGGGAGCAGGAGCGATGTCACCTGCCCTGCCAGGGGGAGTGGGGCCCATGACACCCCCACATTTGTGACCCAGGGCTGCCACGCACCCTTGCAGCACCACGGAGGCTCAGCCGAGGTGACAGCCGTGTCACAGGCTGAGGGTGACGCAGGGCATGGTGCTGGGGGCACTGCCAGCCCCCAGGGACACCTCGGAGCTGGGCTGGCATTGCTCGGGACGGGCACTGCGGGCTCGTTTGGAGCCGGGCTGCGGCCCCAGGGTGTCGGGGCAGCGGCGCCCGGGCAGGGCAGGGGGTGCGGGGGCAGCGGGCACAGCCCGGGGCTGGCAGCCCCCCGAGCTGCTCGCTCTGCCCAGCCCCACAGCGCTGCCTGGCAAAGGGGCGATGGGGGCTGCAGGAGCCGAGCCCGGCCCCAGGGGCTGCAGGGACGGCTCGCTGTGCCCCTACCCACCCCGGAGGCTGCCCAGCGTCCTTGGGCTCCGCATCGCTCACCTCGGGGGCTCAGCGGGCACCGCACGGTGACACCGGGGCACACATCCCCCACCGCAGCACCCCGCAGCGGCGGGGCCCTGCCACCTCCCAGCATCGCCCCCAAAATCTCCTGCCTGCAGGCCCTGCACTGCCCCAACATCCCCCCGTCCCGCAGGACACGGCGCTGCATCTCCCCGGGGAATCCGGGGGCTCCTGGCAGGGCTGCGTGGCACAGACCACCCTGAGCCCCCGTAGGACCCCCGTCCCCGGCAGAACCCAGCACCCCCTCCCCATCCCCGTGTCCCCTCCCGCGCTCCGGGCGCTGCGGTGGCGCAGCCGGCGCTGACCCCTGCCGGCGGCCCCGCGCCACCGCCCTTCCCTTCCCTTCCCTTCCCTTCCCTT
>JACDOX010000384.1:143809-154714 GCA_014549065.1 Cardinalis cardinalis
TCCCTTCCCTTCCCTTCCCTTCCCTTCCCTTCCCTTCCCCATTGATGCTGCAGGCTCAGGGATGCTTTGACTCCTGCAGGGGTTGGCACTGCCTGGTGGGCACCCTCCTCCTCTTCCTTCTCCTCCTCCTCCTCCCCAGGAGAGGGGCAGCCCCTCAGCCCCTTCCACCACCTCAGCCCCTGAATCTGCCCCCCCTACGGTCAGTTCTGCCCCATCTGCCCAAGGACCTGCTGCCTGCAGGGGCAGGGTCACCTGACAATCCTGGAAATGTTCCTTTGRGAAGCCCTCTAAGATCATCGAGTCCAGCCACTCCCCCAGCTCTGCCACGTTCATGGAACCGTGTCCCCAAGTGCCACATCCACAGGTCTTTTGACCACTTCCAGGGAYGGTGACTCCACCACTGCCCKGGGCASTTGTGCCAAGGCCTGAGCACCATTTTGATGCAGAAATTTCCCCCAACATCCGACCTGAACCTCCCCTGGAACAACTTGAGGCCGTGTCCTCTTGCTCAGTCTTCTCCCAGCCAACAGGATTACAGAATCAGACTGGTCTGGGGTGGAAGGGGCCTTCAATGGCCACCACATGTAATCCCTGTCATGGGGAGGGACACTTTGCACTCCATCCAGAAGGGATGCAGCCACTGCCCCCCTCCCCATCTGTCCCCCGGCCCCTGGGCCAGGCTCATGGGCACAGGAGGGGATGGGAAGCTCCTGGCTGTGCCCTTTCCCTCCCCAAAACCACCTCTGTGCTCAATCCCTTCATGTCAAGAACATTTTATTTGCAAAGACAAAAAGGCAAGAAACAAACAGCCATTGAAAAACGTACAGCAGGAGAGCACAATAACTTACACTATTTACAGGAACACACCAAGGTAGAAAACACACACACACCCCTCATGCTCTGACAAACCCAGCCAGGGCCGGGCTGCACAGCCCCCACAGAGACACCACCAGCCTCCAGGGCAGCTGGCCTCTGGGAAAAGCCCCAAAAGTGTGAAAAGGCATCTGCTGTTGTGCTCCTTGTGCAGAGAGGAGTGATGGAGCAGGGGACACAGTGCTGCAGCTGCCCCACATGAGGCGGGGCAGCACCTGGGGGTGCCAGGCCAGGAGGAGCAGCTGGAAGGAACCAGGGCAGAGCTGTGGTGGGTGAGGGGACGAGCCCTGGGGAGGAGGAGGAAGGTGCAGGGCTGTGGTGGGTGAGGGGATGAGCCCTGGGCAGGAGGAGGAAGGTGCAGGGCTGTGGTGGGTGAGGGGACGAGCCCTGGGGAGGAGGAAGGTGCAGGGCTGTGGTGGGTGAGGGGACGAGCCCTGGGGAGGAGGAGGAAGGTGCAGGGCTGTGGTGGGTGAGGGGACGAGCCCTGGGGAGGAGGAGGAAGGTGCAGGGCTGGGGGTCCTTGTCCCTTCCCAGAAGGGTGAGGGGGGCTCAGGAGGATGAGCAGCCTGCAGGAGACAGTGCAGCTCCAGGGAGCCTGTGGAAAGCAAACTGGAGCCCTGTGCTTGGCAGGGATTGTACCTGGACTCTCTCCAGTGTGAGGCACTGGGAGGAATGGTGAAGAACTGGTGAAGGGCACTGGAAGGACTGGTGAGGGGCACTGGGAGGACTGGTGAGGGTGAGGAGCACTGGGAGAGCACCATGGGAAGCAGGCACTGGGTTTGCAGCACCAAGGCAGGAGGCAGCAATAGAGACTCCAAAGCAGCTGCTCAGAGATGGTGGGGAGGGAACCTGGGGGGCACAGGATGGGACCCCAGAGCTCCCAGCCCAGCCTGTGTCATCAGAGCTGTAGGTGACAGGGAGGGGACACTGCTCAGGAGGGCTCACAGTGGTTTGGGAATCCAGTGCTTTTAGGCTCCTGCCTCTGGTCCAGCCCTGCTCCCTCCACAGAGGCTGGAGCTGTGTGCTGGGGGTGAGGAGACCCCCAGAGCCAGAGTTAGGCCCTGGGGAAAGAAGCATAACCCAGCAAGCTGAGGCAGGAGTGCAGGTATGATCACACCCTTGTCACAAATCCAGGTGCCCAAGGGCAGAGAAAAGTGAGGTGTGTGGTACAAAGGCAGCTCCAAAGTGTCCCAGCCCTGGAGGGGCTCTCAGAGGGGCTCTGAGGCCACCAGAGGGGACTTCAGGTGTGCAGCCAGCACAGTGCACAGGGATGGAACAGCTCACCCACGGGCAAAGAGCCTTCAGCCCAGTCTTCCTCCTCCTGCAGCCTCAGCCCATGGTCCCATTGGAGCTCTGGAGGGCCAGGGAGCAAGGGGCCACCCCTCCTAGAGCCACCTGCATGTGGGACCTTGTGCTTCAGTGTTTGGGAGGACCTGCACCCCAAACTGGCTCAGAGCCCCCTGACCCCTGTGCCCGGGAGCTGCCAGCCTGAGCTGGGGCTCCAGGGCTCCCCTGGTTTATGTTCAGTGCCTGGCACTCAATCTAGACACAACTATGTTCTTGGGAGTGAAAAATCCATCGCACAGCAGAATGAGGTTCTCACAGACATGCCCAGCCTGGGCAGAGGCTTTCCCAGCCCCCAGGCCCTGCTGCCCTGCAGGGGGCTGCAACCAGCCCACCCCAGCAATGTGCTCTGCACAGACMTCTCCCAGCCCAGAGCTCCATCACAGCCACAGAGAGGGAGAAATCTGGGCTGAGCTGAGCCTTTCAGAGCAGCAGGCTCTGGGCATGGTGGCTGGAACCACCTCTGGTCTGCTCTGCACAGACMTCTCCCAGCMCAGAGCTCCATMACAKCCACAGAGAGTATCTGGGAGAGCAGAGGGAGAAATTTGGGCTGAGCTGAGCCTCTCAGAGCAGCAGGCTCTGGGCATGGTGGCTGSAACCAGCCCACCCCAGCAATGTGCTCTGCACAGACATCTCCCAGCCCAGAGCTCCATCACATCCACAGAGAGTATCTGGGAGAGCAGAGGGAGAAATYTGGGCYSAGCTGAGCCTTTCAGAGCCCCCTTTCCATGGGACCAGAAGGGAGCCACAGCCAGGCTGCCAACCAACCCAATCACCAATGGCAACACCACAGATCCTCAGAATCCCACGAGGAATGGGAGCAAAATCTCAGTGTTGCAACTGCTCTGGGGGATCCCAGTGCAAAGGTGGGAGCTGGGGCAGGGACCCCAGCCCTGCTCCCTGCCCAGGAGGAGCAGGGAGGGAACACAGGGGGTGGCTCAGACATGCAGCAAGGTGGGAGCGAGGCCACGTGTCCCCAGGACRAATTCAAGTCAAAACCATAACAATAACAATAATTAAGAGAAAAATAAAAATTCTTACACCACAAACTGCCCACCCCATCCCCAATAGGAAACCCAATGAGAACAGCACCCAGCTTGCACCGTGAGGTAGCTAAACCAGATCAACAGCAAGAAATGCTCTTCTGCATGAGAAACATCAACCCACCCAGGAACTAAGAGCTACACACACACACAAACACACACACACACACAGAGCTATGGGATCACAGTCACCCCTGGCCTGGTTCCAGCCAGGACAGAGTTAAATTTTGCAGTAGCCAGGAGGGGACATGGCCAGAGCCCAGAGGTTCTTTTAGGCCACCTCACATCATTGCTGGGCAGGGAGAAGGGAGTCTTCCCCAGGGAGAAGGGATCTCTTCCAACCAGGGTAACACTGTGGTGAGCATTTGCACGTGATTTGCTCTCTTTTGTACACTTTTGTTATCACTATTGTTGCACTTTTGTTATTAATATTGTTGCTGTTCATTTTTCTAATCTCATTGCTGTTTCCAGTCAATTGTTCCTATCTCTGCCTGTGATTTTTTTACCTTTTGTGCCTCCAATCCTCCTCTCCATCCCACCACAGGGAAGGAAGGAGGTGAGGGTTGTGGCAGCACACACTTGTAGTGGGAACACCAAACTGGGGAATACCAGTCCTAAACAACAACAGGGTTTKTTTGGCATCCAAGGTAGGGCTTGAACAGTTGAGATAACAACAGATCTGCCCAGAGTGGGTTGGAAACAAATTAGATCTCAGCATTTTCTGTATTAGGTACTGAGCCACTGRTGACAACATTGCCTGCTCTGCCCATGTGGGTACCTACCCCTGCTCACAGTTCTGTCTGCTCCCATCACAGTCCCAGTCTCAGAGCAGGGAGGGGGATCAGGACTGCTCTGTTTATGACATGATAACATCAAGGGCAGTGAGGGTCATTTGGGATATTTTGAGTGCTGCTCTTCTACCCTTACCTGGGGCACTTCCTTTGGGAGTCCATTAATAACAATCATGACCAACCCATGGGGGAACAGGGGAAGATGATTTTCCCCAGACTTTCACCCACTTTTCTCCCTTGAGGTCTGTTAAGAGCTTCTGAAGCTCTGAATTCCCTTGGGATGTTAAGGAAATCATGATTTTGCCAGGTGTCCTTAGTGCAGTCCACATAATCTTTGGAGTGAGGAAAGAGATTTCTAGGGAGGTTATGCAGAGACCTGCACAGGAGAGCAGACAGTGTTAAAGGTGACTCCCCACTCTGATGATGAAGATCATTGTTTTTCCTTCCTACCAACCTGTGTCTCAGCTGTCTAAAAAGACTGTCTRAGACTGGACCAGCCCAGGTCCAGTTTAGGACTGGACTTATCCTCCAGCCCAGGACTCTGGACTGAGGAAATGTCCCAYGTCACACCAGTACAGACCAGAGCCTCTGCTGCTGGGAGCAACTGGCCCCCTCTAGAGAGAGGGGACACACCACAAGGCAACCTATGGTTTTACCTGCATGAGCACAGAGAGGACAGGAAGAAGTGGGAAGGAAAACCCAGCTCTGCCCCAGCAGCATGGGTGTGTGAGCTGAGAGGAAAAACAACAACTGCAGGGATTCTTCAGGGATAAATGCCAGCCCAGCTTCCAGTGGGCACATGCTCAGCCAGAATCAAAGGGCTAATGTCACTTCTGATCCTCCTGAACGCACCTCCACAGCTGCAGGAGTGAGCAGTGAGCACCCAGAGGGGCCCTGCCTGCAGCCAGGGGGGCMGAGCAGCACTGGGCTCTGCTGGGCTGTGCATCCAAGGCTGGCCCAGCAGATCCACAGCAGTGCAAGGCTTGAGCACAATGTACTGATGCCATGGAGACACACAGGGCAGGATCCATTTCTCCTCCTCAGAGGCGAGGTCTGCTCTGGTCAGTAGAACATGGCTGTGCTCAGGTCAGGCTGAGCACTCTGCATGTGAATCATTCTCTCTTTTCTATACTTCTGTTATTAACATTGCTGCTGTTTTACTGTTTGTCTTTTATCTCACTGCTGCTTCCAGTAAATTGCTCTTAACTCAAMCTGTGATCTTCATCTTCTGTGCCTCCAATTCCTCTCTGCACCCTGCTGGGGATGGGGGTTTTAGTGGGAGCACTAAATGGGAGAATGCTATTCCTAAATCAGGACCCTCCTCCCKTTAAACCCCCTGCCTCAGGACAGCAATGCCCCAGCACCAGCTCCCTCCCTCCATGGGCTGTGAGAGCCTCGAGGCTGCTGGACACAGCAGCAAGGGAGGCTCAGCATCATCCAGGACTGGCCACGCAGCCCTGGGGTACTGAACAGGCCCTTTCAGCCTGCACACAGGGAGGTGTTGGGGGCAAAGGCAAGGCAGGTCTGACCCTGGGTGCCCCCTTCAGCCATGGCAGCAGGGAAGGCTCAGGGCAGGCACTGGAGATCTCAGAGCAGACAGATCCAACATCAGGCTACAGCCAAACACTTCCCAGAGACACCCCCACACACACAGAGCCCCTCCAGCCAAACCAGCAGAGGAATGAGTGCAGGAACCTCTCCAAGACAGGCCTGGGGGGGAGACACCTCCTGCAGACCCCAGGGCTGTGTGCCACTGGGTGCTGAGGTCTCTGTGCACTTTTGGCCTGCACAGGTCACACAGGATGGATGGGAGCCTCTCTTCATCACAGTCAGCAGTCCTGGCTGTGCAGGGCTCAGCCACATTCACAGGGAGCAGGGATTGTCCTGGGCAGGGTCTCACACACACACACACACACACACACACACACACACACATGTACCATTTACCCTCCAAGGCAAGCCAGCAGGATGGAATTTTCCCAAAAAAAGGCAACCCCCCCTTCCCCACCAAATCAATAGAGATACTCCTGTCTTTCATGATGCAGAGGAATCCCCTCACTCCAGCCACAATGCCTGGAACAAGGGCTGGTGGCAGATGAGCTRGGGCAGGTCAAGGTATCACTGTGGTTGGAGAGAGCAGAGGGGAAATGGTCTGTGCTTGATGGGGCAGGTCCTGGAGCCCCTGGCCTCCAAGATCCCAGTTCAGTGCTGTGGGATCACACGGAGAAATCCTTAAATTTGAGTTCAAGTGCTGCTTCTTCTGCAACAAAGGGGACAGGAGAGTGTGTGAGGCAGGAACACCCATCCTGGGGTCTCCTCGGCCATTCCACAAGAACCCTGGGTGGCCCAGGGCAGGACAGAGCAGGGGCTGGTCCAGTGGGCCACAGGAGAGGTGGAGGGAAGCTCCAGTGTGAGACCAGGGCCTTACCAGCCCCCCTTGAACGGGGGAGAGAGAGAGGAAAGAGCCTGCAGAATGTCCTTGGGGAAACACTCCTGGGTGGAGCCCCCCGACCCTCCAGGAGATGAGATTGTGCAAGATCATCCACTGCAGGATTGTGCTTTGAGCACAGGGGGAGTCAGGGACTTGTGCAAGGTCAGAGTGTGCAACCCCCTCCCCCTTTGCTCCTGCCACAGTGACTCTGGCTGCTCCCTGCCTTCCTGGCTCCTCTCCAGCCTTGGGTCCATGCAGGCCCAGCCTCAGCAAGCTCCAGTCCAGGCAGAGTCTGAGGGCAGAACCTGAGGGAAGGACAGACACAGCCACAGCAGTGGGGTGCCAAATCCAGCCTTGGCCTTTTTGCCCTGGAACCTCCATTCTTGCTTCATTTCTCCATCTCAAGGGGGTTAACTGGCTGCAGGAACCCAGCACAAAGCCCTGATGGGGTCACAATGYCCAGAGCAGGGCTGAGCAGGCTGGGCATGTGGGGAAGAGCCCAGAGCCAGGGGGCAGCTGAGTTTACAACTGGGGTTTGGAGAGTGTCAGAGGAACTGCAGCAGGTCTGTCTGGAAGCTGCCCAATGGAGAACATCCCAGGCTTGCTGTGCCTCACGAGATGGGACATGGCAAAGGATGCCAGAGTGCACCCTCCAACCACTGGGGACACGTCCACACAGGAAAGGGAAGGCTGGGAGTACCAGGAAATCCTTCTGCAGTCCCCACAGCAGAGGTGTCTCACAAGGAATGGCTCCAGAGAAGCATCCTCTGTGTGGTGGTCCTGGCCAGCAGACACCAAATGTCCTCGTGGAGTGGAGAAGAGTCCTGCAGGAACCAGCACAGCATGGCAGAGCCATGGCAGGAGGGAGCTGGGTGTCTCTGAGGAGTCAGGGATCTCTGACCCCCAAAGTCCTTACAGCAGGATGGCTGAGAGATGAAACATTTCCTGTCCACTGGAGAACCATCAGAAGCCTCAGCAGGAGGGCAGGTGGAGCTGCTGGTGCCCCACAGAGCTGCTTCCTCCCAGGAGCTGACAGTGCTCAGAGTACCAGAWGCAGCATTGTCCACCCCGTTGGGTCAGGCACAAAGAAGCCCCTGTGCTGGGCTGAGCTCCTGTGGGTGGCTGAGTCCTGAGAGCAGGGGAGGTGCCCTGCCCCTCACCCTGCCCCACGCCTTCCAGTCCTTGTGCAGTTCCTAGTTTGACCCCGCAGGCAACCTCCTCCCACTCCAGAGCTTCACTGTCAAGTCGCTGAGGAACAGAGGTGAGAGGGACAGCATGACCCAGGGGTTGGGGCAGGAGCCCCACAGCACTGCCCCACAGGGTGCTCACTCCCCTCCCCTCCCCAGCACGGCAGCATGCAGCCCCCCAAGCTTCCAGGCCCTTTTCCCTTGGCAGGAATTGTCTGATGCACTTTGGGGAGAAGGCAAACCCAATGGGGCTCAGCCTCCAGCTCACCCCACTGGCAGCAGCTGGGGACAAAGGGAAAGGGTGACCTCCAGGGCTGACCCCACACCAGGACTCCTACCCGCCCTGAATGAGCTCCAGCAGTGAAATCCAGGGAGCTGCTTTGCTCATGGGGCATGGGCTGATTTGGGGGTGGCTGCTGACTCCCAACCCACTATCCATGCAAAGGCACGGGCAGGCCATGGCTTCCCACTGAGGTGCCAAAGTAGATGTGGGCACTTGGCGAGGAAAAAAAACCAAAAAGAAGTGAAACTAAGGCAGGGGGATGACTGGGCCAAGGGGGTGAGTCCATTCTAACAAAGACTTATCAAGTGGGGAAAAACTCAGAATAGTTTCATACCGTGAAGAAGCAGCTCAGACCAGAGAAAAAACGGGGGGGAGGGAAAGAGAGAGAGGAGCAAAAGCAACAGTGAGAGGGACAGAGAGAGGGGAGAGATGGAGAGAAAAGGGAAGGAGAGACGGAAGAGGAGCATATGAGCAAGAGAGTCAAAGAGCAGRAGGGTCAAGGCAGACTAGTAGCACGGCCCTTTATGGCAAGGACGCGTCGTGGAAGGCAAGGGGTGAGCCCAGGCACGTAATTCCATAACTTTACCCGGCAGTCACTGTGGCACAGATGGGAGGGGGGGAGAAGGAGAGGCAGAGAGAGACAGAGAAAAAGGAAGGGAGAAAAGGGACAGGGTCGAAAAGAGGATATCAGAGTCTTGCTGCTGAAGAGCTCCCCGAGAGCAGCAGCCAATGCCCAGCCCCGAGGGAGAGGGGTCCCTGCGTGGGGAGTAACCCAGGGCATCACCAGAGCGTGGGCAGGGGGTGGCCAGGGACAGCTCTTGGCACTGCAGTGGGCAGGCCTGGCCGTGGGCAGCTACGGTGGGCACAAGGAGATGAAGAAAGGACTAAAAGCTGCGATTCCCTCCCCGCTCCCTGCTCACCCAGCACCCACCCAGCCCCAGGGGCACAGCTCAAACCCAGGGTCTCCCCCTTCCCAGGGGCCACGGGGGCAGAGCGCCGGGGGCTCACCTGGAGGCAGTGAAGATGTGCTTGGAGTTGGTGCAGATGGCGTTGATGGGGCTGTCATGGCCCTTGATCTCCCCCACTGGGGTGAAGGTGTCCACGTTCCAGACCTTGATGACGCCGCCTCGGCAGGCGCTCAGCACCATGGGGCGCCCGGGGATGAAGGCCAGGGCACACACCCAGTCTTTGTGGGCATTGGGGATTTGCTGGAGGCACAGAGCACAGCCATGACCAACCCCACCTGCAGCACCGGGGGCAGCCTCATGCACCCATCCTGGGTGGCTGGGTCCTCACTGTCTCAGGGAGCTCAGCTCCTCACTGACACCCCAGCACTGACTGGGACTGGGGAACTGGAGGTGCCCAGGTAGGAGCCAAGGGTGTGGGCTCAAAMTCATGGCTTGGTTTCTCCCTTGGGCAGGAGACAACAACCCGGAATTCAGGGTGGAACACAACCCCCCACACTGCAACTGATGCCTCAGCCTGTCTGAAGGAGAGCCAAGCACCCTGCTGGACAAATTATGGGGGCACAGCACACCCTCACCCTCACCCACTCCCAGGACTGGGAGTGCCCTCCCTGGCGAGCTCCACTGGCACCAGGTTCCTGGACAACCCCCCAGGCCCCAGCAGCAACCCCCCCTGCCCTGTGCTCCCCTCCAGACCTGGATAAGTTCCTGCTGCTCCAGATCCCATTTCTTGATGCCGTTGTCCCTGGAGCCACTGAAGAGGACATCTCCCTGGATGGCCAGGCACTCGATGCCATCGTAGTGAGGGGGCTCGAAGTTGTGAGTGGGGCTGATATTGCCCACCATGCCCTCCGTGATCTCAAACACCTGGGGGAGAGCAGCAGGTAACARACCACAGATGGCACTGGGGACTTTCTCTCCTGGGGAGTTTGGCCACCACCCTCTGTGTCCCAGGCTCAGGGACACAAAATCAGAGTGATTTTGGGAAGGGGACTGGGCATTGGCTACTGGAGGCTTTTGGGGCTGAGGGTCCTGCCACGAGCAGAGGAGATCTGCCAGCAGGGACAGCCCCACTCTGCTGCATTTCACTCATGGKGAGCCTTCACACTCCTCTGGAGCCACACTGACAGCTGAGGGGGATCCTGTCTCACCATCTCACCACCCCTCCCCACTTCCCTGGGGACAGCTCTAATTCAAGCTGCTAAAACCTGAAAGGAAGGGACAGGCTCCTGCTGTGCTGCAGCTGTGACTCAGCAGGCACAAGGCATCTCTGTCAGGGGGGGATTATGGAGCAGAACAGTGAACTGCTCATCTGGGTCAGCCCTCACATGAAAATCCCAACCAGAGTCTGATGCATGAGAGAAATGCAATTTCTTCTCCAAAGGTGCATTGTGGACCAAGCAAAAGGCAAGATTTGGGAAGAGGAAACAAGGGAAAACCTCACATGCAGAGGTGAAAACAGAATCGGGGCTCAGCTCTCAGGAGGAGAGAAGAGTGAGGGGTTACCAACATCTGGGCYTCCCTACAGGACTTCAAAAATGAGGGTGTTAAGGTGGTAGGTGCTGCTGCCTGTCTCTTGTCCCCAGCAAGACTGTTTCTCCCTTTGGGAAGGATGATCTATGGTAAGCAGTTAATGGTGTTTCCAGGGCTGAGGGCTTGGGGATTGACCAAGGGGGGAGTTCATGGGATGCTACAGGACTGGGGGTGCTGCTCCCCAGGGAGCAGAGTACCTTGACGTAGTGATCTTTGGAGCCCGTGACCACCAGGTCGTGGTTGCTCGGGGTCTGGCTCACTGTCAGGCACATCACGGGCCCGATGTGGCCGCTCAGCTTCCCCACGGGCTGCAGCCTGAGGGCAGCAAGGGCACAGCTCAGCCCCTGCCCGTGCTGGGGCTCCTCCCGAGGGCCCTCCCACACCCAGCCCCACACCCAGCCTGACACACCCAGCCTTACACACCCAGCCTCACACACCCAGCCTCACACCCAGCC
>JACDOX010000384.1:162483-177612 GCA_014549065.1 Cardinalis cardinalis
TGTTTACCTGAAGGAATTTGGTAATTGGATTTTGCTGAGGATTGTTGTGTTTCCTTGGCCAATCACACAAAGCTGTTGCCTGACTGTCAAGAGACAGCTACCAGTTTTCTTTAGTATTCTTTAGCATTCATTGTAACATAAATATAGTATAATATAGTATAATAAAAGAGAGTGTTCAGCATTCCAAGGCCTTGGAGTCAGATGTCAATCATTCCTGTGATGGGGGCATCCTGATATTACTATAATACTGTATTATACTATAGTATACTATTAAGAAAAAACCCATCTGTGGAGACAGGTGGGCATGCCAGCCCTCTCCCTTGGAGAGGGATCCCTTGAATGGGTCAGGATAAGATCTCAAACTCTCCTGGACTGAGAAATCCTCCTTGGCCATGGTGAGTTCCCAGCATGCTTTGGAACCCCATGTAGATGTGTTGGGACTGATTGGTTTTCCCCCTCTGTACCACCCCTGCTTTTCCCCATAAAACCCCAGTTTCTGCCCTGTTCAGGAGGRAGCTGCTGTCCCTGGCCTCCTTTGCAGGGTGCTGGAATAAAGGAACTCTGCAGAATAACTACRTGGGGCTCCTGTCTCTTTGTCCCTGTGTTGGCCAGGGTRCRCCTTGCAAGGCGGAGCTGAAATCACCAAGAGCTGAAATCCYTGCTAAGAGCCGAGCTGGCTGCCCCTTGCTGAGGTTACCCAGCGGCTGAAGGACTGCCTGAGACCCCTAGAAAGTGTCTCTTGCAGGACCTCTCTCTGGGAAGGTTGTGGCATCCAGGCTGAGCCATCAGACTCCCATCACCCTTGCATCCAGTCCAATACAGCTTTGACCTAACTGGTCCTTGAWTCYAAAACACCATCACMAGTGGCCAATTATAAAATCACCCTTTAGTAAACCAATCTCCATAACACATKCCACATGTGCACAATGACAGGTGCAGCAAGTGGACATAAGAATTGTTCTCATTCTTTTCTCTGAGCTTTCTCAGAGCTTYCCAGGAAAATCCTGGGAGAGCTGTGTCTCTCTCTGTTCAGGGATATGTGGTTACCACAGGTGATGCCTTGTCAAGGYTGAACAGAGCCTAGAACAGAGGCTGGACAGAGCTAAAGAATAAAGYAGGGATTTATTAGGAGGCCTCAATGGATCCRCCTTGGRCAGCACAAGAGCCCAGCTTACATTTTGTCTGGGGCAAAGCAACCTYATAGAARTRCCACTACTATRGKAGAATTGTGCCTAAAGACAAAAAARCTTTTAYTCTCTAYTGYAGCTTTTTAGATACTCAARGCACTGAGTATGTTTCTACTAAAAGCTAAAATCTATATTCTAAATCTRTATTTCTATTTCACTTTGTAGCTTTATATAKCTCAGTTTCTCCAGGGGTTTCAGTTCAATCMTTGWGCTTAGATTTCCCTCCAGGCCTGTGCCCTGAGGGGTTTGTATTCCAACACCAGCCAGGGCTACGCCCCAGGTGACCCCAAAATGGTCACAAAATGCACAGCTGCTCATGGGGTCTCACACTTTTATAAGTTCTGCTCCATTTGCATATTGGAGTTAATTGTCCAATTCCAGCTTTACCCCATGATGTCCCACCYTGCTTGTTTTTCTCTCTGCAGCCCACGGTGTTTGTGCTYTTRGGCCTGAGATTTGGATCATTTGTCCTTGGTGCCCAGCTAGAGCAGGAATTGTTTTGTCTCCCTGCTCTGTGCACAGAGCTCACCATCCCTTTATGTGAAACCCAGACCCACACACTAAAGCAGCACAGAACCTGAAAAATAGAAAAGCTAAACTGAGGCATCAGGGAGGATGARACCAGAGGCACTGAGGAACCACAGGGCTGTCCCCAGGCTGGCACAGCTGGGTCCCACACTGAGGAACGGCCCTGAGGTATCCCTGTCCCTCTGGCCACCAACAGGAGCCCTGTCCCACAGGCCAGCCTGCAAAGGCAGCCAAGGATCAGGGTCTGTGCATGACTCAGAGCATCCTGCCCTGGCTGCCAGCTGAGTTTGCCCTGCTCTCCTCCAGTGCCTCTCTCTTCCCACAGGAAGGGCTGGTGAGTGCTGGCACCCAGCACAGGGCAGCGAGGTCTTGGCCTCTGTGCCAAGAGAGGAGCCAAGGCAGGTGAGCTGAGGCTGGATGGGGAAAGGAGACCTGTGCCAGAGCAAGTGGGTAACTCTGACCCACTGCAGGAATGTGCCCCGTGTTGACAGAGTGACAAAACCATCCTTTGTCCCCTTAGARAGGAAAGAAACCCAGAACTTTCCTCAATTAGGTGAAAAAGCCCCCTGATAGGCCTGGGGACTTCACCTCAAACTTAAGGATAGCCAATTGGACAGAAGCCAAAAAGTCCCACCTGGGCAATTTACTAGAAAAATAAGAGAACAAAGAAACCAATCACTTTTGTGAGGTGTTTTACCAGGAGCAAAAACTTCTTGCACCTGGCTCAGTTTTTCTGTTTGTTATTTTGCCTTTTATTAAACCTTTTTGTTTCCAACACTACCATAGAAGCCATCCTGCTGATTTTGTGCCTCCAAAGGCAGCTGAGCTATCTTGGGTGAGTAACAGACCTCCAAGAGCTTATGAGACCTGGCTCGAGGAGGCTGCTATTACTACCTAYCATCCTGTCCTAACCTTGGAGCCCTACTCCAGACTGGCAGCCACAGCTACAGTCTGTTCCACGATCCCTTCTGGTCCTCACACTCCTCACAGAGCCCCATGTTTCCCACTGAAGAGGCTGTGATTTACCCAGACACTGCTGTTTGTGGCTGTGCYCCCATGGGAGCTGCCAGCTCTCAGAACAGCTGCAAAATCTCTTCAAAGCTCCTGACCTTTAACAAGTGCTGGATTCTGCACCTGGGACACAGCAGCCCTGGCTGTGTGTACACAGCAGGGAACAGAGGCTGGAGAGCAGCTGTGGGAAGGGACCTGGGCATCCTGGTCAATGTACATGAGCCAGCCAGGAGGGACACCCATGTCCTGGACACACCAGCACAGCATGGCCAGCTGGGCAGAKGGGATTGTCCTGCCCTGCTCTGCACTGGGGTAGCCTCACCTCAAGCCCTCAGGGCAGTTTTGAGCACCACAATATAAAAAAGACATTAAACCATTGGAGAGCATCCTAAGGAGGGCCATGACAATGGTGAAAGGTCTGGAGGGAAAGCCTCATGAGGGGCAGCTGAGGTCACTTGGTTTGTTCAGCCTAGAGGGGAGACCTCACTGGGGTCTTCAATGTCCTCCTGAGGGGCAGCAGAGGGACAGGTACTGATCTCTCCCCTCTCATGACAAGTGACAGGACTCACAGGAATGGCTGGAGCCGAGCTGGGAGATGTTTAGGTTGGATGACAGGAAAAGGTTCTTCCCCCAGAGGGTGCTGGGGCACTGAACAGGCTCCCCAGGAAGTGGGCACAGCTCTGAGCCTGTCTGAGCTCAAGAAGTGTTTGAACAATGCTCCCAGGCACAGGGCAGGATTGTTGGTGTGTCCTGCACAAGGCCAGGAGGTGGACTTGATGATCCTGATGGGTCCCTTCCAACTCAGCATATTCTGTGATTTTATGACCCTGAGTCTTTGCTGCAGGAGTCCCCATGAGTTCCCTCACCCCAACCTCCCTGTTCCCTAGGGGAGCAGCACTGCAAACTGGCACCAAGGAGCTGTATCTGGCCATGYAGGCTCTGGGAATGGCCTGTGCAGAGCCAGAGCAGCCCAGAGTGCCCAGGTCCCAGAGCGACGTACGTGAGGGTGCGGACGCAGCGCGCGGAGTCGCGGATGTCCCACACCTTGATGTACGACGTGGACACGGTGAACACCAGCCCCGTGTGGCTGCAGTACTTGATGGAAACCACATTGTTGGGGTGGCCCTTGAGAGAGGCGATTTCCTGGCCTGTCACCAGGTTCCACATCTTGCAGCTGCGGTCTGTGGGAGGAAGAACATGCCCAAGAGTGTTGGGGTTGTCTTCTCCAAGGGCATGGTGGCCTGGGGACAATATTCCCTCTGAGCATGTCCCCCCACCCACAGGGCCAGAGGAAAGGAGCCAGCCAGCCCCAGCACAGGGGCAGGGCTCAACACTGAAGACAGGGACCATCCCTGTAATGCCAACGCTTCCCCTGCTCCCACAGCATCTGCATCCTCCCTGCCCATCACCCACCTTTGGAGCCGGTGAAGAGCAGCTCATCGGTGGCATCCAGGCAGAGCACAGGCTTGGTGTGTCCCTCTGCCACTGAGACACACTGCAGAGGGGCTGTCCGGGCATTCTTGGTGCCACCCACCGGGTTGATGATGCCCCTTCACAGGAGAGAGAGAACAGGTACAGCGTGGGGTGGAGAGGCACGGTGCCCACAGCCCCAGGGCATGGAAGAACATGAGCTGGTACCAAGCCCAGAGTGAGACAGGCTGCTCCACCTGAAGGAGGCCTGTCTGAGCTGAGCTCTCTGTGGAGACCCCAGAATGTCCCCATGGGCACCCCCTGCCCACCTCTGCCCCTGCCATCACACAGGGAAAGGGGGAGGCTGCCCAGTGACCTCTGCTCTCCCTCCAAACCTCTCCTGCCTCACCAGCACAGACCCAGGACAGTTCAGGAGACTCAGCTCCTTGGCCCCAGGTCCATTTTGGGGCAAGCTGTGCCCTCTCCAGCCTGAAGCTGGAGCTCTGCTGGGATAATGTTTCAGAGTTCCAGTATCAGCACCCCATCCCTTGGAGGCTGTCACCCTCTGGCTGGTGGCATTTGAAGACAGGGCTCGCTCCTTCACACAGATCCCAAGGGTGACAAAGGGCAGCACCAGCATCTGCCCCYCACATCCCTGCTGCAATGGCTGTTCCTGCCCCCACTGCTGGCTCTGGGCAGGAGAGCACCCACCCCTGCCAAGGAACACTGCTCTGTGTCCTGGGGGACATCACCTGCCAAACCCTCACTTCAGACATGCTCAGGGTGCTGAGCACCACCAGCCTGACCCTCCTGTGTGTGACCCCTGGCAGGGGTGTGACCTGGTCATCAAGCACAGCCACAACACCCCAAGTTGTGCTAGTTTCTTCTTTACAGGCAGGAAAACTGATGCACGGGGCTAGAGAAGGGCAAGGTTTGCATTAGTTGTGAGGACAAGCACAGGCTCATTAATTGGGTTTGGAAATCACATGCATGTGATGTTCCTCAGCTCTGCACTTAGCAAAGCCAAGCCAACAGCCCTCCCCACACCCACAGTGCTTCCACCAGCCTCAAAGCAACTGAATCCAAGGGGAAATCCCTGCACTGCATCCTCCAAGGACTTTGAGTGGCTCCCTGACTACAAACTGCCCAGGGTGACCCTCTCAGGCTGGTCTGGTGTCACCTCCCCAGTGACAGGGGGCCTGCAGGAGCTGCAGAGGGAGGGGACACCTGGGTGCTGGACAGCTGATCATGGAATCATGGAATGGTTTGGGTTGGAAGGGACTTTAGCCACTCTCTCATTCCATGCCCAAGCCATGGCAGGGACACCTTCCACTAGACCAGGTGGCTCCAAGCTCCATCCAGCCTGGCCTTGGACACTTCCAGGGATGGAGCAGCCACAGCTGCWCTGGGCACCCTGTGCCAGGGCCTCACCACCCTCACAGGSAAGAATTCCTTCCTAACATCTAGTCCAAATCTCTCCTCTTTCAGTTTTAAACTGTTCCCCCTTGTCCTGTCACTATTAGCCCATGTACAAAGTTGCTCTCCCTCTTTGTTATGAGCCCCTTTAGGCACTGGAAGGCTGCAATGTTCCTAAAGGATGGGGGAAACGTGGCCCTTGTTCTGGGAGACCTCTGTAGTGGTGGATGCAGGGAGAGAAGCCCAGGAGAACCTTAACTCCAAGGCTGAGCTCTGCACCACAATCTGAGATTTCTTTAGGGAGAGACTGACCTTAACCAACTCAGCACCAGGGCAGCACAACCAGGCACGAGCTGAACCTGAGATAACTGCCTGGAAGAAGCTTGCACAAAGGATGTACTGCAAGCACCCCTCCCATCATCTCACCATCCTGCTGGAGAGCTGGGGAAGGGCTGGGACGTGGTGGCCTCATGCTGGCAAGAACCCATGAGAGCTGGAGGAGAACATGCTGCCAACCCAAAGCAGCCAGCACCCACCAGTGAGCCCAGCACCACGTACCAAGGGCTAATCCAAGCAGGAACAGCTTGAACTGACAGCATCAGGCACCAGGCATGCCAGGGGGGACAGACACACAAGCTGGGATGGGGGAGAGCAGCAAGCTGCAGGCAGAGCATGCAGGGACAGGGAGAGCAGGCATCTGACAGAGAGAAGGAGGAGCAGAGGAAGGGATAATAAATAGAATTGTCTATACCTCAGCACCTCCGAGACAGAGGAATCGCTGTCATCAGACCTAGGGGCAGAAAATTAGCAGGATTATGGGAGAGAAAACCCAGACTAGAGAAGGCAGCAGTGGAGTCAGAGGTGGAAGATTGTTATTGCATCCAAGCCAGTGTAGGATAGAAAGAAGGAGTGGAGGGAGGGAGAAGGAGAAGCACACATGGAGAACCAAGGGAGAGCAGAAGAGCAGGAGGGCACGTGAGGAACAGACAGCAGGTCTCCATCAGGGAACACCAGCGCTGCTAGCAAGCCCAGAGCAGCACCTGACCTGCTGCCAGGAGAGGCTGGAGCAGCACTTGTGGCTGGATGCCAGTCCATCAGCTTCCTCTGAGCCCTCATCCCCTCACCCCATCCTGCTCCCTCGTCTTTCCAGGGGTCCAAGTCTGGCACYGCCCTGTCTGCGGGCAGAGGCCAGCACTGTGAGCTCAGAGGGGCACAGTGGGCAGGAGCACAGCCCTGGCATGGCAGCTGCTCCATCACAGGGAGAGGCAGGGAGGTGAAGAGGTGACAGGACACTGGCTGGAGCCAATCCAAGCCCTGGTGATGCTACACACCCCCACAGGACTCAGTACAGGCCATGTGCTATCCTGGTCTGGGTTCCCCTGGCTCAGACACTCTCGCCCCAGCAGGACTCACTTGTCCAAGGCAGATCCCTGGCTCTGGGTGCTCGTGAGACGGGAGAAGACGTTGCGGTCGTTGCGCGGACGGGTGGGTGGGGAGGAGGGCGGTGTGAAGCCGATGTCTGCAGGCCTGAGCCAAAGGATCAGAGGGACACATGACTTGGAACTGCTCACCTGGCACCTGACTGGGCCCAGAAGGAATCCTGGGCCACAGAGCCCCCCTGCCCATGTCACGTTTCTCCCAAGCTCACCTGGCAGGCTGCCCACGGTCGTAGGAYTTCCGCCGGGTCAGGGGTGAGGTGTCCGAGCCCCGGGACTGCCTGGGACTGCAGCAAGTGAACAAAGCAGAGTGGGTGCCTGCCCTGCCCCAGGATCCCTCCACAATACCTCTGTCCTCCCCCAGAAGAGCAAACAAGAGATTGGGCTGGAGTCACAATCTCCAGGCAGCCCACAAGAGCAGAGGCTTTTGGCAGCCCAAGCCACCTCCAAAAAGGCTGATAACCCAGAGCAGGGACTTGGGGACCCTCCTGGTCCTTCTCCCTGCTTCTGAAGTATCCTCTCTCCATCTCCCCACTCCCTTCCCTGCTTCTGAAGTATCCCCTCTCCATCTTCCCCCTTCTTTCCCTGCTTCTGAAGTATCCTCTCTCCATCTCCCCACTCCCTTCCCTGCTTCTGAAGTATCCTCCTCTCCATCTGCAAAGGACACCAACACACTCCTACACTCTCCAAGCCCCGCTGAGGAAATTCTCCACTGCATGCTGTACCCAAGCATGGACAGATGCAGGATTGGGCTCCCCTCACCCCTCTGCACCTCCACAGGCCAGACACAGCTCCCCAGGCCATGCCCCCTGAGTGTCCCAGCCACTGGTGGCCCATGCTCACAAGGTGCTGCCCCGGGTGGGCAGGCTGATGGTGCGGGACACCTTCTCCTTGTAATAGGGGTCCCGGATGGAGAAGCCAATCCCGTCCTCCTTGATCTCCATGAGGGACGCCAAGGACTTGGTGATGTTCTTGGTGGACACGTCCAGCGTGGGTCCCARACACTCAGCTGACACTGCCTTCATCTGCCCCGAAAGCTTGGGCTCTCCCTAGAGCAGGGCAGAGGGCTCAGGGCGGGCACACGGGGGCAGTGGAGCAGCCAGCAATGGGGGCTGGAAGAGTTTGTGCTCTCTGGCCACAAACCAGCTCCCCCCATCCCACTGGGATGCCCATCAGCCAGCTCTCCAGCAAACATGACAGCCTGTACAGAACAGTGGCTGCTTCCCTCCATGGGGACATCCTCAGTGCCACTCAGATTTGGAAGGTACTGCCTGGTGTGGTGGGGGCTTCCCAAGTCTCTGGTGCTCCAGGACAGGACCACTGTACCAGGAGACCCTGGTTCTGCCCATCCAGACAGCAGCCACACTGCCTTATGCCAAGCCTGGCTCCCCAAGGTTCAGACTGCAGAGCAGAGGCCTGAAGCATCACTGAACACCCCTCCATCCCTCCTCCCAGCCTCTGTGACCAGGCCACACAAAAAGGCCAACTAACCTTGAACTTGAAGTCATCCTGGCTTGCTGAGCCCTTCATGGTGAAAGACTGGGAGATGCTGCAAGGAGAAAGGAGCAAAGATGGATCTTCAGTGCCAAACTCTTCAGAAAGCTGGTGCCACTGCTCCACCACACTCCTTGGCTCACCCTCTGCCCCCTAGCACCCTTTCTCCAAGGAATGACCAAGTCTTCACTCCCTGCTCATGTCCAAGMGACATTCTGCTCCCCCCACCAAGGGCTGGGCACCACAGAAAAGCTCAGGTGGAGCTTTATTCATCCATGTCCCTCTACGAGGTCCATGAATGGCATCAGGCAGTGCCAGGCTGGGTGCTCACCTCCCATCTGARGCCAGGCTGAACTCTGAAACCTCCTCATCTGTGCTGGTGTAGCCATTCTCTGTGAGAGGGAGACAATGCATCAGCAGAAGGGATCCAGAGGGGACCCCACTGTCACCAGCCCCTCCAAACCCTGCAGCAGAGGGGGCAGCCCAGGAAGGCATGGGGGGTGACCCAGTCCCTGTCCCTGTTATCCATGGCCAGAAGGGCATGGGGGGTGACCCAGTCCCTGTCCCTGTTATCCATGGCCAGGAGGGCATGGGGGGTGACCCAGTCCTTGTCACTGTGATCCATGGCCAGGAAGGTGTGGGGAGTGACCCAGTCCTTGTCACTGTGATCCATGGCCAGGAAGGYGTGGGGAGTGACCCAGTCCTTGTCACTGTGATCCATGGCCAGGAAGGTGTGGGGAGTGACCCAGTCCTTGTCACTGTGATCCATGGCCAGGAGGGCATGGGGACTAACCCAGTCCCTGTCCCTGTTATCCATGGCCAGGAGGGCATGGGGAGTGACCCAGTCCTTGTTCCTGTTATCCATGCCCAGGAGGGCATGGGGAGTGACCCAGTCCTTGTCCCTGTTATCCATGGCCAGAAGGGCATGAGGGATAACCCAGTCCTTGTCCCTGTTATCCATGGCCCGAAAGGCATGGGGGGTGACCCATCCTTGTCCCTGTTATGCCATGGCCATGAGGGGTGACCCAGTCCTTGTCCCTGTTATCCAGGGCACACACTCCCACCCAACATGGCCCTTAGGCAGGGTCCCAGCCACAGCTCCTCCTGCCGGCCCAGTCCAGGTGGGCACCCAGCCCACAGGCAGCACACCTGGCCTGAAGCTGCACCTGCCTGAGGCCCCACCTTGCTGGACGTTGTGGATCAGTGCCTGCAGCTCGGGGTGGGACTCAGCCTTCTCCCTGAGGGCGTCCAGCAGGGCGTGGTTCTGTGAGGAGCTGGCCACGTCCGTCTGCCGCAGGCGCCCCTCCAGCAGCCGGATCTGCGCCTCCTTCTGGGCCACCTGCAGCCCCTGCGCAGGCAATGCTGGCACTCAGGCAAGMTCCTGGCCCCCAGGGCCCCACCCTGTCACCCAGGAAGAAGCCCTGTCACACATGCACAGCTGCCAGCCCCACACCTTGTCGATGGAGGCTTTCAGGAAGTTGTCCAGCAGCAGCCGGGCTTCGGCCAGGGAGCAGGAGCTGATCACCACCGAGGTGTCCGTGGAGTCCAGCTCCTCCTGAAACACAGAGGGACAAGGGCTGGATGCAGCAGGGTAGCTTTACTGCTGGATGGGCCTCCATGGCAAGCACAGCACTTCCATGACCCTGCAAGCACTGCCCAGTCCAACCCACACCCTCCCCAGTCTGCCCAGTGGCTACTGGGGAGATCCAACCATGGGACTGTCCAGTGCTGAAGGGTTTACACACTGCTACAGAAATTCTGGTTCCAACACAAAACTAGACACTGAACAGACACCAGGCTCACCCAAATCCACAACCCAAAGCCTAGTGTGAATTAACAGCAGCCCTTCTTCCCTGCTAATCAAGGTGACAGCTGGAGACAAGCCAGGGACAGCACACAGCCTCCATATCAGGCTGCAGGAATTGAGGGGAGTTGGGAGCTGCCCAGTGGCATGCCCAGTATCACAACTGGACACAAAACCTAGATGGTTTCTGCTGGGAAAAAGCCAGTCCTCCTGGGATGTTTCCAGTGCATGAAGCAACAACAACGGGTACAAGTGATCACCAGCCCCATGGGCAGATGGGGGCTGCAGGCTCCCTAGAATTCCAGGGCAGCAGCAACCTGTTCATGGACATGCAAGGACCTGCCAGAACTYCTCTCTGTAATTAATCACCTAATGGGAAGTGACTGTGTGGGTGAAGCCCCACCAAGAGTGACAGCTCAGAGGACTCTGGGTCCTCTGAGCAGAGCCCAGCCCCAGCTRGCTGTGCCCAAGGATGCTCTTTCCACAGAGGGATGCTCTCATTTCCTCCCTGCCAGCCAGGCCCAGTCCTTCTGCTCACCTTGGTCTCCTCAATCTGCATGATGGTGGCCTGGCAGTCTGAAATGCTGTCGTTGATATAGTCAATGTTGGCCCCCAGCACCTCAATCTCCTCGTTCAGCTCTTGCAGACCCTTCTGCTCCTTGGGGCTCTCTGCCTGCAGCTTTGCCCGCTTGCCCAGCAACGCCTCCTGCAGCAGCGACAGCTCCTCACGTTTCTGASGGAAAAGGGAAGGGGGATTAGCACTGTCCACATGGCCACCTCCCTGTCCTGCAGCCACCACCCAGCCCTCTCTGTCCCCAGAGCCACAGCCACCTTGATGAGCCTCTCCATGTCTGCCTCGAGGTTGACAATGGTCATCCTCTGCATGACAATGTCGAAGATGCGCCGCTCCAGCGACTGCCACTTGAGGCGGGCGGCTTTGCTGAAGGTCTGGCTCGACCCCTTCTTGGGGAACTTCTTCCTACAGCCAGAGGGAAGAAGAGGAATTTGGGCAGATGGCCACACCCTGCTGGAGAGCTAGGCTTGCCCCAGGATCTGGGATCTGGCTGGCCAGAAACAGAGGATGCATCTGTGTTGTTTCTGCATTGCCCAACTGTAGGAATGTGCTCTCTGTTGACAGAGTGACAAAACTATCCTTTGTCTCTTTAAAAAGGAAAAAAGCTCAGAAGTTTCTTTCTTTGATTAGGTAAAAAGAYACCTCATAGGACTTGGGGGACTTCACCTCAAACTTAAGGATAGCCAAATGGACAGGAGACAAAAAGTCCTGCCTAATTTACTAAAAAAGAAAAGAACAGAAAAACTAATCACTTTTGTGAGGTGTTTTACCAGGAGCAAGAACCTCTTGCACCTGGCTCAGTTTTTCTCTGTAAAGAGTTTTGTTATTTTGCCTTTTATTAAAACTTTTTTGTTTCCAACACTGCCACAAAAGCCATCCTGCTGATTTTATGCTTTCTAAGGTAGCTGAGCTATCTTGGGTGTGATACAGATCTCCAAGAGCTCATGAGAYCTGGCTTGAGGAAACCATAYATCACCCAACTTTTCCTCTTAGCAAAGCAGGACAAGGGATGAGTCCAGCAGGGTTTGTGCCACAACATTTAATCCTCATGKAAGGCCAGCTTTGAGCTCAAATCCAGGTGGCAGTCACACTCTGCCAGCACAGCTTATCACAGGATCASTGATTTAATATGGCTCAAGTGGATGCTAAGCAGCCACTAAGCCATCCTTCAATTTCCACCACCCACCAAAAGCCAGGCATGGGATCCCTGGGATGTCTCACCCCTGACCACCCAGCCCCTTCCCTGACCTGGCAGGCCGAGCCCCGTTAATGGAGGCTGAGGAGTCTCCCAGAAAGTTGTTGATTTTCCTGTTCCACTGGCGCACGATGCTGGAGACGGAGCGAGCGCCGCTCTCGGGCTCGGAGGAGGTGGTGCTGGCCGAGACCTCGGCGCCCGAGTCCAGCATGGGCGGCTTTGGGCCCGTCCTGCCCGCCACCCTGTCGGACATGGGCTTGGCCAGACGGCGCAGCGCCGACACCTGCGCCAGGGAGGACAGAGAGGGGGTCTGTGGTGTTACATTTTAGTTCAATGTATGCTCTGTGTCACCCCTGGAAAAGGGAGGGTTTATTCCAAGCCTGTGATCCTCCCCTGAAGTGCCATGGATCTGTAATCCCATTGGCCCAAGGCTTATTCTGCACCCATTTTGAATCTCCCTGTTAAGCTGTGGGAGGCAGACCAGGCTCYTTCTTGGCCCTTTTCCCCTCTCTCCCCCTTTCCCCCTTCTCCCTCAGGAACCATGCTGCTCCTGGGGGTGTGACCCCCAATAAACCCTCAGCTAATCAGCACCCTCAGAAGCCGTGTGGAGTCTCATTGCCTGCCTGCTGCTACCAGGGAACACACAGCTCAGAGGGGACTCCCTCAAAGGAACAGCAAATGGAGTCAGCTGGGCAGCCCCACCCAGCCTAAACCCATTGGCATCACCCCCAGGTCCCCACAGGTGTGAGAGCAGCAAAGCCCAGGGACATTTGTGCCTCATGGGACTCCCTCTCTCCCCTCGTAGCCCACCCCTGCCACCAGGCTCTGCTGCTTGGGATGGGGAACTCTGCTGCTGCCTACACCCATTTCCCATCTGGTTCCCGAGCCATAAAACCTCTCCCTGACTTTTGGGGACCCCATTCCCAAAGCCAGCCCTGCCTCAAAGATGGGGTTTCTCTGAGCCAAGCATGGGGGCCCAGACCCCCATGGAAGCTGGGGGCTATGTGAAGGAAATCCCCTTTCCTCACCTCCTGGGTTTTCCTCCGCAGCACTATTTCCTGCTGTCGCTTCTGAGATTCCAGAGCCCTGATCTGGAACTGCATGAGCGAGAAAGAAAAAGACACTCCTGAGGTCCAGCCCAGAATGTGATCACAGTCCCAGTGTTCCCTTTGGCACAGTCTCACTCCTAATTTTAACAACGAGCAGGCTCCCAGCCTTGAGCTGGCTCTGGCTGCACGTTCCCCTCTCCCTTTGTCACAGTCTCACCCCTGATTCTAACACCAAGCAGGCTCTCAGTTTTGAGCTGGCTCTGGCTGCATGTTCCCCCCTCCCACAGCATCCCCCACAACTCCAACAGGAGCAGTGGGAATCCTCTGGGAGCCGCTCATCCAGCTGTGCTCTGCTAGGACCTCCAGTGAGGCTTCACCAAACTATCTATGAGCACCTGGAGTGCCAGAGCAGGACAAACATCCCCTCCCCAGCCAGACCAGCAGGCTCTGACCTCCTGCCGGCGCTGCTCCTTCTTGAGCTGCGCGATCTCCCGGTTCCTCTTGGTCTCGGCCAGCCGGCGCCGCTGCTGCTCCTCCCGCATCTGCTTCATCAGCGCCACCTGCAAGGAGGGGCCGCTGTGCCACCGCCCCGGGGCACCCCACACCCAGCAGGCAGCGCTCTGCACTCGCCACCTGAGTGCAAAACACTGCTCCAGGCTTGGCCAGGATTCCTCCCGCCCCGGCACAGCCAGGTACCTTTGCCTTCTTCATCTCGGCCACCTCCGCCTGCAGCTTGCGCAGCTCCCGCTCGTAGCGGGACTGGTTCTTGAGCAGGCGAGCGTGCTCCTTCTGGGCTGCCTGCAGCTTCTGCAGGTCCCTGTTCATCTCCTTCAGCCGCTTCTCGTAGTCTGCCTTGATCTTGTTGGCTTTCTCCTCGGTGTAGCACTCCATGGTGCCTGGTGGGTGGGGAGAGAGCTCACAATGCACCTCAGTATCCTCCTGTACCCACAGACCTGCCTGGAGGCACCCAGCACTGCATCCCTCCCCGTCCCATCTGAGCCCCCCTGACCCATCAGGAACTGGGGTCTGTCTGGGAATACCCACTGGAAGAGCTCAGCACAGAGAGGAGATACAGGGCTGGCCTGAGCAGAGCTGCAGACTGGGATACAGCCACACACAGGGGTGACCCTGCTCTATTTAAGCCTGGAGATCAGCCACACCACTGGGTCTTTTGCCCCTCAGTTTCCCCAGGAGTCCCCCCAGCTCATGAAATAGTGCTCAAGGCTGGAAGAGGCTTTGCCACCCGTCTGCAGCACCAGCAGGGTGCAGAGCTGTGCAGGTGACTGATGCTGMTCCCATGGCAAGACAATCAGAGTCTTGGGGGTACCAGGGATTCAAGGAGAAGCAGGGGGATGACAAAGCTCTACCAGAGCAAGGGGTGGATGCTTTGACTTAAAGTTAGCTGGGCTTGAGCTGGAGCTGGGGTCTGGGAATGGGATCCCAAGGGTGAGGCAGTTCTCACTGAGGTTCTGCAGGACCCGGTCCCGCTCCAGCTGCGTGTCCCGAATCTTGTTCTGCAGGAGGATCAGCTTCTCCTCATACTGGTGCTTGAGGGTCTGCAGCCGCCGCTGGCTGTTCTCCAGCTCATCAATCAGCTTCTGCTTGATCTCAATCTCGCAGGTCAGATCCGCCAGGTCGGCCTGGAAATTCACAGCTGGAGGCAGAAGAGAAAGTCAGGCTGGGAGGCACGGGGAGCATCACTTGCATGGCCCCACTGAGTCACAGTGTTGAAGATTGCAATGCAAGATGTTCTCAATTACCATCTGTATGGCAGATTATCTTTTGTCAAGTGGGCAGTTTGCCTTATCTCTCTCTTTGAGTGATCACACCCACACCTCCCTCAGGAGGGGACACTGCTGATAACAGCCATTGAATGTCCCTGCATGGCTGATAAGAACTACAGCATCCCATTGGGAGATGKGAGCCCAGAGGGAGGAGCCAAGCATTCCTACCCGGATATAATCTGGAGATTCTGGAACACCAGCACGGCTTCTGCACTGGATTGCCCAGAGGAACAGCAGCTGC
>JACDOX010000384.1:203144-221241 GCA_014549065.1 Cardinalis cardinalis
TTTAACCAGTGGAATCACCCTCACAATCCAGCACATCCCAAATCCAGCTGTTTAACCAGTGCCCTCACAATCCAGCACATCCCAAATCCGGCTGTTTAACCAGTGCCATCGGGTGTTTTGACAGCCTCCAGCAGGAAACAGCCCCGTGGGACCACCGGGGCCACCCCCAGCCCCAGCAGGAGCAGCAGCACAGCACAGGCCAGGCCTGGCTCTGTGATTTACACCGGCCTCACAGAGGATATCACCTTCCCTCCCCGGGGGCCAGGGCCATGTTTCTGACAGCTTTGTTTGGGGCTTCATCTGCAATTTTCTCCTGCCTCCAATTTCAGCGCTGAGGCTGCAGCTGGCCCCGTCCTCGGGCTGATCCTTGTGAGGCCCTGGGCTCTGCTGAGGCTGCAGGGTGCTCAGCTGACTCCCTGCCACGGGTGCTGCGTGCAGGCCCCAAACCCTGCCCCAGCCGCTTTCTGTGGGCGCTGGCACATCCGGGGGTGCAGCCCTGCTCCCCCCCCCCATCACAAATCTCCACTCCTTTTGAACATTTCTGCTGTAAATCTGATCGAGAGCCTGGCTGAAGGCAGGCACAGAGCCCACACCTGGGCTCAGCACCCCCCAGAGCCCAGCGTGCTCCCCAAAAGCTCCCTCCAGGCTGGGGAGCCGCTGTCCCCCTGCTCTGGGAACACACACACAGCCCTGAGTCACGGCAGGCTGCAAAACCCCAAAGTGAAAGCAGAGCAGCAGTTCCAGCAGAAAAACACCCACAGCATGGGGCAGGGCCCTCTGCCACGGCTGAGCTGCCCTCAGTAGGCGCAAAGGCTGGAGAGGAAGGCKCTGGGGCGCCCACAGCAGTGCTTGGCCAGCCCAGCACCCTGAGGATGGAGCAGGCTCCTGGGATCTTTCCCTGAGGGGATCAGGGCTGCCCCCGACCCTGCAGCTGGCAGACAGAGCACCCCAGGGCTGTGCCCAGCACCAGSATGGGCTGCTCCCCTCCCCCCTTCCCCTCCCCCTCCAGGAGACAGTCACATCCCGTGCCTTGGGGTGGAATTGATTGCCTTATCTCTCCCCGCACGCCTCGAACAGCTGAGCAAAGCCAGGCCAGCACCAGCCAAAGCTGGCAGGAGCCGGGGCCCCCCAGGACCACACCAGAGGGCTCCAAGGCACAGCAGCAGCAGCAGGGAGGGCATGGAGGGCAGCAGGGCATGGAGGGCAGCAGGTACCAGGGCTGAACCCTCCCTCTCCCCGCTGCAGCCCCTGGACAGTGGCACAAATTGGGTTCACACCACTTTTCCACTGGACCCAAATCCACCCCAGTGAGTGACCCTAGCTGGCAGCAGACACTCTGGGCTCACAGAAAGCATCCCAGCAGGCAGAGAGCCCCAGCCATGGGGCACCAGAGGTGCCAGCACCCTGGCAGGGCTGGAGCCCAGCTGATCCCACCACCAGGCCTCTGCCAGCTCAGCCTCTTCACTGGAGCACCCCAAGGGTGTGTGAGGATGAGGAGAAGGGGATTCTGAGGAGGAGCTGGGAGTCCCTCCCCAAGGGTATATGAGGATGAGGGGAGGGGGACTCTGAGGAGATGACAGTCCCTTCCTGAGAGTGTATGATGATGAGGTCAGGGGGCTCTGAGGAAGAGCTGGGAGTCCCTCCCCAAGGATGGATGAAGACAAGGCCAGAGGACTCTGAGGCGGAGCTGGGAGACCCTCCCCAAGGGTGTACAAAGATGAGAGGAGGGGGACCCTGAGGAGATGAGAGTCCCTCCCCGAGGGTGAATGAAGATGAGGGGAGGGGGACCCTGAGGAAGAGCTGRGAGTCCCTCCCCGAGGGTGAATGAAGATGTCGGTCCCTCCCCGAGGCACCAGCCACACACGGGCTCTGGTGAGGGCCACAGAGCATCGCAGCGGGGCGGCCGCGAGAGCAGCAGAGCACTGGAGGTTGCAGAGTTTAAATAAACTTGAAATACGACTCAACTTCCTTCCCCAATTTCACAAGCTCCGTTTCCTGCGTCTCCTCGGCAGGCCAGGCATGCTCAGTGCCATGGCAGCTCTGGCACAGGGGATGCTGCTCTCTCTCAAAGAGGCCGGTCTGGAGCTGCCCTGAGGGAGCAGCTCTGCAGCCAGCCAGGCCACTCAGGCCTCCAGCCAAGCAGTTTAATGGCTTGGGGGTCAATAGATGCCATCAGCCCTGCCTGACACTGCAGAACCACTGGGCTGAGCTCTGCTTCCTGCAAGCAGCACAGTCAGCCCCATGGCCTGGCTCCCTGCGGCTGCAGGAGCTGGCAGCACCTGGAGGGGCTGTGGGCACAGGGGCTGCTGAGGGGCACCAGCCTCAAATTCCTGTGCCAAGCCTCAAACCAAACCTCCTGGACAGAGGGCAGGAGTGGGGAGCTGCTGCACCGGCTGCATTGCAGGCACCCATTTGAAGGTCACCTACAAGGAGGAAGCAGCGGCTGCTGCCTGAGGAGGACTGGCCCCCAGGCCCTGCTCTGCACCACCATGGCAGGAGGCACCTCCCTGCAGGCACTGCTACCCCAGCATGGCCTGGCTGAGGCACAGCCCGGCCCTGCTGGTTCCTCCCTGGCCCAGGAGACACAGTGACACTGGGAACCTGCCCCAGGAGACACCATCACACTTAGAACCTGCCCCAGGAGACACAGTGACACTGGGAACCTGCTCCAGGAGACACCATCACACTCAGAAACTGCTCCAGAGGATACAGGGACACTCAGAACCTGGCCCAGGGGATACAGGGACACTCAGAACCTGCCCCAGGAGACACTGGGACACTCGGTAACCCATCCCAGGAGACACTGGGACACTCAGAACCCACCCCAGGAGACACCATCACACTCAGAACCTGCTCCAGGAGACACTGGGACACACTGGGAACCCGCCCCAGGAGACACAGGGACACTCAGAACCTGCCCCGGGGGATACAGGGACACTTGGTAACCTACCCCGGGAGACCCAGGGACACTCGGAACCTGCCCCAGGAGACACAGGGACACTCAGAACCTGTCCCAGGAGACACAAGGACACTTGGTAACCCACCCCGGGAGACACAGGGACACTCAGAACCTGCCCCAGGAGACACAGGGACACTTAGTAACCCACCCTGGGAGACCCAGGGACACTCAGAACCTGCCCCAGGAGACACAGGGACACTCAGAACCTGCCCCAGGAGACACAAGGACACTTGGTAACCCACCCCGGGAGACACAGGGACACTCAGAACCTGCCCCAGGAGACACAGGGACACTCGGAACCTGCCCCAGGAGACACAGGGACACACTCAGAAGTCACACTCCAGGCTAAGGGGCAAGCAGAGCAGACCCTGCTGGCAGAGAGGGCGAGGGCCAGGGCAGGATCCAGCCCTACCCTTGCAGACACTGCAGCTCTGAGGTGCAGGTACAAGGTACAGGAAGAAATCAGCCCGTGGGCCAGGAGGAGCTGCTGGGCCTGCATTTCCCTCTGCTGACAGCAGCATTGCTGCAGGTACCAGCCATTTCCCTCCCAGCACGTGGGAAGCCTAAAGCAGGTCCCCACAGCTCAGCTCCCAGGCTCTTTGGAGCCCAGTGCAAATGGGGCAGAGGAGGGGCTCCAGGARAAGATGGGAGCCTGTGAGGCTGACAGTGAAACACCACAGCATCTCTYCCACCTTCTCCTGCCTGACCAAGGCAACCAGCAGGAACTGGGATGCACAGATCAGTATCTCTGTTCTACTGTCCCTATCCTCCCACCCTGGCACCACAGAGATGGGTCCTGATGGCTGCGGCAGCTCTTGACATCAGCTGGATCACCCCCAGCAACACCACTACCACTTCCCAGTGTCCTTGGCCCTTCCCCAGGTCCCACCTCCCTCCCACCAGCAGCACAGACACAGAGACCCCAAAGACAGACACAGAGACCCCAAAGAAACAGCACAGCTGGCCCATTCATGTCATTATCAAGGGACAAAAGGGGAGCTTTGATCCGTGTCCTGCTGCATCCCAGAAACATTCAATCTCCTCTGAGCTCTGATGGCTGAGAGAGGTGGGATCTGGGGCAGGTTTACTTCAAGGGTTTTAGGGAATCCTGCAGCCTGGCTGCTCCACCGGCACTGACAAAGGAAAACCTCGCTCTGCTCCAAGCCCGGGGCAGGAGGRGACCCAGCCCCAGCCCCCCGGGGCTGCTGTGGCCGAATAGGTGGGTGGGTGGTCTGCAGGGAGAGCAGCTCAGCCTTGGCACACCCAGCTGAGCATCAGAGCCACCTTCCTGCACGGCGTCACAACCTGACGGCTTTGTTCGCAGCCTCCTCGCTGCCAGCCCTGCTCCTTTGTCCTCCCGACTCACCTCCAGCAGCACATCCCGCCGTGTGCCCAGCGCTCACCAGCTGCTCTGAGYGGGATGTTGGCTCAAGGAAGGGGTGTAAGAGAGCAGGAGCTCTCCCCCCTGCCTGGATCCTCACCGTGATCGCCCCAGCCCCACCGCAATGCTGCACACCCCAGCCACCTCCCCGCTGCGGTCCCCCAGCCAAGCAGCAGCCAGCCCAGGACCCCAKGGCTGGAGGGGACCTGAGGGATCAGGAGAGCCCTGCAGAAAGGACTCCACAGCCGCCATGCCGCGGGGCACCCACCCCATCGCCAGGATGCTGTTAAAAGGCATCATCTCGAGATAAATGCAGGATGGAGACGGGAAGAGTCCGGCCAGGAGGAAATCCCCACCCCCATGGTCGGCATTAATCGGTTCCCGGGTCAGTGCCCTGGCACAGCCACTCTATCCTGGCACAGCCCCCTGCCCTGTGCAGCCACCCCGGCAGCAGCAGCCGCAGCAGGGGCTGCCCTCACTCCTGCAGCTCCCCCATCCTTCACAGCCAAGCCTGGCCTCGACCCTCGGCCTCTCCAGAGGAGAACAGCAAAAAATCCCCTGGGGCTGCAGCCAGGGCGAGCAGGATGGAGGGGCAGGGGGAGCGGGGAGGTGTCGCGGCGCACACACACCCGCGTGCACACGCACACAGCCCCGCACACCCGCGTGCACCCGCACACACAGCCCCACACCCACCGCTCTCCCTCCATCACTGCGCTGCACCAGCAGCATCTTTTGTGCTCCCGCTCAGGGCGCGGGCAGTGCCCCCCGAGCCCCCGCACGGTGCCCGCAGCCGCCAGCCCGCCCTGCCCGCGCCGGCGGGGCTCAGAGCGGGGGGCGGCACGGCGTGTCCGCTGCGGGGCCGGGCTCCCGCGGGGTCCCATCCGCTCCGCCACCACCGCGGGCCCGGCAGATGTGGCGGCCCCGGCCGGTCCCTTCCCCCTCCGGACAGAGGGTCCGGTCCCGCTCCGTGGGATCGGGATCCCCTCTTTCGCCGGGGGCCGGGAGCGGCAGAGCCCCACCGCCGCGCACCGGGCCGGGCATGGCGCTCACAAAGACCGGGGTGACACAGGGGGGTGTCACCCGGCCCACGCCCCCCGAGCTCCGCAGCCCCCCGAGCCCCGGCGGGCTCCGAGGCCGCCTGCAGCTCCTCTGAGAGGTGCGGGGCTGCAGGCGCATTGTTCCCAGCACAAAGGACACCGCGATACCGCATCGCTTCCCACCACCCAGCGCGGGGGGTGGGCACGGAGCCCCCACAATGCCCGGCATCCCGGTGACACCTCGGACGGCCAAAGGCACCCGCGCAGCAGCCGGGAGCTGCCCAGGCTGGGCGCCCGCCGGCTCCGCAGGTGGAGGAGCCGGGGGTCCCGGCCTCGCCCCCCGCCGGCGGTGGGGGCGGGTGCGGGGAAGGAGCCGGAGCCGGTGGGGACGTGGGGGGGAGACATCCCGAAACGGCGCGGAGCGGGTGGGGACGGGAGCGGCGGGGCCGTGTGGCGCGGCACAGACCGGCCCGGCGGGGTCCCACTGCCCCGGGCTGGGGGTCGGAGCCGAGCGGGCACCCAGCACCCCCCGCCTCGCAGCCGCCGCTGCCGCGCCCGCCCCGCCTGTCGGAACCGGTGCCGGGCACACCGAGCTCCGGGACGCGCGGCCCGCCCCGCGGGAAGCGCCGGTGCCCGCACTCACCTCACGGCCACCTTCACGCAGCTGTCCRGGGCCGCCATGGCCCCGCACGGCACCGCGGCCGCCGCTGCCCCGGAGCATCCGCGGGGCGGGAGGGGCGGGGCCGCGGACGGGGCGGGGCCGGGCCAGGTGCGGGGCGGGGCCGGAACGGGACACGCCCACAGGGCCGGACCGCGAGCACGCGGCGGAGGGCGCGGGAACCCGCTCGGAGCCGGGACACACGGACAGACGGACACCGGGGGACACGGACACACGGACAGACGGACACCGGGGGACACGGACACAACACAGGGACACAGGGACACGGACACACAGACACAGGAACACGGACACACGGACACCGGGGGACACGGACACACGGACACAGGGACACGGACACACGGACAGACGGACACCGGGACACGGACACGGATACATGGACGGATACATGGACACACGGGCACACAGACACACAGACAGGGACAGGGACACACGGACATGGACACAGATAGGGACAGGGACACATGGACAGAGACACGTGGACACGGACACACGGGCACAGGGACACACGGACACGGCTCGCACTCACTCCCATTCACACTCACACGCGTCAGCCCCTGCTGCCCTCTGCCGGGTCAGCGGCCCCGCTGCCGCCTCTGCTGCTCCGGGCTGTACCGGGAGGTACCGGGGCTGTGCCAGCGCTGCTCCGGGCTGTACCGGGATGCACTGGCATGTACTGGGAGGTACCGGGGCTGTGCCAGCGCTGCTCCGGGCTGTACCGGGATGCACTGGCATGTACTGGGATGTACCGGGAGGTACCGGGGCTGTGCCAGCGCTGCTCCGGGCTGTACCGGGATGCACTGGCATGTACTGGGATGTACCGGGAGGTACCGGGGCTGTGCCAGCGCTGCTCCGGGCKGTACCGGGGCTGCTCCGGACCGCACCGCATGTCTCCACATGGTTGGCATCGCTCCGACTCCGCCTCGGCTCCCCCGGATCCTGTCCCCGCTGGTGCTGGGGGTGACACGGTGGAGAGCAGGACACAGAGCAGGGCAGGGCTGAGCGCGGAGCTCCTGACAGAGCCCCCGGGACCGGGGCCTGGCAGCGCTTGGGCTGTCCCAGGCTGTGGAGAGTCTGTCCTCAGAGGACACGGCATGTGCAGGTGCCAGCAGAGCTCCCCAGCATGCACAGTCCTGTAGGGCTGGGGTCTGCACAGCAAGCTGGGCACCCACGCAGCACAGGGCTGCACCCACAGGGCACTGGCTCCATCCTCGGAGCTGCTCTGGGGAGGGAAACACATCCAGAGGCCRTCAGAGAGCAGCGCTGGGGACAGACAAGCCCTGGGGAGCTGAAGGAGTCCCTGTGGTGCCTTTCCTGAGCTGCACTCACATTGCTGGGGCTGAGGGCAGCCAGACACAGCCAGGCCTGGCTCTGCAGAGGGAAGAATCTCCCAGCAGGGTGGGACCTGCAGGGCACTCCCAGCTCTGCAGGTTGGGGTCAATGTCAGGAGCACGAGGGCAAACTGAGGCACTCAGAGGTTTCTTTGGAGGAGCCCAGGCTGTATCCTGGGAGAGGGAAGGCCAGGACATGCCAGCACTGGCGGCTAGCAGCTGCTGGCTGCTGGCTGGTGAGGCACTGCTGTGCCCAGCACAGAGCCCAGCACGTGCCCTCTGCTCTTCACCTCCACAGCACTGTCCCTTCACCCCATCCCCACGTTTGCCCCTCCCAAGGTGCCAGGACCGTGGGCCATGCACTCACAGGACTCTGCATCCTGCAGGAGCTCCTCGGCTCTGCWGGCACGGGTAAGCCCCAGGACACCGTGTGCTGGTACAAAACCACGGGGGTGAGCAGGACACGGCCTGTCTGGCTTGCTGCAAGATGTGAGGAGCTGGTGTTCCTCTTTCTTTGTCCCATGTTTGCAAGGACACCTGGTGCTCGGTGCCGTTCCCAGCCTGAGCTGCTGTTTTTCCTGGGGCTGGGCTCTTCCCCACTGAAGCTCCAGCCGGAGAGGGGCAGTGACTGTGTCCTGGTGTTTCTCTCTTCATACTACCACCCACATGCCAGCTGTACCACAAACCACATCTGTCCCCCAGATCAGCCAGGATCAGCTCAAGAAACACACASCACACACATACTTGGGGCAGAGCAAATCATCCCCTGTGCAGCCCCAGAGGTGCAGAGCCCCCACTACAGTGCCACTGTCCTCAYCCCAGTGCTATTGTGCCCACCACAGTGTCACCCTTCATGTTTAGAGTCTCCAGTGACCACCCAAGTGATACATGCAGTCCTGCATCTCCCTAAACCCACCAGGAGACCACGACCACTGACCCCATGGTGTCCTTGGCATCCCCTGGCAGAGCAGCTGCCAGAGCTGAACTGCCAGCCCCCATGCTCCTCCATCAGGGTGTGTGTGTGAGGGTGTCAAGGGGTGTAGCTCCTGCCCCAGGGCACAGGAGCAAGAGGAAGGGGGGCAGCAGTGTCCCCACACTGCCCAGCTCTGCTGGCTGCATGCAGTGGGGGAAGCTGCAGGCACAGACTGGCTCTGGTGCTCAGGCTGCAGCTGGAGCTCTGCAGTTCTCTTGCTGGAGTCAATGAAAGCCATGCTGGGGAGCAGGCTGGCTCATTGATCTGCTCCTCTCCTGGGACCCATCCACTCTCTGCATTTTAATATATATTAGGTGATCAAGAGCCCCCCAGCTCCCAGTTAGGCTGGGCTGGGGGCCCTGGGGAGCCAGATCCCAGCAGAGAGCTGGGCTGGGAGATGGGGGTGCCCCAGGGCTGGGAGATGGGGCTGCCCCAGACCCCATGGGGGGCACTGTGGGCCCCCTGGGCAGCCCAGAGAGGAGCAATCTGCTCAGCACCAGCACAGGCAGAGCTGGGAGCGCTGCAGGAACAGCTCACACGCTCCTGGCCCCACTGAGCTGTGAGAGAGATGGCAAGGGCTGCAGGAGACCTCCCCAGGGACAGGGAGGATGCCTGACCCCAAGAGCACAGTGTGGAGAGAGTCGAAGGGGCAGAAATGGCTTCACAGTGCCCAGCTCTCCTCTTGGCCAGCCCCAGGGCTGCTGCCCCAGCCCAAACACACAGCCCAGCTTTCACAGCTCTGCCCCATCCCCAGTTCCACACACAGCTGGGACAGGGAGCCAAGAAGGCCCCAGGCCCCATTTTGCAGCCCAGCCCTGGCACGTCTCCTCCTCACAGGCCAGACTTGGCTGCAGGCTCCAGCAGAGACACGAGGATGCAGGGTCCAGCTGCTGGGATTTCAGGAGATGCCCAGAGCTTGGCAACCTCAAAATGACTGGACTGGAGCTGCCACGTGARTCACTGCCAGCTCTGGTGACACGTGGTGTCACATTTGCAGCCCCCTCCACTGGCTGTGCAGGCAGGAAGGACAGCAGGGGCACCCAGAGTCACACAGCAGGAACACTTTAATGACCTGTCCAGCTCTTGCAAGACCCTGCTGGAACAGCACTGTCCTGTTCTGCACCAGCATCCCAGAGACCTGTCCCAAAGTGATGCCACAGCTGGCCAGGGCAGCTCAGGACCCCAGGCAGAAGCAGGAACAGGGTGGCTCTGCCCCTGCAGCCCTGAGGCAGAGCCCTGGCGCTGCAGTGGCAGCTCAGAGGCGAGTGGCAGGGRTGGTCTTCTGGGAGGGAGATCCCCCGAGCCCTGGGGATCTGCCTGGTGCTGCAGCTGAGGTGTCCAGAGGGGCAGAGCCAGTTCTTGTGCCCTGCAGTGTTCCTCTTCCCTTTAGCAGCTCCACAGCCGCTTTCTCCACTTCATCCACCTGCAGCTGGCTGCTGGCTGCCATCTCATCCCGGGTCACTGCTAGGAAGGACGAGTCCTGGGCCAGAGCCCCGAGGCCTCCGGAGATCAGAGCCTGGCAGAGGAGGACAGCACAGCCTGGGTGCTCAGCCTGGGCACTGCCCTGGCTGCACCCACCCTCCCCTCCCTCCCTCTTCTCCTTCTTCTGCCCTCTGTGCTGGCACACAGCTGCTGCTTGTCCTTGTGGCCGAGCTGTGCCCCCCAGTCCCTCACCATGGTAAAAGCACGGTGTCCCTGGAGTTCCCTGCCATCCCTGCTGTTCCCTCTGCCAAGCTGTGCCCTTGCCTTACCTCCTGAATGAGGAAGGTGATGGCTGGGGTGGAGGATGCTCCTGGCTCACCGGTTTCTCTCTGCTGGAACCTGGAGCTGGATGCTGTTCCTGTCACGGTGCCATCCTCTGTGGGCAGCTGGGTGAGAGAAGCACAGAGCTGCAGCACGTGCTGGGACACTGCCCCGGGAAGATCTCTCCCCCAGTGTGGGGGCTGCAGTGTCTGTCCCCTGCCCCTGCCCAGTGCCTGGACAGGCAATGCCATCCTGCTGGAGCTCCTGGGCACCCCCAAAATGGGGCCAGCAGGGGCATGTGGACAGAGAGCTGGGAACCAGCCCTGGCATGTGCCAGGCATGAGGCACTGTGCCCAGCAAAGGGAGCATGGGGGCAAATCTGATGCACCCCTTCTGCCCTGGCTCTGGAGGCAGATGGGCAGCCAGAGGAATGGGCTTCCAGCTGTTCCAGCTGTTTGAGGAGCTCCCCATGGCTGTTAGAGCAGCAGGGAGGGAGCCCAGCTCCATCTCCAGGCTGATCCAAGAGAAAATCTCCAGCAAGGCTGGAGCTTTATCATCAATACACTTTCAATTAACTTTCCTCTATATATCCTAGTACCAAAAACAACAACCAACTGCCATCATCATCCCATAACCACCCCCAAACAAACACAGAACTAACCCCCCCAAAAAACCAAACAAAAATATAAACCATGATGATAAATCATCAACCAACCATCCACCAAATTTTACGTTCTTGTAGCTTATAAAAAGCATGACACAGAAGATGTCAAGATGGCTGCCACACACACCCAATGAGCCTGGAGAGGGGCTCCTTCCCAGCCCAGCTGTGCCAGGACAGCAGGGAGGAGTCCCAGGATGGCAGGCAGGGAGGCTCACCTGTGTCCCCACATTACACATCCCCTCTGACATGCACTGCCCCTTTTACCTGCTGGGGGAGGAGTGGCCCTGGYGATGAGAGACCCCCAGAGGCGCCCCCTCTCCTCCTGCTCAGCCTCTCCATGGGGATGGGGCGGTTCTGCTCTGTGGGAGGGAACGGTGGGGACATCACAGAATTCACAGAACCACCAGGTTGGAAGAGACCTCAAAGATCATCGAGTCCAACCCAGCCCCAGCACCTCAACTAAACCCTGGCACCCAGTGCCACATCCAGGCTTGGTTAAACACCCCCAGGGATGGGGACTCCACCACCTCCCTGGGCAGAACATTCCAGAAATTTATCACCCTTTCTGTAAAATATTTTTGCTAATATCCAGCCTATATTTCCCTGGGTGCAGCTGGAGGCTGTGTCCTTTGGTTCTGTCAGTGCTGCCTGGAGACAGAGCCCAGCCCAGCTGAGCACAGGCCCCTTTCAGGAGCTGTGCAGAGTGATGAGGGCAGCCCTGAGTCTCCTTTTCTCCAGGCTGAGCACCCCCAGCTCCCCCAGGGGTTCCTCACAGGGTTTGTGTTCCCAGCCCCTCACTAGCCCTGTTGCCCTTTAGCATCTCTGCATCCATCATTTGGGTACAAGAGCAAGGACACCACTGCCAGACAGAGACAGGACCAGGCTTGCTAGACTGGGGAAAACAGGATTTAGGAGTTCAGCAGCACCCAAAGTCCCTGTTTAAAGAAACAAGCATGGTCTGGTCGCCCTGGGATGGCCAGTGCTCCCCAAGCTGAGGCACTGTCTCCACGTTTCATCACCTCAAAGGGTGGAAGGAGGGAGAAGGGTCTCCTGGAGCTCTCCAGAGATCCTGCTGTGCTCATCAGTCCTTTCAACAAACTTACTGGGGCCTGCAYCTCCTCCTTCCACCACCACCATCAGCCCCTTCCCCCTGCCCTGACCCAGAAGAAGAACAAAGCCCAGACTCACCCCAGGCCGGGCGCCTGCGTGCTGCTGGCACCGTCCTCCTCAGCACCTCATCCTCATAGTGCACCCTGGCAAGGGCAGGCAGGAGGGTCAGCCTGGCTGGGGGCACACACTGAGCCAGCTCCACCTGGGGGGCAGCCCTCCCACCTTCCCCAGCCTGGGGGTGCAGCCCTCCCACCTTCCCCAGCCTGGGGGGGCAGACCCGTAGGGACAACTGGGATGGATGAACAGGGTGGAGACCACAAGAAGCAGGACTGAGTACATCTCTTACATTGGTCATTTTTGTCCCTTCTACCTGGCCCCAGCCTGGCCCTTGGCCCACAGAGATTGGCAGGTGAGGGGCAGGGGAGATTCCTGCCACCCTTGGAGCCCTGCTGCCCCTCCATGCTGATGGCACTGAGATGAAGGATGGTGGGATGGGAGCCCTGGCCAGGCCAGGGTGCAGCCAACTGCCAGGACAGCCCCAGGGCAGGCAGTGGCAGGGCCAGCACTGCCCTCCTCACCTGCCCACYGGGGCTGAGCCCCTTACCCCTGCAGCCAGCTGCTGCTGTTGGCGTTGTTGATGTTGGTGTTGGCCTCCTGGGGGAAGTCATCGAGGAACACAGGAGAGTCGAGGTCCTCAGTGCCCACCTCGGTGAACTGCAGGGGCCTCTGGCTGGCCACCTGGGGCTGCAGGGGGCTGCTGGGCTCCATGAAGCTGTCCACCTGGCCAAACAGGCCACCTGTTCTCTGCAACCAACAGGGAGGGCATCAGGGGGAGCCTGGAGCTCCAGGCTGCTCTGGGGCCATTCCCACATTGAAACAGTGATTGCTCAGCTCAGGCCTTGMAGAACACACAGTCCCCAAAGCTTCACTGCCCAGGTGGGGAAACTGAGGCACTRAGGGTTGATGGGCATGTAGCAGTGTCTTAGGTTGGAAATGGGTGTGTGTTCTATTCCTATCTGTGAGGCAGTGATCTTCTGTTCATTTGGCAGTTTATCTCTCCCACAGCCAATCCTCCCTCCAGGAGATCTCTGCTGTTACTGGGCCATTAATTATTAATTATCTTCTGTCCATGGCCAGTGAGTGTCCCTGCAGGGCTGATCCAATTCCAGCATCCCATGGGGAGATGCTCCGCCCAGGGGAGGAGCCAAGCATTCCTACCTGGATCCAATCTGAGCCTGGCCCAGCCCAGCAGCCTTTGCCCCCTSCATTGCCAGAGGAGCAGCTTTCTGCTGCCCTGCASTGCCAGAGGGAGCCCAGGCCCATCTCCAGCAGCCCTGGAGCTGCAGAGGAAAACTCCCCCCTTGTGCAGGATCCCTGCTGCAGCAGAGCCACAGCTGGCACTGCAGGAGGGCTGAGCCCCCATGGGATGGGGCTGGGACACCCCCTGGCACACAGGGGACAGGGCATGGTCTGACTCTGGCAGTGATTTGTTTTGTACTGTTTGTACTGTTGTATTTGTATTTTTAATTTTCCTAATAAAGAACTGTTATTCCTGCTCCCATATTTTTGCCTGAGAGYCCCTTCGTTTCAAAATTATAATAATTCAGAGGGAAGGGGTTTACATTTTCCATTTCAGGGGAGGCTCCTGCCCTCCTTAGCAGACACCTGGCTGTTCAAACCAAGACAAGCAGCACTGGGATAAGCCAGGCCATGACAAATCCTGTCACCTCTGTGCGACAGCCCAAGGTGGTGTCACCTGGGGACACAGAAGGAACTCTGCAACCCCACAGCTGCCCAGGCTGTCTCTGAGGCTCCCAGGGGTGGGAAGTGGATCAGTTCCTGTGACACCAGAGCTGTCCCACCTGAGCCTGGCAGAAGGTGTGAGTGGGAACCTCCAAACCAGCAGGTAACTATCCAGCACAGCCCTGCCAGGCACATGGGCTGGCTCCTTTCACAGARGGGAAACTGAGGCAGAGAGCAGCTTGCCCAAGATGCCACCACCAGGATGTCCTGATGCTCACAGAAAGGACAGAAGTGCTGCTCATCCTTGTGGCCCACACCCTGCAGAACGTCCCCCAGAGCCAGCAGCCAAGCTGACCCACCAGCGCTCTGAAACCAGGGCTGGTGGGACACCAAACTGTGCTGTGCACACTGAACTCACCCTGTAAATGCCCTCCTCCAGGGCAGCCTCCACCATGGCTCTCTCCAGCTCCTCCTCCGCAGTCAAGTCCCCAGAAATGGCCCGATGGATTTCGGGAGCAGCTTCTTCTTCAATGCTCCTCAGCCCAGCCTGGGGGGGACAGGAAGGCAGGGCTGGGTGGGCCCACCACCCTCACCTTGCTCTTTGGAGAGGGGAGCATGGTGAGGCACTCTGCCCCTGCCAGGTGCCCGCCCAGGACAGGCCATGGGGCACAGCCTGCAGCTGGCTGGGCTTGGTGGCACTGCTCCTGAGCTGCTGCTGTCCCACAGCTGTCCCACAGCCTCTGGGCTCCTGCTGTCCCCAAAAGGGAATGCCCTGATGGAGGTGACAGCCAAGGGCAGGCTGGGGCTCCGTCCCTGATCTGGGACCTGGCTCTTTCCTTGCTTTGCACCTTTGGGTCCTGCTCTTGTATCTCTCCAGATGATTTCCTCCTTATAAAGTCAGGAGAGCTCAGGGCCATCCCAGCCTTCTGGCCAGGCACAGAAACCCTCTGCCAGCACCCCCTGGGCCTGCTGTGCAGCCTTCTCTGACTGCAGGGGTCCCACTCAAGGTCAGCCACGTGGACCCCCCTCCTCTGGTGCTCTGTGAGGCTGAGAGAACACCACAAACATGGAGCTGAGGGGAGAGCAGGGACAAGGCCCTGGGACTGGAGCAGAGCAGGTGAGTGAGGGCTGGTGTAGGGGGGTAGAATAAAAGTAAATAAAGGTAGTATAGAAAGTAATCTTATCCCCTAAAGAGTTGCAGCTGGGTTAATTATTAAAGATTAGGAGCAGGCCTGATTTTAACAGGCCACAGCTGCAGCTGATAATAAGAAGAGTGTTATAAAAGAGTGCATTGGTTGGTCAAGGGAAACTGGAGTCAGTTGGCTGCTGTGAGAAGAAGGAATGGTCAGTGCGTAGAGGAGCTGCCTATGAGAAACATCAAGGAGATATGAAACTCTAGCAATATGGAACCTTTGCACTGTAATGACAATAGAACCCTTATAATACAATAACAACAAATGAGAAACGTCAAGGAGGTATGAAACTCTAGCAMTATGGAACCTTTGCAATATAATGACAATAGAGCCTTTGTAATATAATGACAACAGGCTGGGATGAGCAGCATTTGGCACAGAATGGTCTGGGGTGGGAGTTTCCAGGTGTTAAAACTCCTTGGTGAGGCACCAGATCCTGCCAAGCCCTCTCTACACTGGAGTGAGTGGAGCAGAGAGTCAAAGCCCTCCCCTGCTTTGAGTCACCTGCAGCCTGCATGCCAAGGTCACACTCAGAGCTGGGGACTCATGGCCAGCTCAGTGCTGGTTCACCTGAGCCACCTCACCTCGAGACAGGAGGCACAGGCTCCCTGCACCCCTCTGAGTCCCCCAGGCTGGGGAAGGCTCCTCCAGGGAGAATCTCCCCCCCAGCAGCACCCACACACCAACCTGGATCTCCACAGGGTTCTTCTTGGGCCGGTACCCATAATACTCCTCCTGGCGCTTCATGAACTTCCTGAAGTGCTCTTGGATCAGGAAAGTGGCATAGAATTTGCCCACTGTCACCTCATCATCTGGAGGGAGGAAAGCAACATGATGGTGAAACCAACAGGAAGGTTCTGCCTATGCCAGGATCCCCAGGCTGGAGCAGTGGGACCCTGGGCAGGAGCTGCTGTGCCCCTCTGGAAAGGACACCTGGGGACATACCTCCAATGGGCGGGATGACCTGGTCCAAAAGCTTCATRCTTGTTCGCTTCCAGATTTTTTTGATAATAGCTCTGAGCTCCTCATTGGCCTGTTCAAAATTACCTGTGAGGAAATGTTATAATAGCCTCCTCGAGCYAGGTCTGATAAACTCTCAGAGGCCTATAACACACMCAAAATAACTCAGCTACCCTTAGAAGCATAAAAATTCATCAAAATAGCTTCTGTTGCAGTGTTAAAAAAAAGTTTAATAAAAAGCAAAATAACAAAAGAACTGAGCCAGAAGCTGAACAGTCTTACTCCTAGTAAAACACTTTACAAAAGCAATTAGTTTCTTTATTCACTTCTTTTTCTACTAAATTGCCCAAGCAAGACTTTTTGGCTTCTGTCCAATAAGCTATCCTTAAGTTCAAGGTGAAGTCCCCTAAGTCCTGTGAAATGTCTTTTCACTTAATCAAAGAAAAAAACTTCTAAACTTTTTTAAAAAAACAAAGAATAATTTTGTCCCTCCATCACCAATGAGCACACTCCTACAAGGAAAGCCAGCAGGACAGAGCAGTTCATTCCCAGGGATGTGAACAGGAGTGAAGACAAAGCCTGTGAACACCTGGCCATSCTCRGGAGGGTGTGACAGCTCCTCTCTGYCTCCCACCCAGCAAAGCTGAGCTTAGTAAGAGCAGGGCTTTGATTTCAGCCACAGCACTTCACAGATTTTGTCCTTCCCTTTGGTGCTCCCACAGGATTCACCTTTCCTGAAATCCCAGTTTACCTCCAAGATCTCCTGTGCTCCTCCCAGGCTGCCAGGTTCCCATGCCAGGCAGAGGGAAGCACCGTGGCACTGCTGGAAGAGCTGATCCCAGGAGCCCACAGAGCCTGCCTTGGCCCCTGCCCAGCCCAGAGCTGCTCACAGCACAGGCACACAAACAAGGGCTGCAGTAAGGCAAAAATCATAAAGAAAGGCTTCATATAATCAAGCCTGCTCTCCTAAAATCAGTGGCTGGCCTTGTAAGGATAGCCCTTTGCAAGTTCAGATGTGAAAGCAATTCTGGTGTAAGCAGTTCATTAACAKAACAATCTGTTCCTGGGTAAAATACAACTGGCACCTGTATWAAGTGTTTTTATGCTGTTAGATAGTTTTAATTTTTCTATCTCTCACAAACAACTTTTCCTGCATGTACACACTGGGGGTTTGAATGACCAATCAATASAGGGTAACAACTTATTGCTAACCAATCAAGTAATTAGCAAGAAAGCTCCTGACCAATGGGAGTCCCACATGAGGTCTGTAAAACTATAAAAATCAGTTATGTGAATAAAGAATGGGCTTTTTCCACCATGAAGAAAATGGAGTCCCATGCGATTTATTCCCATAACAAGCTGGTGGGACACACTGTACAGCTCAGCAAACTCTGCTGCTGGCAAGGAGGGGGTGAAGGAAAGCAGCTCCTCCCCAGCACAGATTAATTCAGGGGCCTGGGAGTCCCTGCAAGGAGGGCTTGGGCAGAGCCAGCCCATCCCTGCCACACTTTGAAGCAGGAGATGAGCACAGGAAAGTCCTGATCTTCAGGAACCACCTCAGCTCTGTGCAGGGCAGCAGCTCCTCTCCTAAGCTAAATAAAAATGATGGGAGCTGGAGCAGCCCCACTCCTGAGCTGTTCAGGGTGGCACTGGTGGCACTGGTTCACCCTCAGGGCTGCAGCACGTGGCCATCAGCTGGTAACATCCTCCAGGCTGGGCTGAGCATCCCATGCAGGCACCCAGGGGCTCTGCCCCCCTGGGATGGGCAATAACAGCAGGGCTGGGGGTTTGTCCACAGGGTCTGAGCCCACAGAGAAATGCCTGAGTGCCCTGGCCAGTGAGGGAATGGTAACACCCACACCCAGTTACAGAAAGTGAGCTTTTCTAAGTGAAGGAACTGCACCATACCTGTTCCTATACAACAGAGGACAGTTGTAATGTTATGGTATTGATAATTGTAAAAACAAGCCGTGGACAGATGCAGTAACCACAATTTGTCCTCCCACCTGTTTTAAACCTGAGATTTTTCCTGAATCTCAACATCTTCATTGCTAATACTCAGCTGCTGGAAGAATTAAGCACTCTTTTTAGCTCTCCTTTAGTTTAACATCATTAGATTTCCATTAAAAGGTGCCATGTGGCTGGTTTTCATGCACAGTGGAAAATTTTCATCATGCTCTATCCYCCTGTCCTTCCTTCCAAACCTAATGTGCACTTTCTCCTGTTTGAGGAAACATTGGAAGGTTGACACTGAATGTCTTCTATTTGAATTTAACAAATGGTTGTTATCCAATTGGTCCTGGACATCAACAAAACTCAATCTA
>JACDOX010000384.1:239536-252679 GCA_014549065.1 Cardinalis cardinalis
CCAGCCAGCCCAAAGTGTCTGTGGGGTGAAACACCACACACCAGCCAGCCCAAAGTGTCTGTGAGTGAAACACCACAGTGCCGCTGTTTGGTTCAGCAGCAAGGCCCAGACAAGCTCAGGCACATCCTGTCAGCTATATTGGTAATATTCCAATACCCAGGGACAGGGAGAACAGGATGACACCTCAGGTTCACTTTTTGGACACAGCATTCCCACATAGGAACACAAGCATTCCTCACCACATCCCCCCAGGTCCCAGCCCTGGCCCAGCCCAGCTGGGAGCTGCAGAGAGCTCTTACCTGCACTCCTTCTCTGTCAGCTTGGATGGGTCTGTGCACCTGTAGAACTTGCCCTGCATTCAACAGACACCAGAAGAGGCCATGGCATTGCTTTGACTTGAGAAGCCCTGGGGAGTTTTGAGGTTTTCCCAGCCCTCAGTCAGTGCCCTGCTCACCACCTCGATGCAGACTCTGGCCCTCCCCACTGGGCATGCCAAACAAACCAGCTCACAAGGCATTTCCAGAGTCATGGCAGACCTGGGGTCGATCCCAGGCTGAGATCAGGAAACACTGCCTGGAGATGGGAACAAGCCTTCCACAGCCCTGAGCTGAGGCCTGCCTGGCTCACCCCACCTGGGAGTCAGCTGTCTGGGAAAGAGGGGAGAAAGCAGTACCCAGAGAATGAACTATAAGCTGTGCTGGCAGCTCTGCTCAGTCTGCTGGATGTCCTGGAAGCTCTTCCCACATCAGCTCAGAGTTTAAGTTCAGTTATTAGAGCTCAGCCAGGGCCAGCTCTGCCTTAGAGCAGCCCAGGCCCAGAGAGCAGGAGCAGCRCTGTGAGAAAGGAAACCCTTCACAACCAAAGCACAGAGGAAACCAGTCAGAAGAGCCTCCTCTYAGAAAAAGGAAACTGAGGCATGAAGGGAGGTGAGGCAGCCCTTTAGAGGTGCTGTCTGGACCTGACAGTACCCTGGGTGCTTCCTGCCCTCCTCTCACTGCAGGCTCCTCTGTGGCTCCTCTCAGACCACGGAGAGCACAGCCTGTGCTGACCCAGCATGCAGGCACCATCCCCAAGGTGATGTCCAGGAGAGCCTGGCCAGGATGTGCTTGAGCAGAAGGTCCCTCCTGCCCAGCTGAGCTCACCTTGAAGAGCTGAACTCCAATGCAGGCAAACATGAACTGCAGCAGTGTCGTGACAACCACGATGTTACCGATGGTCTTGATGGCCACGAACACACACTGGACCACGTGCTGCAGAGGGGGAGGACAGTGCAGATGTGACCACAGCTGGGGCAAGCCCCTGCTCTGTGTCCCACACCCTCCCACTCCAGGAAGAGTGGGAGCTTGCCAGAGCAGAGGGATTGGGCAGAGCCCTTCCACAGATGGGTGGTGGGAATTGGGAACAGGCACGATGCCTGCCACAACATCTCCAGGTGGGACTGCCATAGGAGGAGGTCCCCTGTCCCATCCCCTCACTCACCTTCAGCCCCTTTGCCCTGTTAATGGCTCGCAGAGGCCTCAGCACCCTCAGCACCCGCAGGATCTTCACCACAGAGATGGTGCTGGACCTGGGCAGGAAGGCACAGCTGAGCTGGGGCCACTTCCCTGCCCAGGCTAGGCTGGCASAGCCCCACCAAGCAGCCAAGGAGGGCAGGCTGGGGCCAGCAGCGAGGGACAAGGGATGGCAGAGTGCAGATGTCACCAGCCACCACCCTACCTAGGACCAAATGACACTGGCAGCTGGAGTAAGCAGATCCAAACTGAATTTCTAACTAGAGAYGTTTGACACTCAAGGAGTGTCCTTTGACCTCCTTGACCAGTTTGTGGGCATGTCTCCCAGTTGTCCATGCCCATGTCCCCTAAATATGACATGATGGACACATTGGGCTGGCTGCTCCTCCTCCACCCACCATCCCCAGCTGCCCCACCAGCCTGAACAGCCCAGTGCCCACCCTGTGGCACATGGAGGTGCTTACTCAAATCCCATGGAGATGAGGGAGACAGCAACCACCAGTAAGTCAAGGATGTTGAAGGAGTTCCTGCAGAAGGAGCCTTTGTGCAGGAAAGCACCGTAGGTTGTCATCTGGGGAGCAGAAGGAGTTAGGAGAGAGGCTAGGCAGGGCTCAGGGGAATGGTTCCTCCAAGGGAATGGGCACAAGGGACTTCTCACAGCTCCATGGCCAGGGCACCCTGTCCTGCTCAGACCTCAGGCAGGAACCTGGCTTCAGGTGGAAATCYTCTGTGCAGCACTGGCTGGAGACAAAACTCTCCCAGTCAGTCAGCCAATTAAAGAGGTGAATAGCAAAGACCCTTGGAGTGGAACAACATGCGACTTTTGTCCACAGATTTTCACTGATTTCTTTGTCTCTTTTTCTTAAAGACATGTCAGAATAAAAATGCAGGTGCCATGGCTGATGTGTCCCTGCGTCACAGCACAGCTGGCTTAGCAGCCTGACCTCGCTGGAGAGGACACATGGCCTCTGGGACAGGTCACACACCAYGCAGACAGCGTGAATGAACTCTCCAGGAGGATCAGCTGGAAGTTTCTCCTCACTGAGACCTTCAGRAGCATGGATGCCTGAGGAGTGGGAGTGTAGTGGAATCATACCATGTTCATATCATCACCATGTTAGTCCTGAGGTGGTTAGGAGAGCAGCGGCTGCTCCTAGGATGGCTCAGGGGCTAGGGTCTACTATGTGATAWGAATGTGCTTGGTGTGCCATTGAGAGTTGGATATTTTCTCGTAGGTAGAGGCTCAGTAGGAGCACAAAGACATAGGCTTGGATTATCACTACTGCTACCTCTAGGATGGTTAGTAAGAAGAGAACTAGTAGAGTCAGGAGCGAAACTGCTGCTATTGATGCCTAAGAGTGTCCACAGCCACAAAAGTCTAGACCTGGAAGTTTCTCCTCACTGAGACCTTCAGGAGCATGGATGCCTGAGGAGTGGAGTGTCCAAGGCCACAAAAGTCTAGACCTGCCGCCACTGAGTTAGGAATGGCTGAAGAAAGGCAACACTGACCCTTATGATTAGAAGGTATAAAGTGAGATTTATTAGGAACTTTACATATTTATAGGTAGGACTGTTCACTTAGAACTTGACTGGTTTATAAATAACACTCTTTATACTATTGGTTAGGTAGGAATAACACTTTTTGGTAAAATATTTTTTTATAAACATCATGTAGAAATACTCTACACGTTCACAAACACTAGGTGTAGAGATTAGGATAAGAATTGGTTTAATTCTTTCTCTGAGCATTCTCACAACTTTCCTACAATGATGCCTGGGAAAGTCACCTGTTTCTCTCTCTGACTAACCTGTCACATCCACACAGACCTATGTGCTAGGCCATGCTCATGGCAAGACCATGGACTCACCTTCAAGACGATTTCAACTGTGAAGACAGAGGTGAAACCAATGTCAAAGTATCCAAGAATCTGGGGGCAGAGACACCAGTACAGGATGAGACTTGGTGACAAGGGAAATGCTTCAGTGTGCTCAAACATCCTGAAGCTGTCCACTCTGTGTGCTGGGGAGGCCATCTAGCTCAACAGTCTCTAAACCCAGCACCAAGAAGACTCCTGAACCCTCCCCAGCTTTGCTGATTTTCTCCAGTGCATGATCCAACCTGCAGCTGGGACAAAGCTCTCCCTTGCCAGGTAAGTTCCACCTGAAAGCATCTGATTCCCAAAAACCCCAACTGCCCTGGGAAGCTGTCTCATGGGAGATCCCTGAGGCCCTGCCAGACCCGCTGGTGCCTTGAAGGACAGGAGCTGTGGCACCCATGGCTGCATGCCAGCAGCATTCAAGGGCACTGCACATGCCAGAGGTCCAGTTTGCTGCCTCACAGGATGTCTCCTTCCCCAGAAAGCCACCACAGTTTCAAACCAAATTAATCCTACACACCCTGTCAGGTGGATCTTTTCACCCAAAAGTAAACTGAGACATGGAAATGTAAACCCTTGTCCCAGCTGCACCCTGAATGGAAAGCACATCCAGCATCTCCTGCATAAGTGCACTGCCCTCCCAGAGGCAGGGTTGGCATCCCAGCCTAGGAACAGCATCTGGCAAGTAAATCCCTGCTGACTGTGGAGCTGGGGGTCTCCATGAGGTCTCCCCTGTTGKGTTGTGATTTCAGGGTTTGCCTCAGAACCTTGGGCCCCTCTCCTGATCATTCCCGCCCAGGTGTGTCACTCACCTCTCCTTTCCCCTCCCAGCACTGTCTGTCACTCCTGGCATTCCAGAAGGGCCTCGAGTGATTGGCAGATTCACAGGATGCCCTCTACCCCTGGGGGGCACTGGGCCATCCAGGTGTCCTTTGTCCCTTTGTCCCTCCCCTCCTGTCCCTGCTTGGTGGCTCCCTACCCCTTCCCTGCCCTCTCCCGGGGTTCAAAGGAGCAGCAACCACGGGCTCAGGGAGTTCTGCTGGAGCTGGTGCTGCATTCAGAGGCCTGTGGGCCACAATAAAGCTCTGGATCCAAACCTTCCAGCAGAACCGGCTCCTTTCCTTCACCATCGCCTTAAAGCTTCTCCAACTGAGGGAAACCTGAGGAGCAGCCCCTGCTATGGGGGGAAGCTCCATCCCAGCACCACCAGAGCTCCTGCAGGCCTGGACTTGTCCCCATGGGCCCAGCTGCAGCACCCAGCCAGCCCAAAGTGTCTGTGGGGTGAAACACCACACACCCAGCCAGCCCAAAGTGTCTGTGGGGTGAAACACCACACACCAGCCAGCCCAAAGTGTCTGTGGGGTGAAACACCACAGTGCCGCTGTTTGGTTCAGCAGCAAGGGCCAGACAAGCTCAGACACGTCCCATCCACATTATTGGTAATTATTCCAATACTGCCCCACCCATCCCAAACCCCCACATCTCTGTGGGCACCTTGTTGCGGAAGGACTCGGCCCGGATGGGATCCTCGGCTGCCAGGGAAATGCTGCTGAGCAGGATGAAGAGCAGGATGAAGTTGGTGAACCAGGTGGCATTAACAGTTCTGTGGCACAGCACCCGAAACCTGCCAGGGACAGAAATGCCACGGGATGCTGCAAGGGGCATCAGACAGGGTCATGCAGCCTGGCAGAGGGATCTGGCCAAACCCTGAGGACAGGGTGGCCCTGGGCATGGAAGGATGTCTGTACCAGTCCTTCCACACAGAAGGCTCTTCCCTTCAGAACTGGTTGCCATGCTCAAACAAGACCCTGCTGCGCACAGCTGGTGCCAGAGACACCTGGGCCATGCCTGGCCCTACAGGGCAGGGACAAGGGGCAATGCCTACTTGTTGGTTGGGCTGAAGATGAAGAATGAGCTGGCTTCAGGCATGGGCACAGCCTTCTCCTTCAGCTGTAGTTCTGCAAGGGGACGTGGCCGAGGACTCAGGGGGATTTCAGGCTCATCTTCCTCATCATCACCTGTAGGGTGACCATGAAAAGGGAAAAGAAAACAATCATCCAGAGAGGGAGAGGGAATATGACCTTATGGACAATCTTATGGACAATCTTCTGATYCCATGATCCTGATTTGGCATGCAAGCCAGAAGGACCTCAGCCCCCCAAGGCTGATGAAAGTTCACTGCATCCTTTGCTCCTCACACAGCATCCCTCTGCAGTGCCTCCTCAGCCTTCCTGCTGCCCTGCCAGGGACAAATCTTACCTGGGAAGTCTGCAGAAGGGTAGGGGTCTTTGATCTCATTGACATTGGATTCAAATTCGTCCACTTTCAACTGAAACGAGGAGAGACAGAGAGGAGGATGTGCAGCTGCACGTGCCAGCTGGCCAGACCCCCTCATCTTGAAAGTCATGTGGGACAAGCAGCATCCCTGCATTGGGCCCATACAGCAGCACAGCATGCTGGCCCAGGCTGGAACCTGGTGAGGGGATGCTGCAATTGAAGCAAAGAGGATGGGAAACAGGAATGTGTGCTGGAGGCATGCAAATAGGCCAGGGGGAATAAGATAGAGAGCAATTCCTGAGTGAGCTTCTAAGAGCACCTCTGGAAAGTGGAAAGGAAAGTTGCTGCTGGCCAGATGCTCCTCAGAGGCAGCTCAGCACAGCCAGCAYAGCTGAACAGAGGGGTTTGCACATGGGGGTGCTGGCGTGGACATAAGGGAGATCTGGGATGCTGCTGACTTGCTTTGCTCCACCCCACACTGGTGTGCACCAGCCACTGGAACTGGCTATGGCCAAGGAAATGAACTGGAGAAAAGGATCCCCAGCAATGGAGCTGTTTCAGCATGTCCTGCCTGGCCCAGAGAGCCCCACCACCGAGAGCACCCATCACCAGTGCAGGCTACAGCAAGGAGTGATTCTGGACAAGAGGCCAGACCCAGACTGGCTCCAAGCCTTTGTCTCTTCTGGCTGGTGGCAGGAGGAGCCAGGGCCATCCCCYCAGGAGCCCTCCAAGGCTCACCTCCACCAGAACTCACCTTGGCTGTCGTGGGAATCCCTTCTCCCTTCACTTTCTGCTCCAGCTTCTTCGCCAGCATCTGCTTGTCCTCTTCAGACTTCTCTGGGTAACCTCTAAGCAGAGAGGAGGGCAGAGCAGGAACTGAAGTCTGGGCAGGGGCCATGGGAGAGCTCATTTTGTCCCCTCAGAGCCAAACAGGTCGTTTGGGAGCTCCCAGGCGCAGGGATGGCAGCACCCACCTGGACATCTTCCGCCGTTTGCGCTCCTCTGCTTTGGCCTTCTGGGCCAAGGTCAGGCTCTCAGCCTCGGCCAGGTTATCAACTGCAATGGCCAGGAACACATTGAGGAGGATATCTGGGGACACAGTGCTAAGGACACAGACATGGTTCCTGTCTGGAGCCACCCATGGTCTCCAGGGTGCCTTAGAAACCTTCCTGGAGCTTGTGCTAACCCTGGCTGGTGATGCCTAACCAGCATCCATCCCTTGTGAGCACTGAGCTCTGAGCTGGCTGCCCTCTCTGGCTGAATCTCTGCCTGCCAGGCATCCAGACTTGTTCCAGATGTGCTTTCCTCCAGTCCCCAGCCTTCAGCCACCACCAGTGCCAGCCCTGAAGCCCATGGTTTATTCCACTGCTCTTCACAACCAAAAAGCTTCAGGCAAGCACTGAAACTCTGAGGGAATCAGTGACATCATGGGGCTTCTGAGGGGCTTCTGAGGGAAGCCCCTGCTTGCCYCCTGCCCAGTCCTGTGCAGTTGATGCTATGGGCCTGGCTTTGCAGGCAGAGGATACAGTTCCCACAGACAAAGAGGATGATGAAGTAGATGCAGACCAGCATGCCAGGAAAGGACGGGCCCCCGTAGGCCATGATCCCATCATACATGATTGAATTCCAGTCCTCTCCGGTCAGGATCTGGGAGCAGAGCAGTAATAAAGACTTAAGAGCATCCCCAGCACAGCATGACAGAACCCCACAGACTGATCCCATCCTTCTGGCTCCATGGTCAAATCCTCCTTTCTGCTCAGCCCTGAACCTGAACTACTGCTCACAACTCCAGTTGCATTTCCCTGTTCCTGTCTCAAACCCCCACAAACCCACATCCCCCTGAGCCCCAACTCCTGCCTKGAGACCCCCAGCCCAGGGGACACCCCCAGCCCCTGCTGCCCTTCCCACTGCCCCAAACCTGGAAGACACTGATGAGGGCCTGGGGAAAGTTGTCAAACGTGCTGCGCCGCACTTTCATGTCCTCGAAATCAAACTTGCCCCCAAAGAGCTGCATGCCCAGCAGGGCAAAAACTATGATGAAGAGGAAGAGGAGGAGGAGCAGAGAGGCAATGGAGCGGACTGAGTTGAGAAGTGAGGCCACCAGGTTGCTCAAAGACGTCCAGTACCTGGGAAGAGCAGAGACAGAGGCATGTGGGAGGTAGAGAGTGGGGATGGCTGTGGGCAGGACCAGGCAGKCACAGGGAACCCAGCCAAACAGACCAAGGTGATGTGCCAGCAGCCCAAAAAGGGGGACTCTGGACCCAGGYTGGGCTCTGGGACTGCTCCAGGCACGCTCCAGGAGGCAGAAATGAAGCTGCAGGCATGGTGTGACAAGCAAGATGACACTGCTGCCTGCTCAGAGCACCAGCAAGCAGRATGGGGAGAGGGGTGAACACACAGTGGGTTGGGGCCACAGAGAAGAGTGAGGAGTCCTGGCCCACAGCTGTGGCATTCACATTCTCTGAGAAAATCCTTTTGCCCAGGATTTTTCTCCWGGGAAGCTGAGAAGCCTCAGAGAAAAGGAAAACAATTCCTATCTCATTTGYTGCTCCTGTGTTGTGCTCATGTGGGATGTGTTTGGAGATTGTTTACCCACAGGTGATTGTTTCATTGGATTCTGCTGGGAGTTGTTTTCACTCTTTGGCCAATCAGGGCCAAGCTGTGTCAGGACTCTGGAAAGAGTCAGGAGTTTTCATTATTATCTTTTCAGCATTTTAGTAAGTATCCTTTCTGTATTCTTTAGCATAGTATAGTACTCTTTAATACAATATAGTACTATGAAGTAATAAATAATATAACATAGTATTATAAAGTAATAAATTAGCCTTCTGAGGACATGGAGTCAGATTCATCATACCTGCCTTCATTGGGACATTTCCCAGCAAATACAATACAATACAATGCAATACACAGCAGCCTCACCCACAACACCCTATAACCCAGAGCTAGAGTGGGGCCTCAGCTCTGTCCCACTCTCCCCTCCCAGTCCAACCTGGACACAAACCCCAGCCTAGCCTCGTCCCTCTGCCCAGCAGCTCCCAGCCCTGTTCACTGCAGCCTCCCCTGGGCACAGGGATGCCCCAGAACTGTGAGGGATGCCCGGGCACCCTGAGCTGCAGCAGCCAGCGTGCTCCACACACTCGTGCACACACTCACACACACCCCCCAGGCACACGGAGCATGGGTGTGCACACACACACAGAGCACAGGTGTGCACACACACACAGAGCTCAGCTTCACACACACACCGAGCTCACACCCAGAGGCACATGGAGCAAAGGTGTGCACACACACACAGAGCTCAGCATCACACACACACCGAGCTCACACCCAGAGGCACATGGAGCACAGGTGTGCACACACATAGAGCTCACACCCAGAGGCACATGGAGCACAGGTGTGCACACACAGAGCTCACACCCAGAGGCACACGGAGCACAGGTGTGCACACACAGAGCTCACACCCAGGGGCACACAGAGCACAGGTGTGCACACACACACACACACACACAGAGCACAGGTGTGCACNGAGCACAGGTGTGCACACACAGAGCTCACACCCAGGGGCACACAGAGCACAGGTGTGCACACACACACACACACACACAGAGCACAGGTGTGCACACACAGAGCTCACACCCAGGGGCACACAGAGCACAGGTGTGCATGCACACACACAGAGCTCACACTCAGAGGCACATGGAGCACAGGCGTGCGCACACACAGAGCTCACACCCAAGGGCACACAGAGCACAGGTGTGCACACACACACACACACACACACACACAGAGCACAGGTGTGCACACACAGAGCTCACACCTAGGGGCACACAGAGCACAGGTGTGCACACACATAGAGCTCACACCCAGAGGCACATGGAGCACAGGCGTGCGCACACACAGAGCTCACACCCAAGGGCACACAGAGCACAGGTGTGCACACACAGAGCTCACACCCAGGGGCACACAGAGCACAGGTGTGTGCACACACAGAGCTCACACCCAGGGGCACACAGAGCACAGGTGTGCATGCACACACACAGAGCTCACACCCAGAGGCACATGGAGCACAGGTGTGCACACACACACAGAGCTCACACCCAGGGGCACACAGAGCACAGGTGTGCACACACACACACACACAGAGCACAGGTGTGTGCACACACAGAGCTCACACCCAGGGGCACACAGAGCAAAGGTGTGCATACACACAGAGCTCACACCCAAGGGCACACAGAGCACAGGTGTGCATGCACACACACACAGCTCACACTCAGAGGCACATGGAGCACAGGTGTGCACACACACACAGAGCTCAGCCCCACCCACCCAGCTCCCTCTCCCACCTGGTGATCTTGAAGATGCGGAGGAGGCGGATGCAGCGCAGCACGGAGATGCCCAGGGGGGACAGCGTGCCCAGCTCCACCAGGATGAGCTCCAGGATGCCCGAGCACACCACGAAGCAGTCGAAGCGGTTGAAGAGGGACATGAAGTACTGGCGCAGCCCCAGCGCGTACATCTTCAGCAGCATCTCGGCCACAAACAGCGCCAGCAGCARACGGTTGGCATTGTCTGGGGGGGAAATGAGCCTGTCAGAGCAGGGACCTCAACCCGGCAGCCAGGGAAGGAGGGCAGAGCTGCTCACCCTCCTCTGGCACACCGAGCCCTGAGCTGCTGTGTTTTGGGGATCACGGGGAGGAAGATGAGAGGGTGRTGTGCAGCTGCATGCTTGTGTGTGAGCACTCACCTGTACAGTGCACATGGGTCCATGCAGGGAGGGCACGTGGGTTGTGTGTGGGTATGTGGGGCTGAGCTGTGTGTGTGCACATCTGTGCTCCAAGTGCCTCTGAGTGTGAGCTCTGTGTGTGCACACCTRTGTTCCACATACCTCGGGGTGTGTGGGTATGTGGGGCTGAGCTGTGTGTGTGTGCACACCTGTGCTCTGAGTGTCTGTATGGATGTGTGCAAGGGGCTGAGCTGCGTGTGTGTGCACACGTGTGCTCTGTGTACCTCTGAGTGTGAGCTGTGTGTGGGTGTGTGCACACCTGTGCTCCACATGCCTCTGTGTGTCTGTGTACATGGGGCTGAGCTCTGTGTCTGTACATGGGGCTTTCTCTGTGTGTGTGCACACCTGTTATCCATGTGGCTCTGTGTGTGTGCACACTTGTGCTATGTGTGCCTCTGGGGGTGTGTGTACCTGGGGCTGAGCTCTGTGTGTGCACACTTGTGCTATGTGTGCCTCTGAGTGTGAGCTGTGTGTATGTGGGCTGAGCTCTGTGTGTGTGTACACCCATGCTCTGTGTGCCTCTGAGTAAGAGCGGTGTGTGTGCGTACACGCCTGTGCTCCATGTGCCTCTGTGTGTGCGTTTACATGTGGGGCTGAGCTCTGTGTGTGTGTGTGTGTGTACACACCTGTGCTCCATGTGCCTCTGTGTGTGTGTGTGTACACACCTGTGCTCCATGTGCCTCTGTGTGTGTTTACACTTGGGGCTGAGCTCTGTGTGTGTGTGTGTGTACACACCTGTGCTCCATGTGCCTCTGGGAGTGTGTGTGTGTGGAGGTGCAGTCAGTGGGGCTGCATGCACAAATGCATGTGGCTGCACGGTGTGAGTGCATGCAGCCATGTGTGCAGAGATGYCCATGGACACACTCTGTGTGTGTTCATCATGCAGGATTGTGTCCCTGAGAGCACAGAGCGTGGTCAGTGTGAGCTGTATGACAGCAAGGATCACACAYACACTCAGTGCAGGCTCTGAGCGTGCCTGAGAGCCTCTGTCCCGTGCCAGTGTGGCTGTGCACCCACAGGAGGAGCTCACACAGCTCTCTGGGGCACCAGAGTGTCCTGGGCCCTCCCTCTCTCTCAGGCTCTTTGCTCACCTTGCACCCGTGTCAGCCACTCTGGCTGGAAGTGGTGCTCAGAGGCGATGGACAGGGTGTTCAGTGCCACCAGCAGGATGACAAGCCAGTAGAAGAACTTGGACTTCACCACATCCCTGCACTTCCTACGAAACATTCGGTTCCAACGCCTCCACTGACGGCTGGAGAGATGGCAAAGGATCAGCAGAGCTGGCAGTGGGCCAGACCCAGGCCCTTGGGCTGTGCCTGCAGGACAAAGCCACCCCTGCTCCCTCCCTGGAAAGGGATGAGGACCATAACCTGCCCCTGGAACTTGGTGCAGTCACTCAGGCACTGCAGCTCATTCACCCTCCTGGCTCAATTTCGGCTCCAGCCCCTCTCACAGGGGGCTTGTAGGCACAGTGTAATTGCAAATTACACTGTAATTGCGGAGAAAATTGCAATTATAGTGTCCTAAATTGCACACTTTGCTGCACAGGCCATGGGAGGATGCTGGGAGCCTGGTCCCACAGCAAAGACAGTGTTCACCCTGAGGAGCTTTTTGCCAGTACCATAGCCRAATTCCCTGTTTGCTACCCCAGTGTTTGCATCTCCCCCCAAGCACCAGTCCCAGCCAAAAACTGGGGGCTGACCTGGAAATCCTGGCCCAGCTGGCGAGAGACAGTGGAAGCACATGCAAGCAGATGGTTCAGAGCATACTTACAAGAAGAGAATCCACTTGTTCATGCCCTCAATTTCATACAAGCTCTCTGTCTCTGACCCTCCTTCATCCGATGGCATCATACCTAGAGGGAATGACATCACAGGCTTTCCTTGGAGCCCTTGGGAAGAACATGTGGGAGGGATCCTCTTCCAGAAGTACACCAGGAAGAGCTTCCCTGTCAGAAGTGAATAATCCCCAGCAAGCAATGCGAATAATCCCAGGGAGTCAGCAGTGGGATTATTCAGAAGTGAACAATCCCCACCAAGCAGTGCCATCCCAGGGAGTCAGCAACCAAAGTTTGGGCAGAAGGCTTTGAGGGTCAGGTGCAAACCAAGCACGAGGCATGAGAAACTCCTGCCCTGCAGGAGGAGCAGCAGCAGCCCAGAGWGGGACAGCAGCCAGAACCCCAGCATGGAAAAACTGAGGCCAGTTTGGATCTGAGAAAAGGCTGAACAGAACACGGCCACAGCTCTGGAAGAGGTGTTTGTCTGTCCCACTGTTTCCCAAGGCTCTTTGCACACATGCATCACTCAGTTTGAGGCATCAAAAGYGCTTTCACCAGGCAAGGTGGCACAGCAAACCCTGTGGCTCTGGGGTAGAACTCCCCAGGCTTTGCTGAGCTTTTGGCTAGATCCTGTACATCCACCTCCTTCCCTGGGCCACTTCTAATCCCTAAAAACTGTCAAGTGATGGCAAGAAATTAATGCATCTGCTAGTGTGAGAGCTTGTGGCCCTGACTGTAYCCCTGCACACCAAGGGCACACACTCCTCATGGCCTTTTCAGTCCCTTCTGCCAAAGGAGACTCRGGCCTTGCTTGTGGTCTGCAAATTTTAAACACTGTTATTGAAATGGATTTACCATCAGGGATAAATTATTGCTAGTTTGGGTCAGATTCAACCAAATTATTCAGGAAATGTA
>JACDOX010000384.1:259474-274155 GCA_014549065.1 Cardinalis cardinalis
ATATAATATAATATAAATCAGCCTTCTGAAACATGGAGTCAAGATTCTCATCTCTTCCCTTGTCGGGGTTGCCTGCAAATTCCACCGACACCCACCAGCCGCAGGAAGAAGCAAGAACCCGTGCCTCCTCTACACCTTCCTCGTGGCTGGGCTCAATCCAGCCACACCAAGGAGCCTGTCCCATGTCTCCCCAGCCTGGCCAGGCCCAGAGGGTCCATCCAGCCCCAGCCCTGGGTGGCAGCAGGGCCTGGCACCCACTTGGCACGCCGGACACGAGGCGCAGGGGTCTCAGCACGCGGAACGCTCGCAGCGCCTTCACGTCAAAGCCGCCTTTTCCCCCCGAGGGCCCTGCCTGCTTCACATTGACCTGCTCCAGGGTCATGGTGATGAGCCTGAAAGAGCCAGGGCACAGGGAGGGGAGGGAGGAGGAGAGGCAGAAGGGAGGACAAGGAAAAAGAGAAGGGCAGGAGAATGGAGTGAGAAATCGGAGCTAAGGGTTCAGAGCCCTGCAGGCAGCAAAGCGAGGTCAGGACTGCCAGCTGTGCTCAGCCTCGCCCAGAGCCAGCTCTTGGCAAGGCCAGCCCCACTGCTGACAGCCAGGGAGCTCCCACCCCACGTGCAAACCCTGCAGGACCCCAGGCCACCCCCTTTCCCCAGGGCAAGGAGACCTATGAGGCACAAAGGAGTCAAGACAGGGAGAAATTAGAGAGTGAGAGGAACAGTGGATTTGTCTTTCCAAACAAGTTGTGGGTCTGCTGGTAGATAAAATTAGCACTGGGAGATAAAAGAAACAATGGGAAGGATTCCACTGATTGATGAATGGAAAAAGATACTTGCTTTTACAAATAAACTTTAGGTTTGCTGATAAATGAAATTAGACATTGAGAGATGAAAGAAACAATGGGGAAGAAAAACCCCTAAATTCCGTAAGAATTAAAAATTAAAAGGGAGGGTTATCCATTAGAGGGGAATCTTTGGTAAATCTTTGGTATCAGGTGTTTTGGGAAGTTTGTACCTCTCAAGTACCTCTGAAATGGGGAAAGAGAGAAGGGAAATGCAGCCAGGAAATTAAGACAAAAAAGAGGCTGTGTCCTCCAAAAATTGGAGAGATCCCAGGGGAATGCCCCATGGCCTCTGCCTTTATTGGAATAAAGCCAGAAAGGACTCCTCTGTCTCCTTTTTGGACATAAACCTCTGGTGTTTGTAGATTAATTTTCCTAACAGAGAGGATCCCAGGGGATGTTAGAGCAAGAACAGGGGGCCCATGAACTTAGTCAAGGAGGTGTCCCCAAACACATTGCAATCACCACAAAAACTGGCTGTGGGAGAGGCCTGGCAGCAGCTGAACAGCAGCAGCCTCCCCACATTTCCTTACCCTAGAGTCACAATGGAAAAGTCGAGGACGTTCCAGCCGTTCCGGAGATAGGCGTCCGTGTGGAAAAGGAAGCCGTAGGCAATGATCTTCAGCATGGCCTCGATGGCAAAGAAGATGAGGAAGGCATATTCAATCTTCTCCTGGGGATTGCAAAGGCAAGCAGGAGAGAATGCTCCATTAGAACAAACTGTCACCTCCCCTGGTGACATCCTCATCCTGTCATCCTCACCAGTGACTCTGGACCAGCCCCTGCTGCCACCCCGACACACACCAAGGGGACCCTGGGGACAAGGGTGGCATGCTGAGCCACCACTGCCACTCTCTGGCCTGCAGCATGATCCCCCCAGCCCTTTAATGGCCCCTGCCAGGACYCTGAGGCTTTGGTTCCTACAGATGCTCCAGCAAATCCACCTGAAGGTGCCTGGCCCAGGGCACTGCTCCTCTCTGGCTCTCCTCCTGCTGCTCACCCTCTCATTCCTCCCAGAGCCTTCCTCCTACAGGCAGCACTGACAGCTTCTCATCCTCTCCAGCTCAGGGCTCGCTGGGTCTGTCCTGGAGTCCCCAGAGTCACTATGGTTCAAGTCAGCTGCACCATGGCTCCCCTTTTGCCTGGGATGATAAGGAAGCTCCCAGGGCTCAAGGACTCCTGCTTAATGCCAGACATTTGCCTGGCAAAGAGATGTTATAAATAAGAAGCTTGACTAGGCCAATATTCAAGCAGCAATCAATTTATTAATTAATATGGTAAAGTATGAGCAATACAGCACTGGGTACAGTGGGGGAAGTTTTCCCTCCAACTGCACAGTGATAGTTGAGGCTTACAGGTATTTATAGGGGTACTCATCAGCTTTCTCAGCAGTTTCTGTTCCAATTTTTACTCATCAGCAGTTTCTATTCCAAATTTTTACATCACAATTCTATACACTATTGTGATTTAGTTTTTCTCAGGATGTACCCCAGAAAGGAGCATCCCTAGATGGTGGTGGTTCAGTTTCCGAAAGAAGGAAGAAGAATCCCATCTGGTGAGGTCCAGCTCTCCAGATGTGGGTCCACCTTTTAATTGCAAGGACTATAAATCTCATAACAGTGATGTCCAGCTTCCCTTGGTCAAAACTATAAATCCTTTAGTTGATGTTCATCTTCCTTTCTCTGCTGCTGCTTTTCACTGTTTTGTTAAGGCGTGAGATAAGCATGTTTCCTTCATATATATTTATATATATTCCTATATATATATTCCAAAGCTATAGTTTCAAGGATACAAGCAATATTCTAAAATTATACTTCAAAAGGTTATTATTGCAAAACTCTTTAAGGCTTAGCTACAAGCAAAGAGCAACATCCTTAACACTTTAATTCCAATGCTCCTAAATCAACCAAGGTTAATTGTGAACAGAAGGTAGGTTCAAAGGCCTTCTTCCATGCTTACTTTCCTCAGTTATTATTAGAATTTGTCTTTATAACTGTCCCATGGTCGGTTTCCACACATATCACAATCAAAAATACATAGATTGCCTGTATGTACCTGACACGAAACACAGCTTTGCATTTCACAGTGACCAGCTGGAAATGGGCCTGGGGCTCACTGGGCAGAGGGGCTGCACCCCCTCCCAGGCAGGACCTGGCACCCAGGGCAGGGGCTTGGCACAGCCCTGCAGCTGCTGGGCCAGGGCAGCTCATCTGTCCCTGGAGCACAGCCCAGAGCTGCCTGTGCCCAGCTGGCTCTGCCTGTCACTGCCATCACTGCCCTTGTTGACAATGTCCCTTCCAGACTAAAAGCCTCCTGAAGCAGCCAGGTGGACAAGGATATTGATATTTCTGGTGTTTCCTGGTCCCTCTCCCCAGCTTATACCCCCTGAAGGACAAGGAGCATCACTGCTCAGGATCTCCAGAGAATTGCCCTCAGAAAGGCAGAAACCTCTCTCTGAGACCAAACTGGGAGTGGATCTTCACTGGGGAATATTGTAGTGCTCTGAGGGGTCCCCATGCCCTGCCAAATGGAAAATCCTCTCCTTTTACAAAGCCAGGGCTAGAGCTCAAGAGAGAAGCATTGCTGGCTCAACTAACATCTCCAAAAGCAGTGACTGTGCTGTGTCCCCACATGACTGTCACCCACACAATGCCATTTCTTGTTGGATCTGAGGGCAGCTAGGGTAAGAGCAGAGATGCTGGCATTGCCTCTGTCTTCAAGGTTTTAGCTACAGCAACTCAACACTGCTCACCTCCCACCCTGAGGGGACAAATGCCCTCCAGACTGTCCCCCAAAGCCTGTCCTTGCAATCCCATGCAAACACAACTGCCATGAGGATCATTTCAGGCGTGGAGGGGCTGCAGAGCCATGCCAGCAGCCACTGGTGTGGTGGGGTGTCTCCCCAGCTGCAGAGGAAAAACAGAAAAGCCCACTGCAAGCTCCAGCAGCCCTGCAGCCTGCTGAGGCTGGTGAGTGTCAGGGTCCAGCCTGGAGTGGGATGCAGCTGCTGAGGCTGATGTCAGGATCCAGCACTGCAAAAGTCAATTCCATGCCCTGATTTTCCAGCAGAACAGACTCAGTCTCTCACTAGAAGGGATTTTCCTCTGAAAACCCCTGCCCAGAATCAAAAGGTAAATTGCTGTTTCTCAGAGGACCTTTGGGAAGCCCACAGCAGATGAACGGTGCTGCTTCAAGAGTATCTGTGACCGTGTTCACAGGGGTTTTTGGATTGGGGAAGAGACGAGGATCTGACTCCATGTTTCAGAAGGCCTGATTTATTATTTTATTATTTAYATTACATTAAAACTATACTAAAAGAATAGAAGAAAAGGTTTCATCAGAAAGCTAGCTAAGAATAGAATAAGAAAGGATAATAACAAAAGCTTCTGTCTCGGACAGACTCCAAGCCAGCTGACTGTGATTGGCCATTAATTAGAAACAACTCTATGAGACCAATCACAGATGCACCTGTTGCATTCCACAGCAGCAGATAACCATTGTTTACATTTTGTTCCTGAGGCCTCTCAGCTTCTCAAGAAGAAAAATTTTAAAGAAAAGATTTTCTATAAAAGATGTCTGCGACAGGTATCAGGTGCAGCCAGTGAGGGGCAGCAAGGTTCAAACCTGGGCCAAGGAAGAGGCAGCAGGCAGCCCCCTACCCCCAGCCACCCTCTCCCAGCCTGGGAGGGACATAACAGCAAATTCCCAGCTTCTCTGGGCAACCCGTGCCAGGACCTCAACACCATCAATGTATAAAAAATTTTTCTTATAATTAATCTAAATCTACCCTCCTTCAGTTTAAAACCATCACCCTCTGTCCTACTGCAACAGACCCTGTTAAAAACTTTGTCTTAACCTTTCTTACAAGCCCCTGTCTTAGGTTGCAAGATGTGGCTGGGGGTGTGCATTCTATCACCACCTGTCAGAGCTGGGGCAGTGATCTTCTGTTCTTTGGGCAGTTTTCTTTATCTCTYCCACAACCAATCCTCCCTCCAGGAGATCTCTTCTGTTCATGGGCCATGAATTATKAATTATCTTCTGTCCATGGCCACTGAGTGTCCCTGCAGGGCTGGTCCAATTCCAGCATCCCATGGGGAGATGCTCCGCCCAGGGGAGGAGCCAAGCATTCCTACCTGGATCCAATCTGAGCCTGGCCCAGCCCAGCAGCCTTTGCCCCCTGCATTGCCAGAGGAGCAGCTTTCTGCTGCCCTGCACTGCCAGAGGGAGCCCAGGCCCATCTGCAGCAGCCCTGGAGCTGCAGAGGAAAACTCCCCCCTTGTGCAGGATCCCTGCTGCAGCAGAGCCACAGCTGGCACTGCAGGAGGGCTGAGCCCCCATGGGATGGGGCTGGGACACCCCCTGACACACAGGGGACAGGGCATGTCTGACTCTGGCCGTGGTTTGTTTTCTTTTTTGTACTATTGCATTTGTATTTATTAATTTTCCTAGTAAAGAACTGTTATTCCTACTCCCATATCTTTGCCTGAGAGCCCCTTAATTTCAAAATTACAATAATTCAGAGGGGAGTAGTTTACATTTTCCATTTCAAGGGAGGCTCCTGCCGTCCTTAGCAGACACCTGGCTGTTCAAACCAAGACAGAGGGAGGCAGGGATAGCTCACAGAGCTGCATGTGCATCTCTCCAGGTGCCAGAACCAGAGCAGCAGCAGTTTCTGCAGTTTTATCGAGTCTGTACAGGCAGACATGCAGGAGGTTTGCCCATTTTCACAGCTCCTGGAAGACTCCAGGAGATCCAGGTTGACCCCAAGCTCTAGGAAAGCCACATGCAGTCACGACTCTCCTCCATGCCAACCTCCAGGCACAGAGCCCAGTAGCTCCTGAAAACCAGCAATGGACAGCAAGCCCTGCTCAGGGACTGTGGACACCAGTCAGCTGCCCAAAAGCAACTGCTCCAGTGCTCCTGAGATGGCACAGCCCTGGGTGACAGACATCACACAGGACTCAATTACAGGTAATTACAGCTGGGACTCCTACACCTGCATCACACACCCACATTCCTGTCACTGAATTGTACCTGAGGCTTTGTCCAGGCTTGGGAAACACAGGAATTCCCCAACCCAAGGACTGAGACACAACCTAAAATGGGGTTTTCAGAAGCACACTGCYTGCCATCACACATTTGTGCCACCTAAAATCTCTAAAGCCATTATGTGTGTCACTGTCATATTTTCTGGAAAAATCCCCTCGCCAGGATTTCTTCTCCTGGGAAGCTGAGAAGCCTCAGAGAAAAAGGAAAACAATAATTATTTGATTGCTTCTCCTGTGTTTTGCTGCTTTGGAATGTGGTTGAAGATTGTTTATCCAACAGGTGGTTGTTTGATTGGTTTCATGTGAATTGTTTTTACTTAATGACCAATCAGTGTCCAGCTGTGTCAGACTATGGAAGCAGTCACAAGTTTTAATTAGTATCTTGTTAAGCCTTCTGTCTGTATCCTTTCTCTATTCTTTAATATCGTTTTAGTATAGCATTCTTTAATATAATATAAGTAATAACATAAAATAATATAAAATAACATTATATATATATATGTATATATGTATATATGTATATATGTATATATATATATTATAAATAACATAAAATAATAAAATTGCCTTCTAAGAACATGGAGTCAGATTCATCATTTCCTTCCTGCCCTGGGAGACCCCAAAAATACCTCAGTGTGTGACACCAGCAGCGTGCCTGCACACAGGGCTACTTAAATTAAATACTTAAATAAGTAGCACACCTGTGTTACTTCAATTGTCTTCTTGACACTTTGAGCTCCAGCTCTGTCCCCCACTCCCTAGGCCCCATGTCCTACCTGATATTCYTACAAGCCCATAGGGCTCAGGACAGCTGCTTTTGGGTGCTCTGACAGGGTGGCCTCCCTCTAAGCTGTCACCATTGAGTCCCACTGACGGGGAAAAACTTTAAATTGAAAATTTACAGAGAATACATTTAAATATTAGGAAGAAATCCTTCCCTGTGAGGGTGGGCAGGCCCTGGCACAGGTGCCCAGAGCAGCCGTGGCTGCCCCTGGATCCCTGGCAGTGCCCAAGGCCAGGCYGGACAGGGCTGGGACCAACCTGGGACAGTGAAAGTGTCCCTGCCATGGCAGGGCGTAGAATAAGCCTCCTGACTCAAACCATGTTATAATTCCATGTTTCTATGAAAACCAGATATCTCAGTGTGTGCAGCATGTCAAACACCACCCACTGGAGCTGCAGGAATGGCTCAGCTGCCCTGGCAGATGAACTGTACTCTAAATTTKACTTTATTTCCTCACTGCTCACAAACAGAGGTCAGGCAGCCAGGTCACACACAGCCATCTGTATTTTCTTGGGTGAATGCCTGTGAATAACCTGCCTTGCTAAACACACTCTGAAGCTGCTTGCTCCTGGAGTAAGGTTGCCAGTGAAAAACAGTGAGATTTGAAAATCTGGAAACTCAAGTAAAAGTGAAAATAAATGCTGTGAATTATTGAACAAGCTGAAAAGTCAAAATAATTTCATCAGGGTTGAAGAAAATGTTGTGATTCCATTAGAAAAAGACAAAATCAGATATGAACAGGATTAAAAAAACCCTTCTGGATCAAAAGAAATCTAATATAGAAAGWGTAATAATGAAATGTGTTAAAATGAAACAACTGTACTTTTTCCAGGACAGAGCAAAATGGATTCTTAGAAAATAATATGGTTACGGTTATTTCATTATTTTCAATGGTTATGGTTATTTCATTATTTTCGTTTTTATGGTATTTCATTTTATCACCTCCCATAAATGAGTTCTGATTAACCAAGCTTTCATGAGAATAATTCTAAGTGTACCTAGTGTAGACTCTGACTGCAGCTGTTCCCTGGCTGGAAACTCAGAGTGTGGCTGCTCTGCAGTTTTCCAGTCCTGCAGGAAGGCAGTGCCAGCAGAGCTCTCCTAGGAATCCTCTCTTCCTGAGACTCTCCTTGTGATGCCTTAGCAGTTTAGCTTTTATGTTTCTCATATATTTGTAATCATATAATTTTTTTAGTGTATAACTCCAGACTCCTTATAGAGTGTTTTTCCTGTTTTGGGCAGACATAACAATTCCTCTCCAGGCYTGGAAATCAAGGACACCTCACGGCCTCAGACCTCAAGAAATTAAACAAAAGTGAGTTGGGGCAGCAAATTTGGAGTCAATGACTTCATTACCTGAAGCTGTAATTGGCAGATTAACCCCCAATATGCAAATGGACCAAATTTATAAGTGTGAAAATCCAAACTTGAGGTAAATGACTTCATTACCTGAAACTGTAATTGGCAGATTAACCCCCAATATGCAAATTGACCAAATTTACAAGTGTGAAAATCCATCTCCATTTTGGGTGCAGCCCCTGGGGGGTTTCCTCTGCCCAAAATGTACCTGAAGGCCCTTCAACAAATATACCTGCATTTTTATTCTCTTAATTTTGTCTAGCCTCTGTTTTTAGGGAGCCCCACCAGGCATCACTTGTGGAGCTCTCAGCTTTAAAGCTTTTTGGAGTGGCTGTCCATGCTCTGGGCTGCAGGAGCCTGTCCTGAGGAGGCTGGGGCTGGGCAGGCCCTGCACGCCCTCAGCACCGGGCCCTGACCAGAGGGAACCTCAGTCCTGCCTCCCCARTATCATTGTCACTGCTTTGAAGGGAGGGATGGGGCTGTTTTGGGGCTCAGAATGATTTATTGCTCAGATAAACATCAGCCTCAGAGGCTGTGAGATTTTAGAGGAGCAAGCTGTCAGCCATAGCTCAAGAGCAATCACAAGTTTCTTTSTTACAAGGCAACGCAGAACTTTCTAACCCAATGGACAGTTGTTACAGGGCTTATTTTGCTTTTCTAACCCATCACCTTTACTTAATTCTACTGCACTGAGGATAATTTTATCCAATGGCTTCTGTCTCACTTGTACACRGACGCTTCTGTTATAACTTCCAAACTCCCAACCTACTCCATCCTATTTTATTACTACACCATAAACTATAAACTCTTCACCATCTTATCAATACGGTTCCTCACTTACTCAAGGCATATTCTTACTTACAACTATAGAAACATAGCTTCTATAATTTTTATAGTTTATATAAATTTCATCGTTTCATAAATTTTATTATTTTTCTACAAATTTCATCATTTCATAAAATTTATTATTTTTCTACTTTATGTCAKTTTATTGTATTTTTACATCAATYCAAGCTTCTGCTAAGGCTGCAAATCAAACCCTTCAGTGTCTGTGGAAGTTGCTGTTTTTCSAATTCTCACACACAAACAATGTGGGGCAATGTCCTCACTGCCCTGACTCAGTTTYCCCTCATACATTTTGCCTTCTCAATAATTTCAATGTCTTTTTTTAAATTCARCCTTCTCCAGAGAGGATTGGGCAATCAAAAGGGACAGAGAGAGATTAAACACATCACAGCACCTCTCTGCTGCAGGAAAATGCCTCCACAAGCTTTTYTTCACTACCTGCAGGCTGGAGATTCTTTGCTTCTTTTCTCTGCCAAGGTCAGGATTAAATGTATGAGATTGTATTTCTTGTTGGGAYTCAGATGTTTATYAGTTCTTATCTMTGTCACAGTCTCACAAACCCTGAGTACTACAGCTCTTCACTCTAACAAACTAAAAACGGAGCCCCATCTCTCTCTACAAGGCCTTTTAAGGATAAACTGTCCAATTAAGAAAYTACACCTAAATTATTTTTATTTTTAACCCAATAACCAACCACCCATGCCCTACAATGTGGGCTTTTTTATCCAATTACACAAAACCACCCAAACCCATGGAGAAGAAGGTGAAGAAGAAGGAGCAGCCTCCACCCTAAAACCTCCATCTTGCTTTATCTATATTTCTATATTCCAAACCCTTAAACTCTGATGTTTTTCCCCCTGTGATATCACGCACTTCTATTCAAACTCCACAGCCATAATGCTAGTGCTATTTATCAATTTTGGAAGCTTCTCCAATGCCTCAGGTCAATGCAGTGTTCTCTTGTGGGTCAGTGCCTGAAATTCTCAGCAACCAGGGTTCCAACAGCAGGCCTATGCTGASCATAGCCTGGTGCCCCAGGTGATGGTGCCTGGCTAAATTCCCAGATGGCTTTGCCCCTACAAAGCCACCAGAACATGGTGACAAAGGGACAGCRAGCAGGAATGAAAGAACAGCAGCCTGGGGCTACCTGGCTCTTGACACCTATTGCTGTGGCAACAGGCTGAAACATCCCCCAGCAGGGTATAGCATAAGTAATCCAATGGACAAGAAATAAAAATAGATGGAATTTCATTTATGCAATGAATTTACATCACTTGGTCCGTGCTCATGGGAAAGCTCCTGGGGCAGCATCAGCCCCTGTGGGAGCCCTGTGAGGCCAGGGCCACTTCACCCCTTTATCCCCACACACACCTGGGCTTCCCCCAGCTCTGCCCCACAGGGCTCAGCCACATCCCAAGCCCTCTCTCAGWGGGAATTTCCATCCCCTCTGTCCCCATGGTCAGCCTGCCCCAGCCTTGCTTTGCCCCTTTTTCCTCTCCCCTGGGGTAACAGCAGCCCCCAAAGCCTGCTGTGCCCCCCAGCCAGGGAAGAACCCCAAACCAGCCCAAGGGGTTAGGGAGGCTGGTCAGACCAAGCAGGAGGCTGAAAGAACACCCCAGGATCTAACCCTCCTCACCCTGAGGAGTCCTGGAACCCCATTCCATTAAAAGGGGGATCTAGATGTTCTAATTCAGTTATTATACTCAGTCTCCCAATGGAAATCAATGTGGATTGAACCACAGTGGGGATCTGAAGAGTAGAAAGGTATGGCAATCTAAAAATAGTGTAAATTGTTGATCTGGGTCACATCAAAACATCATATTCCAGGAAACTGGAGCAACTGTGGAAGAATATGGAATATCAATTGGAAAGGAGTAACCTTTCTGCCAAAGAGAAACAGGGTTTTTTCCCTCCTAAATAAAAGATAACAAAATTAAAATAGAGTTTTGAAAAGAAAGGTCAGAAAAATTTATTCCAAAATGCTGCAAAAAACCATTTGAGCCTTTCTGGAACAGGATGTTTCTTTTTTGAAAGTGTGATAAAAAAAAATCAGAGGAAATTTTTTCCTTCATTGGCATCAATTCTTCCTTCATGCCTACTCCACACACAACCTGCTGCCTTTGATCTCTATCCAGAGGATCTTTCAGCCCCTCTGAAAACCCATTTTGCAGTCACTTCTTCCCACCCCTGCCTCCCATTGACTGCAGCAGCTTTGGCTGGGCCAGCACTGCCTGACACCCCCTGGGACAGCAGATGGCCCCAGAGCAGCTTGTGCCACCTTGCAGCCGTGTCACCCCAAGCCACCAACCCCACAGAGCCCTCAGGGCTGCAGGAAGGGCTCCAGGTGCTCCTTACCAGGCTGGAGTTGGCAATGTTGGTGTCATCCTCGGGCATGGGCAGGTAGATGGCCAGAGCAACACAGTTGGCAAAGATGGTGAGGAGGATGATGATCTCGAAGGGTCTAAGAGGAAGTGTTAAGGAGTGCAGATAGGAAAGAAATATAAAGCAAAATAATCCCACCCCTGTCCTGTCCTATGTAGGGCTATTTAAAGGGGGCACAGCTCCTTTAAAAAAGAATACAATCTCTACGATAAATACTGATTTCCCAATTATACTGTGGGCCCTCAAGCAGCCATCAACAAAGAGTGCGTTAAAGCTCTACACTACAAAAATATAAGAACTTTATGACTCCCTCCCCATTAACAGGCTAACCTATATTTAAATAGGAGAATTAATGCTAGAATGAGTAACCARGGTGCTCCCTCTCCAAYGCAAGCTTGCATCCATACATTATTAACAAATAATCACCAATATACGACATATCAAACAAGCAGAGTATTAAATATCTTGTTAACCCAACGGAGGAGCGTCCATTAGGAAAGATTAAAACCTGTAAAAGGAACTRGGCAAACCCGTCAAGGCCCGACTGTTTACCAAAAACACAGCCTTCAGCAAACCAAAAACAAGTATTGAAGGTGATGCCTGCCTGGTGTGGAGAACCAACCCCCCCCACCATGGGGGCAGAACACAGAGAGAGCAGCCAGAGCTCGGCCTCAACACATCCTCAGGGCTGCAGGGCCAGGACACTGGGGACAGCTTTGCCACAGGACAAAGGGATGCGAGAGCTGGCAGCTTCCCCCTCCTCATCCTTCAGTGAACMACCCTGAAGGGCCAGGAGCCTTTTGCAGAATGTAAGCACTGCACCTGTGGAAGAGGTTTTACAGCAACTCCTGTGAGCCAGAGGGAAGTTTGAGAAGAGGATCCACATTTACCCCTGAAAGAATTTTCTACCATAGAAACCAAGAAAGAAAGAAGGATAAATAAGAGAAACCTGCAACTGCCTATTCCAATGAGCACTCTGTTTGTCTCTCGTGACCAATGAGTAAATTTATGGGTTTTGTAAGAATGTATAAAAAGCATGCATGCTAGAATAAAAACAGTTGGAAGCCTTCTGAAAATGGAGTGTTGTTCCGCATTGTCTCTGTCTCAGCTATGACATGAACCCAAGCATCCCCCTCAGAGCAGGCAGGCCCTGGCTCCCTCTGCACTTGGCATCCATGAGGAGACTCCTGCTGCTYGGGTCTCCCAGGGGCTCCATGGCCCCAGCTGAAGGTATCTGGGGGCAAGGCAGCTCATCCAGGGGCTCCTGTGGCAGAACACCCCCAGGTGTCCTCACGGCTATGGTGGCCCAGGACAGGCAGTACTGCTGTGACTGTCCCCAGGACTGAGCACAGCCTGAGGGCTGTTCCACCCCTTCAAGGTAGCAACTGGGCTGTTTGGGCCCTATAAYACCTCAGAATAAAAGGGGTGACTTTACTATTTCCCATGAAGACCCTGGGACAGGCACGGGGTCACTCCCAGGCTCCTGCTGCTGTCACTGCTTTGCTGGGCCTTGAAACCTCTTGGACAAGCTTCAGCTCTCACCTTCCTGAAGCCTCCAAAGAGCTCAAACTCTGTCTCCAGGGCCTCATTTGCAGCCAGGCTCTCCCCACTCTCTGTGTCCCCCATCATTCTTCCTTGAGGGCTGCCTTGGGCTCTGGAGGCCACACCACTGTGCAGCCCAGTGCAAGGGACACCATACAATCCACAGCAGCCTGAGTGCTGTCAGCTCTGTCCTGGGCTCATCACAGCCTTTGTTTCCTTTTCTGAACCTTTCTATCCATCAATCTGATAACACTTTAAAAACTGAAGTCAGCTGGGAAAGCTGCTCCCCTTTGTGTGCAGGCAATGAGGCAGAGCCCAGCGCCTGGAGCCTCCCTGCCTGCTTGGGCAGGGTAAGACAAGCCCTCCTTGAAGGGTGACCGCCACTGGAGCTCCTGTAACTGGAGCTGAAATCCACTTGCTGCCTGTGATTCTGGCACAGTTATGAGGCAGAAATGCAGTGGGATAGATTGAACCAAAAACCAGACATGGGGATAACTGGGGACAGTGTCTCTGCCCCCTGACACTGACGCACAGCCTCAGCATCCTCCTCATCTCCTTGTCCTGCAATCTGACTTCTTTCTGTCCAGCATGCTCCCACCACACAGCATCCAAGGGTCCCCACATCTGCCTTGCAGCAGGAATTAGGCCTCTGTGTCTTGCAGCTCTGTGGTCCTCCAGGGTGCCCAGAACCCTCATCCATCTGCCTTGAGGTTCTCCTGGCTACAGAATGACCTGAAATACCAGGGTGTGTCACAAAGTGAGACACGTCYCAACAACCATCATCAGGCTGTTGGACTGTCCTGCATACAACACCCAGTAAGCTGCAGAACATTCAATTTCCATGTTCTAATGAACATGTTTTTAGAGATGTGAGCAAATTTCAGCACAAAACACCCTCTGCCTGAAGTCAGCCTTTCACCCACCCTGGGCTGAGTGGAGTGATGCTCCCCACCCTTCAGCTTCTTGAAAAAGACCCCAGTCCACCCCTGTAGCTCAGCTTTSTGCTCTGACAGCAGCAGCCACACAGCAGTGATGTGCCCAGGGAACAGGAGCACATACTGCCACACAGAACCAACAGCCAAGTGTGGCAGTGTCATATTTTCTGGAAAAATCCCTTTGCCCAGGATTTCTCTCCTGGGAAGCTGAGAAGCCTCAGAGAAAAAGGAGAACAATATCATCTCATTTGCTTCTCCTGTGTTTTGCTGCTTTGGAATGTGGTTGGAGAATGTTTACCCAACAGGTGGCTGTTTCATTGGCTTCTGCTGTGAATTGTTTTGTCTCATTGGCCAGCTGGGGCCAAGCTGTATTGGACTCCGAGGAGAGAGTCACGAGTTTTTCATTAGTATCTTTTAGCCTTCTGTCTGTATCCTTTCTGTATTCTTTAGTACAGTTTAGTTTAGTATTCTTTCATATAATATAGTATCATAAAACAATAAATTAGCCTTCTAAGAACATGGAATCAGATTCATCATTCCTTCCAAGAACGGGGTCCCAGAAAATACCACACCCAGGTACCCCCACACAAGAGGGCCACAGCTAATCTCCCCTTGGCAGCCTGCATGGCCCTGCAGACCATAATAACCCAGAGGAACTGGAACGACCCGACCCTGCCACATACSCTGATCCCTGAGTGAGGGCAGCCAGGTGCAGCTGGGTATAAATACAGGCAGGCACTGCAGAAAYCTGATTCCCTGGATCATTTGTCCTGCACAGGTCAGAGCCACCTGCACATGCCACCCTGCTGGGGGGCACCCACTCGTCCCCTGTGGTGTTGTGAGGTCCCCAGGACAAGGTGAGAGATGAGAATTTGACTCCATGTTCTCAGAAGGCTGATATATTATATTATATTATATTATATTATATTATATTATATTATAT
>JACDOX010000384.1:284620-299253 GCA_014549065.1 Cardinalis cardinalis
GCAGCCGGGCCCGGTGCCCCTCAGGGTGGCGAGAGGGGCTGTGGCAGGAGCCTCGGAGCTGCGGCTGGAGCGGCAGAGGCACACCCGGGGTGGCAAAAGAAATGAAGCAGGAACTCTGAGSCGTAGCAGAGCCGCAGGTGTCCCGGCAGGCACGGGATGCTGGGTTAAAGTGTAGTGAAAAAACCCCGAGGAATGGCGGAAAACAGCGGGGYTGGGCAGYGGCAGACAGGTTTCRCAAACAGCTGTCACAGGAAGCCAGGAGATGCTGTGTTATAAATGAATATTCCAATTTAATAATTAAGGAAATGTATTAAATAATCAAAGTATAAATTTGGAAAAAGCCACAAGCGATTCGACTCTGAGCCTGATCAGGGTCAGGGAGACTCAGGATTTGGCCTCTATTGCAACAAAGTCCTTGTGGGTCTCCAAATGTCATTTCGAAGGGSTCTGTTTTATACAGTCTTTTGGGGTCTGGAAGGGGCTCTTCTTTAGCATATTTTAGCATATTATTGTAGGTTTTTTTCTTTCTTGCTGATGCGCTTCCCGGAATCAGTGGATAATTCCTGGAATCCTGTCAGGTGAAAACTTTCTGGGATAAACTTCTGATGATGCCTTTCAAATGCCTCCTGCTGGGGTCTTGTCAGACAGAAAGAAATCTCTTGAAATATCCATCCCTGGAGRCAGTGTCCTCCTGGTGTTKGAATCTCCATTCTTATCACGCAGCCTATTACTGCTTGTTGCCTGACATTGGCTTTGTACACAAAATGCTGTGGTTTTGATTTCCTTTCGCATGAATTGTTGGATAACATGTATCACACTGAGGGAGATGGGGTTGCGGTCCTGTTCCCAGTGAGGCTGGGTGTTGGAAAGGTCCCAGTTCTTGCAAATAAAGTCTCACCCACAGTAAGGAGAAGCAGTGCAGGACAAAATTTGCACAGTGGCAGCAAATCCAGCACCAAAACCCCATCTATCTCCACTGTGATGCCAAGAGAGAGCAGGAGAGAGCTGAGCTTCACCCTGATCCTCCAGCCAAAATCTTGCAGCATCTCTGCCCTTCCCAAGAGAAACCCCCCAGCTAAGAGACTGCAAACTGCACCCCTTCCCTGGCCTCTTTGTCCACATCTTTTGTCTCTCTAATATCTGTGTCTCGGTTTGAGAGTTACCTCAGGACAATCTGTGCTCCCATCTCTTAGGCAACACATGGGAGAAAAAATCCATGAGAGAAAGAAAATAAAAAGGAAAAATCCTAACCTCCAACACTGGGGAAAAGGAGAAGAGGGACTTCAGGCAAGGCTTACTTTGAGCTTTTTTTTTTTTTTAAGATGCAGCCATCTAAACAAACCTGCCTTTAATGGTTGGTTTATACATTCACACAAGACATGAATTTAAACATCCCTTTATTGCATAAGCACCACAGAAGTCATTGCTCCCCTAGCAGCAGCAGAAAGCACATGAAGCAGTAAACATATTTTTTCAGTGTTAGCACCTTTCATTCACGCACTGTTTCTGAATCCAGCTTTCATTTGGAAAAAGGATTTGTAAACTAAACAGCAAAACATTTCCCTTCCCTAACAGCCTTTCCAGCCCATCATTTCCTCACAGAGATGCTGCCTGCACTCTAGGCAGTGTTTGATTGACTTCCTCAAAGAATGATAAGAAATGCTGTATTCCCTCAGGCCAGATGCCCAAATGTTTCAGTGCCTTATCCCTCATACCAGCCAGGGGCAGATGCTCAGATAAATTTAAGGACCAATGTCATGTTTCAGCATAGTTTTCTCTCTCTGTCAGTGGTCTGTCTCAATCAGTGACTTTCTTGGTCATAAGGCCACATAATTCTGCATGTCTTACTCAATGTTCATGAAATTTTTGTATTTCCTCACTACAGACACTCCAATAAGAACGGGCAAAAAAATAAAGGGGAAGGAGGAGAGGACGAAGGCAGGGGTGAAGGAGAACAGAGAAAGAAACGAAAGGAGAGAGGAACCCTAAATCTTGTTAAACCCTGTTAGGGCAATAAAATCTTGAGTCAGGATTATGCAAGTAAACCAAGGCTGAAACTCCATCGGTAGTGGCTTGTTGCTATGCCTGTTTTTATTAAGCTGTGAGTTGTAAGTTCTCTGTTTGCATTGCAGCATTGTGAAAGCCTACAGAGTTAGCACTAGCCAGTACCCACTCTATCTTAATAATATACTGCTTTTAATTCCCCACACCCATGCATTTCCCTGGCCTCCTCTCCAAACGCTGTCATTCTCCATCTCTGGTGGTCCTGAGGAAATGATCAAAATCTGTGCAGCRATTTAGCAACCCCTGACAAAGGAACTCAGGTCTCTGCCCCGGCAATGGTTTTTCCAGCCATACCTGAAAAAAACAAATATATTCTGTAATTTAAGGAGTTAGGTTATGATTGAATTGGTTATGAAAACAGAGTTGGTTAATCTTTGAGAGTCTTGGGTGAAGACTCTCAATGAACCCTCAGAAAGTTACAAATAAATGGAAATTATTATGAGCTCAATCTAAGTGAGCTGGGGAAAGGGGAAGAGAGCAAAAAGGAGAGCTCTGGAAGAGGAGGRAAATTTAGGGAATTAGAGCAGATGCTGCGAGGCGGGATTCCTATCTTCTTTCATCTTTAGAAGGACTGTGCTAAACTGCACCAAATCCAGCTTCCCATCCATTAATCCCCCTGCCTCCCTCAGTCAATAGCAGGACTGACTTTGATCTGCTCTGCCCACTCTGCCCCAGTGTCCACTGCAGATATCCTTACCAGGGGCTGAGGCCATGAGCCTCCCGGGCAATCTTCTTGGCACACTGAATGTCATCCTCAATATTATCATCTTGCAGTTCTGTAGAGGAGGGAGAAAAGATCAGTGTGGAGGAAAGCAGGGCAGAGGAAGAGCAGGGACAGACTGGCAGAAGGAAAGGGGTCYGTCAGGAAGGAAGGGTAGGTGAGACACTGAGAAAAAATGGATGGGGGAAGGACAGATAGAAATGCCCAGAGCAGCTGTTGGCAGGTGTCATGGACACAGCAGGTGCTTTCATGGAATGAACAAAGAAAGGTTCTTTGCTCTGTGCTACCACTTACTTGAGCAACTGATGTGGCAGGCATTCTTGGAGCCAGGGGTCCTGCCATCATTGCACCAGTACTTGCTGTTGATCTGGAAGATGCCATAGTCCCTGCTTGGACCATTGTTATTGTATGCTTTCGTGTTATAGCCACTCTCATATTTCACCAGGCACATCCCTGCAGGAGGAAGAGAGATCCCAGAGGAGAACATTAAGGAATGCTGAGAGTAAAAAAGAGGAATGATATGAAAGTATCCAGGATGAATTAAGTGCTGGAGAAGTAATTAAACTGGTGATATCATAACCTTGAGAATTGGATGGGTAAATTCTTGGGAGAACAAAGCTCTAGATGGGTATTTGCTGTGTGAACTATAGAAGGGAGCAAAGAAGGCGATGAGGAAGAGATGAAGTCAGAGAAATGGAGGGGCAGAATAGTACTGCTGGAAGATCAAAAAGAAGAGAAGGACAAAGGTGGTAGAGGCAGAGAGGTGCTGTGGCAGCTCATTATACTCACAGTCAGCAACAGTTGTGCCCTCAAAGCCCTGAAAGCCATTCCGACGTAGGATCTTCACCAGCTCACATTTGGGAATTATTTTTCCCTGGGTGCCTGGCAGAGCCAGGCTAAGGAAAACAAGAAGAAAGCCAAGGAAGAGCATTGACTTTCTCATCTTGCAGACCACAGCAAGATGTGCCAAAGCAGCTTGAACTGCCTGTCTGCCAGGACTGCTGGCAATGCCAGCCTTTTATTCGTGCTCTCAGGGGGAGGATCAGCTGGTTGAGCAAGCGTATCTGGGAAGTATGGGCAGTCTTTACAGTAACAAGCCAATAAGGAAGTGGGCCAAACTCCAAAACAAAYTCCAAAACAAGTCCAAAATTCCTGGAAGGTGCCAGTACCTAGTTCACTGGTCCTTCATGGCTGGGGCATATGTTTTCCCCAGACACCCCAGCAATCCTTGGCTGGATATTATTCCAAATGTCATGGCTGTAGTTCCCTTGTGTGAGTGTCATGGTTTAACACCAGCAGTCTGAAAAGTCACTCAATGTCTCCCACCCTGGTGGGATGGGAAAGGTAAAAGTTAAAAAACTTGTGGGTTGAGACACCGGCAGATTAATGGGAAAATAAAAAGCCAAACATGCAATAAAAAGGAAAATAAAGAGGACACACACTCCTTCCTATCAGCAGAGAGATGTCGAGCCACCTCCAGGAAACCAGGCTCCACCACATTAGTAGTGGTTCAGGAAGACAAACCCCATCACTCCAAGCGTCCCCCTCCTTCCTTCTTCTTCCCTCAGGTTTATACTTCGAGCAGGACACTACACATGATCTGGGGTATGCTGTGGTCAGTGGGGATCAGCTGTCTTGGCTGCATCCTCCATCATGGTCTAGGAATAATATTTCCCAATTTAGTACTCCCATTAAAAATCTACAAGCTGCTCCCCTCACCTTCTCCAATCCCAGGYTGAGATAAAAAGAATTTACTGGGAATGCAATGAGTTAAGAATTKGCCATGAAAAATGTCCTTGAATAGAACCTCCTGTGAAGGAGGTGAAGAGGGAGTAGCCAGCTTTATGTTCTTAATTCGTCTTCTCACTATCCCTTGTAAAACATTCCTGAACAATAAACTACATACAACAGAAATAAACTTGATTTATTATGTTTTTGTTTGCATGGACTGTGTATTACAAGCCATGGCTGATCACTGGACATTAACTTCATTGGTCACTACCTCAAGATTGTCACTACCTCAAGTGGTCACTCCCACTACATTTGCTGCCTTTGACATCAGTTTTCTTTCTCTTACTGTATGCATCAAAAAGCTCAAGAAAATATGGATAAGAAAAGATCTTGAAAGGTAAAAATGAAAAGAGGCAATAGTTATCAAATRCATAAAGCTAAGAAGATATGGCACAGCTGAGTAGCAGGAATCTCTCATATTGTTGTGCCTGATGAAGAAATAGCAAAATATGACTTTGCTGGGTGTGGCTGGGGTAATTTCCCTCCCAGTGACTGGCATGGGGCTGTATTTTGGATTTGTGCTCAATGCAGGGATGATAATGGAGATGTTTTCGTTATTGCTGAGCAGTGCTCACACAGAGCCAAGGCCTTTTCTGCTTTTCATACTGCCAGGCTGGCAAGGGGGCTGGGGGTTTGTGGGGAGCTGGGAGGAGACACAGCTGGGACAGATGACCCAAGGTGATCCAAGGCATGTCCAGGCCATGTGACACCATGCTCAGCACATAAAGTGGGGGCAGGAGGAAGGAGGGGAGGGATGTTTGRAGTGRTGGTGTTTGTCTTCCCCAGTCACTGCTGTGTGTCCTGGARCCCTGCTCTCCATGGGATGGCTGAACACCTGCCTGCCCGTGGGAAACAGGGAGTGAATTCCTGGGTCTGCTTTGTTTGCATGTGTGGCTTTTGCTTTCCATATTAAACTGTATCTCAACACACAAATTTTCCAGCTTTAACCCTTCTCATTCTGTCCCTGGTCCTTCTGACAAGGCAATGAGGGAGCAGCTGTGTGGGRCTTGGCAGCTAAACCAGCATTGGCTGAGAAACTCAGGATGCAGGCATTACATTCCTCTAGGTATTTTCAGACTTCTCAATCCTTTAAAGGKTCCTCTATGGTTTATTTCCTCCTCTAGCTCCAAAGCAAGCTCTTTATCCTTTCATGCTAACAATGCCATACAGCTTTGAAGAAGGAAGGATTGAGGGTTAACAGAGTATTTTGGGAGGGGGTTGTGGATGAGGTGTTGAATAGAAGAGCTTCTTTTTTTCTCCTCTAGCAGTCACAGAGGACATTGGCAGGAGAAATAATTTCACTGGTTTCTTTATTTATTATTATATCAACTGCCATCACACCTAAGTTGGAGGAAATTTTGCAAAGGCTTCACACTTGCCATGAATTCCAGGGAAGGAATCCATGCTGCTACAACCCTCTAGYTCAGTGAGGAGCTTTTGGGGGTCCTCTTGTTGGAAATTATACCAAGTTTAAAATATTTTGTATAACATTAGTCAGGRATTTTGGTTGCCTTTGCCCAAATGGAAAGGAGTTGAAGTTTATTTTCAAAGGACTGTTTGACCACTCCAGGCCTGATGAGCTTAGCATCTCTGCAGGCTGGAGAGTAGCACAGAAGATACACAAAAGGTAACAACCATCATGAAATTATCTTAACATCAACTCCAAACATCACCCCTGGCATGGTCAGAGACACCTGGTCTGAGAAGAGATAGATAAGAATGAGGACCTAATTAGCATCAAAGAGATCTGTAACAAATAAAACCAAATACTACAAACTGTGTAACTTGGAACCAATGAACTTTGAACCAATGGGTTTTGACTGTATAAAATTTGTGAAAAATCTGGTAAAATTCATGTGTTATGGATTTTCTCTGCACAACCCAGGCTACGTGGATGGAATTATTTCTGTTGCACATCCTGGCCAGAACATCATCCTGGCCAGAATGAAATACTGCATTGATTCTATAACACTAAAAATGTCATTGGAGAATTTTGTTTTTCCCGCATTTTCAGTGACGACTGTGGTTTATTCCAGGCAAGTTTTTATTGTTTCTGTGAAAGGGATCTCCTTTACTAAGGCACTTTCAGAATGTGTTTCCTGGAGACAGTTTGTTTAGTRTAAAATTTCAGTGCTTGGCTTTTCACTTGAGTAGATGATTCTGAAATGAGTGACAGGTATTACAAAATTTAAATAACTGTGAAATACGTATTTGTTATTTTATTTACCCTTGCATAGTCCAGAATTTGTTTCCAAGACCCACTTTGTATAGAAGGTTGGACTTTTTAAACAAACTTCTGCACAACTTTGTGACTTGAGATTCAACTGTCAGATAAGAATTAAATGAAAAAAAAAAGAGCCTAACATTCACAATAATAGCTTTCCTACATTATTTAAAGAACAGTGGGAATTCTTTGTGGAAATGTAACCCCTGAATAGCTTTTAGTTGCAGCAGGGTTCACTGCTCAGCTGTTCACTGCTCTTTCTGTGCCATAGTTTGAAGTTGGCTTCTTAGTAATCACTGGTGCTTCCATGTAGGATTGCTTTACTTGTCTGATTCATCAGGAAGGTGACAGTGACACTTCTTAGAGCTTTTGCTGCCAGGGGATTCCCCAGCAACTGACTTGAAGCTCAGCTGAGTAGAGTGAGCTCCTTCCATAAATTGGTCATGTGGAAGAATATTTTTTCTCTGAGTTGATTTTTCTTTTTTTTTTGCATGGGAGTACTAAAAATGTAAATACCTCACTTTAAAGTCCTGCCTTTTTTAATTTGAGACTGTGGGTTAACAGGAAGGATGAAGATAATGCCATAAATAAAATTGTTACCAGATGATAAATGGCCTACACCTGGTGAGCTAACACAAAGCTTGTTCCAGAGTGACTGGCCTATGGAAACTGCACAATGCCCATTGTGTAAGGAGAYTGGGAAATCACCAGCCTCAGTGTCCTGCCAGCTCAGCAAGGTCACCTGGAACATTGGGGTTCACAACCACCAGGGACCAGAGAGACCCCCAGGACAGAAGAATGAATGCATAAAGGAAAGGGGAAATAYRTTAATGATTTTGGGGGAATCATGTGTATGTATGAAAAAAATATATGTATAAAAATCAGATGTATAATCATATGCATCGTATTATTATCATATGTATGTTTTGTCTGGGACAATCGATGAATATATATAAAAATACAGAATTTAAACAGAAACTTTGCTGTACTCAGCATGCACAGCTTTGGGAGGAGCTATCCCCCTGTGCATCTGACTGAATGCTGATTTTAATGCTACATTGGTGTTAAGGAGTTGTTTTATTTTATTTTATTTTACTGAATTTTTGGCAACAAAAAAAATTAAATCCCTGTCCTGAATTAACTTAAGTGACAATAAACCAGCRCAAGGTTGCTACAAAGGGGTTTGCAGAGAATTCCTAGGTAACAGTCACAGGCCATAAGTCTGATGAAGAGCAGCTGAGGGAGCYGGGAAAGGGGCTCAGCCTGGAGCAAAGGAGGCTCAGGGGGGCCCTTGTGGCTCTGCACAACTCCTGACAGGAGGGGACAGCCGGGGGGGTCGGGCTSTGCTCCCAGGGAACAGGGACAGGAGGAGAGGGAACAGGCTCAAGATGTGCCAGGGCAGGTTCAGGTTGGACATCAGCAGGAATTTCTCCATGGAAAGGGTGCTCAGRCCTTGGAAGGAGCTRCCCATGGAGGTGGTGGAGTCCCCATCCTTTGCTTCCTTATTTACTGCTTACAGTTCTACTCATCAAACAAAGGTTGAAGTTCAATTCCCAGGACCAATGGCTTTATTTGTTTTGGTCAGTAGTGCTAGGCTCTGGCACAAATTAGTCTCTCACTGCACATCCATGGGCAAGGAGTAGAGGTTTCCATGCATTCTGCCATTGTCTTAAACCCTGGACTTGTGGCTTCCACTCTGCTTCTGGGATAGGACACACAGAGCACTGTGCCAGGGGTTTACAAGAGASGGGCTGGAAACAACTGGTCACAGAATCATAGAATCATAGAATCATGGACCACTGACATGGAAGGGACCCCTGCAACTCTTCTGTCCTGAAGAGCCTGTAACTGCCCAGAAGAAACAGGTGAGRAACCTTTGGGTAATGAACCTTCTCCTTCTGAGTGAAGAACCTTCTGGGTGAAGACCCAGAACCCAGAACGTGGCCAGGTACTGGAACAGGTTCCCCTGTGAATTTCCTACAGCACCAAGCCAGCTGTCAGACACATGGGGTGGTTGTTGGGGCTGTCMTGTGCAGGGCCAGGAGTTGCAGGATTTACTCCTGACGATCCTTGTGGGTCCCCTCTAACTCAGTAGATTCTGATTCRCCCAGAAGGTTTTTCACCCAGAAGGTTCTTTGCCCAAATGGTTCTTCACTCAGAGGGTGGTTGGGCACTGGAACAGGCTTCCCAGAGAGCTGGTCACAGCACTGAGCCAGCTGCCAGACACATGGTCTGGTTGTTGGGGCTGTCSTGTGCAGGGTCTGGACTTGGACTTGATGATCCTTGTGGGTCCCTTTCAACAAAGGGGATTAAATGATTCTATAATTCCTGATATCTTACCTAAAACTCACCTGACACAGTCCTACATGCATAGTCTAAAATCAACATTGGGATGCCACATCATTCCCCCCATTTCCCTTCTTCCTCCTGCCCTTTCTTCTTTTGTGTTTTCTTATTTATCTTGGCCCTGGGTTGAGGCTTTCTGGTTTTCCATCTTTCCATGAACCTTCACTCGGTAAATGCAGGTATACCATGGGTTTCCCCAGTTGCTCTTCACAAGAAGTTTGACATGTGAAAAGGCTCTGGGGAGCAGCATGTTCTGTAAAGGGGGAAAAGGGAGGTGTTAAAATCAACAGTGAAATCAGTGTCACCCTGCCAGCCCTGTTTCTGCTCAGGAACAAGCTACCAAAAGAAGCTGGGAGAAGCAACAGAGATCTGAAGGTGCTACTAGGGCTGCTGGGGAGGCTGGGGGCAAGGGAAGGCACTTGGCATCCTCTGCATGCTGCCCCAGCTGGGGCTGCTCCTCCTTTCCCTCGGTGCCTTGCTCTGTGCTGACAGAGGGGCTGGGGACGTGCCCCTGTGCATGGGGCTGGTGTGTCACCACAACTGTGTGTTACCCCAACTGTGTGTCACCTCAACTCTGTGTTACCCCACTGTGGGTCACCTCAACTCTGTGTTACCCCACTGTGGGTCACCCCACTGTGGGTCATCCCAACTGTGTGCCACCCCAACTGTGTGTCACCCCACTGTATGTCACCCCAAGTGTGTGTTACCCCACTGCTGTGTCACCCCAACTGTGTGTCACCCCAAGTGTGTGTTACCCCGCTGCTGTGTCACCCCAACTGTGTGTCACCCCAAGTGTGTGTTACCCCGCTGCTGTGTCACCCCACTGAGCCCCTGCTGTGCCCTCTGCCTGCCTTTCTCCTGGCAGACTGAGAGCAACGGGAGAGAAGGGTGTTCTGTGCTGGGGTGACACTGTCCAGCCTGTCAGCAGGGCACAGAGTGGAGCAACAGTGATGGCTGACAGCTTTTGTCACYGCTTATCCCCGTTTCTCCATGGCACCAGGTCTGCTTGTTTGGGTGGTGTGGCTGTATGTGCATCTGGCTTTTCTGCAGGCRGCGCCTGCAGCCCGGGATCCCTCAGGAGCTGTATTGCCATGGGTCTGACCCTGTCCTTCAGCCACCACAACCACGTCCTTCTCTGCCCTCCAAGCCCCACCAGGTCTCTTCTGGCAGCAACCCAGGACCCTCTGCCCAGGGAGGAAACATTTGCACCTTCCCAGCCACAGACTTGCAAGCAAACCTGTTTTGCTCCCTGGCCCCCACGTGCGGAGCATACCTTCAGAGGGAAGGTCTGTGTGGGGTTTTTTTCCACATTGTAGGTGAACACTCCCAGGAGAGTTTCTTCTTCTCTGTCTGCATCCACTCCCTTGGGAGCAAAGCACAAGGAGAGTGAGTCAGGCTCATCCCCACAAAGAGGGAATGTACAGACTTGGGTCAGCCTCTCCCAGGGCTCTGGCAGTTGGTTAGGGAAGCTCTCAGGGTAGAGCTCAGTCTCTGACTTGCATTTTGGTCAAGAACTTGGCCAGAAAGAGTCTTAAGAAGAATGGATCTCTTGTGTTGGATCWCAGGACACCCCTCTGGCTGTCCTGGATGGCTCGAGCCCCTGCCAGGGGGTTCAGAGACCTTGGCACAGAGCCCAAGACACCTGAGACTTTGATTTTGACCCATGRAGYAAATTACCACCTTTATATGAAGAATTACAAGTCAAGAGATTTTAAGTAGAATAATAGTTAGTTTGTCATGGGATGAAAAATAGATTTTTGGAGTTTTTAGAATGGAGGTTCAGGAGGCAAGATGGAAGAATCTGGGTGTGTCCAGCCTTTCTCCTTCTTCTTGGCCTCCATCTTCTGCTGTGATGGTGGCACTTTTGGATTGGTTTAAGGTAGAAACTCACTGTCTAACAYRGGTGATAKGTATTGGGAAGTTATTGTAAATATTGTACACGTAGTTTTTAGTATAAAAGACAACATTGTCTCTGAAGGTGGTCAGTGTGCCTCTGTCTGACCTGCTGAACAGACCTCAGCAGGCCAGAGAAAGGATGTTATAGGCAAGAAATAATAAACAAGCTTGAGAATGAGAACAGAAAAATCCTGACTCCCTCTTTGACTGCTGGGCTGGGAAAAGAGACTTGTACATATCTCAAAGTCACTCTGACCAGCAGAAATCCCCAGACTCTTGAGCCCTTGAAGTGCTGCACTGAGCACAACAGTGCTCAGGGGAGTGCAGGTCACAAAGCTCAGAGGAGGCACAAAAGCAAGCAAGACCTTGCCCTGAGCTCCCACTAGGGCCTGACCCCCACCAGAGGTGCCCAGCAGACTTACAGAGACAGCAATGTCTTTGGGGGCACTGATGATGGTCCCGCTTGGAGAGGCATCTTTGGAGATGTGCTGCAGTGTGATGGCAGTCAGGTAGACTCGTGCTGGCAGCTTGATGACAACCTGGCCCTGATGCCCTTTGAAAGCCCAGCAGTTTCCTGGGAAAATATTTGGCTGCAACAGAATGCAAGAGCAGTGATGTGTGGGCCACCCCGGGTTGAAGCATTGGGGCTGACGTGTCTGTGGGCTCTGCTTCAGCTTGGAAATAGGGGGCTGTGAGGAAATGGACAGAAGGAGAACTTCCCTGCCTGCCAGAGTGGGCTCAGCATGGCAGAACAGAGATTACTGCTTACAAAACCRTCCTACTCAGCAGAAACACCTCTGCCCAGGGACTCTGTAGGGCATCCCTCCTCCCACCCTGTAAAGCACTTCTTAGGGTTGACAGTGGAGAAAGACAGGGTCACCAGGTAGAAAGAAGTCCTTTCAGCCAGCTGTGGCCAAGGACTGTGGGCAGAATGCAGCAGTAGAGCTCAGTTTGGCTCCACTCCCCTCTGGAGAGGAACCGCTGCTTCCCAGCAAGCCCAGCCCCGTGCTCCAGCTTTGGTTTCAGCAATCCAACCTGCTGTGGGCTTCATCAGTACCCCTGGGCTGAGGGGAGAGCCCCCAGGAATGGTTCCCAAACTCACAGGTGATTTCTGCTAAGATACCTGCAGAATAGTATCAGGAGGGCTGGCAGTCCAGAAGAAGCGTAAAATCCTGCAGAGACAGCTCTCTTTGCAGTCATAGGTCTGGGAAGTTCTTTGTGTGTCAATGGTGGCTCCTGCAAGGGAGGGAGGGCAAATGGCTGCAAGCAGCTGCACACTGGCAGGGCTTGGTGCTCAGACACCATTTCTGGTGCCCCTGGGCAGCTCCAYGTCCGCCTGTCCTGCCTGCATCACCCTGCCCTGGGGGGCAATGACAGCAGCCACGTGCCTGGTGACTGCCTCTCCCACAGGGCTGAGGGTGCTGGGAGGAAGCAAAGCACAAGCCAGCCTTTCCTTCTCCAGGAGCAGAGGAGAGGAAGGGAGCCCCTCCATCCACACAGGAACCTTGTCATTTCTGTGCCATCCCCCCAGAACAGCCCCAGACATCCCTGTGGACACTGTGGGCAGGACACAGACAAGCACAGGGCAGGGAGACCGGGCTGCTCGTGTCCTTACCAGAGCTCTTGAGGGCCCAGTCTGTCTTGACACAGGGTTCCAAAGCTATCTGGCTCAATTCCTGGGAAAGCCATGAGCAAACAGGGAAGGACATCATCAGTGGACAGTTCAGCAGGCTGCCRGCACCCACAGAGGCAGAGCTTAGTGCCAGCCATGCATGGCCAGCCATGCCCACAGAGCTGGCAAACCGTGCTGCTGATGGAGCCACAAGGGCTGAGGAACAGGGTCTGTGACCACAGTGTTCTGACCCCAYCAACAATACCAAGGAGAGCTTTCTTGGGGGCTCTGCCCAGCCCCAAAATGGCTCTTTCTGTTCTCTTTCCCCAAAATGGCAGGGTCACCTTCAAACTACTGATCTCCRCCCTCAGCTGAGTGACCTCTTCCAGCAGATTCTGCAACTTTTGGGTTTCAATCAAAGTGTGTGAATTCCTGCAGGAACAGAAAAGCAGATCTTGCCAAAGCAGCTCATTCCTTCTGTGAAGCACCTGAGCTCAGTGAACAGACATATGGGCTTTCCTTTCTTTGCCAGTGCTTCTTTCCAGCCCAAGCTGAGCAAAAGGCAGGACAGAAGTACAGGAGCCTTTGTTTGCTGCTTGGAAACTGAGCACAGGAAGCACGAGGTCAGCTGACATTCTGCACAGACACAGTTCCAGTTCAGAAAATCTCTCTTACCAGAAAGTTTTCAGTCCRGATGGAAATACACTTTGCATCTTCTGAAAGAGAAAAATCTCGATTAGAACATCTACTGCCAGAGCCACCATGGCTCCCAGGGCAGACTCCACAATCTGCTTCTTCTTTGGGTCAWGCTGTGTAGGAGCAGAAGAGCCTCAGATTTATCCACCATCAGCATCATCCCCTGCAGGAGGTGCCTGTCCCACAACAGTCACTAACCTCCACGAGTTCCTTTGTCCATGGTGACCATTCTGACAGGGCAGTCCCRCAGAAACCACCTGCAATCACATCACCAGGCGCTGGAGTGGGGTTTGCAGCCAGCCCCAGGGCCCATTGTCTGCTCCCTGCTGCCCTGGGGGTCAGCAGCAGGGGAGCTCAGGGGAGTGAGGGGTGCAGAGAGAGGATGTGCCCCTGGCTGAGAGGCTTCAGGGGACAKGGCAGCGTGGTCTGCAGTGCTTGTGGCCCCAGTTCCACTCCCTGTATCCCCTCAGTTCAGTCAGCGCCAGGACCAGGCTGTAGGGGCTGGGGAGGGACCTGCCCACCCCTCCCCTTGCGCTGCCCCTCTCCTCTGCCCATCCCCAGYTCAGCTTTGGAAATACCCTCGCCCTTCTCTCTCCACCTTGCAGCAAGCTGCTCAGCCCAGCAGCCAGAGCATGCCTGTGAGACTGCCTGGGGGTCTCACTGGTGGTCCCAAAGCCAGTCAAGGGCACCCTCAGGAAGCACTTGGGCCACAGGAGCTTCCACACATGATGGCCCTGAAGGAAAGCTGGGATCCAGCACAGCCAGGCTGTCACTCTCAGTTGTTTGCCCATGAAAACTCACCAAGAGCCACTGAGAGCAACAAGATGAAGACTTTAAAGCTCTTCTTCAGCTGCAGCATCTTTTGCCTGGAAGAGAAGGAGTCCTGGGGCTGTCCATTACCAAGCCTCAGGCAAACCCCTTAACAGCAAGAAAGTGCTGTTGTTATATTTTCTGAAAAATCCCTTTGCCAGGATTTTTCTCCTGAGAAGAYGAGAAGCTTCAGAAATGAAATGTAAACAATAATTATCTGATTGCTTGGAATGTGGTTTGGAAGTTGCTTACCARCAAGTACATCTTTGATTGGTTCCATGTGAATTGTTTTTGATTAATGACCAGTCTCAGCCCAGCTGTGTCAGGACTCTGGTCAGTCACAGGTTTTTATTATTCATTCTTGTCTAGCCTTCTGATGTCTCCTTTCTCTTTCTTTAGTGTGGTTTTAGTATATCAATGTAATGTAATGTAATGTAATGTAATGTAATGTAATGTAATAATATAATATAATA
>JACDOX010000384.1:320913-336752 GCA_014549065.1 Cardinalis cardinalis
GGGATGGGATGAGGACAGGGCTGGGATGGGATGGGAGCAAGGACAGGGCTGGGATGGGATGAGGACAGGGCTGGGATGGGATGGGATGAGGACAGGGCTGGGATGGGATGGGATGAGGACAGGGCTGGGATGCTCCTGAACTCAGGCACTGGGCACATGGTTTGACTCTCCAACATCAAAGTAAGGATGCAACCAAAAACCTGAAGGAAAGTTCTGGAGCGCCCCAGCAGATCCCAGAGCTCTCCCAGGGTGATTTCTCACAACCCCCCCTTCACCAGCACAGGGAACCCCTGATGCAGGGCAGGGAGGTACCATGAGGAGTTTTCCAGGGGGAAAAGTCCCCACCTCAGCCTGAGAGCTGCTGCCAGCCCAGGTTCCACCCAGACCTCTCAGACAAGCTGGAGACTCTTGGAGATGCCACTTTAGGCCCCTCAATTCATGGAGTAGTTTGAAAGGGACCTTAAAGCCCACCCAGTGCCASCCCTGCCATGGCAGGGACACCTCCCACTGCCCCAGGCTGCTCCCAGCCCTGTCCAGCCTGGCCTTGGACATATCCAGGGGCAGCCACAGCTGCTCTGGGCACCAAACCACCCTGGACTGACCCTGGGCCCAACCAGAGCCAGATTTATGCACCAAAACCAGCTCTAAATACCCAAAAAACCCTTTATGAACACTACAATCAGCAGAGACACCAATTCCTTTGCTTCTCCACACCTCCCCAAACCTGTCCTTCACCTTCTCCCTACCAGGCTTCACAGGGAAGTCATTAATCTAAAATTGTGAAGTCATTTCAGGCTCCTGACCTTTGCCACCAATGGATTTAACTCTTCCACAGCCACACTCTCYCCTCTTCTCTTTGTTCCTAGATGGAAAATGCCACAGCAGCATGGCCAGAGCCAAGAACTGGGAGAGGCACATACTTCTAGGAAGCAAAGAGCTCTTCAGGTGGCCCATTTTCAGCCAGGGGGTGCCTTGAGTCAATAGAAACCTTTTAATCCTCAGCACATTCCTGCTGTCCTTCCCCCCTGCACCATCCCACCCCACTGCAGGGCYGTGCCAAGCACAGTTAAGCCCTGTTAAACAGGGACATGACATCAGGATACTGTACACATTCCTCTGCCTGCACTGTACCAGGAAAAAATGTATGGCCAAGGGCTGGAAGAGCACCTGGGAAGGAGATTCCAGCCACAAGGCATGATTTTGGGACAGAGTATCCAGGTTTCCATGTGCTGTTGGCCTTTCCCTCCAAAGGAAGTTGAATCCCACCAGGAATGGTCCCCCCACAGCAATATTTAACACAGAAATGGGGTGAATACCTTGGAGCTGTTTGGGAAAAGGTTTCCCAGCACTCAGAGGGAAGGAAGGGGAGGAGAGAGCAGCTCAGGAGCTGGAATGCCACACTTTGGAAAGGTCTGGTGTCTCATAACCCACCCAAAATAGAAGCAAACTCTAGACACCAGCCTGGCTTCTCACCTGCCAGTTACCCCAGCCAGTGCAGAGGGTTTGGACTTCTCCCACCCAAAAAGGAGCCAGTGGAGCAGCTCTGGGGGTCCGTGGGTCCTGCCTGCCCCCAGGGCACAGGGGCACAGCCATTCCTGGAGGATCCTTGCTGCTCCCACTGCCCAGGGGATTTTTGGCACTGCCCCAGGACTAATATAGCAGCCCAGGAGCTGGGTAACTTTCATTCCTTCTAATATTACAAGCAGCAAGGCAAAAAAGAATGGTTAGATGCAGGGGAAGAGCAAGCAGTCTGGGGGCTATGTTGGGTTCTGCTGACTGGAGAAGGTCAGAGAATTCCCTTCTGCTCATCCTGGATCTGYCACTGTCATATTTCCTGAAAAATCCTCTTTGCCCAGGATTTCTTCTCCTGGGAAGCTGAGAAGCCTCAGAGAAAAAGGAAAACAATAATTATCTGATTGCTTCTCCTGGGTTTGCTGCTCTGGAATGTGGTCAGGAGAATGTTTGATTGGTTTCATGTGAATTGTTTTTAATTAATGTCCAATCACCATCAGCTGTGTCAGACTGAGGAGTCAGGAGCTTTCATTATCATTCTTGTTAAACCTTCTGTCTGTATCCTTTCTGTATTCTTTAGTATAGTTTTAGTATAGCATTCTTTCATATAATATAATGATATTTATAATCAAAATTATTTATAACCATAAAATAATAAATTAGCCTTCTAAGAACATGGAGTCAGACCCATCTCTCACCTCATCCTGGGGACCCTGCAAACACCACATGGATCAGCCATGAAAACAGACCAGGCTCTGCACCTCTGGAAGGGGAAAAGCTTCAACTTTTCCAAAACGCCCCAGAGGATGTGATGRAAAGGGCAGGAACACGTGCAGGACTTGGCTCAGGAAGCCCTGAGCTGCTCCATTCCTTGCTCCAGGGGCAAYCCTGACTCCAGCAGGACTCACCTCGATGTTGGTGGCATTCAGCTTCTCCTCCATGACCTGTTTCAGGATGACCAGGGAAGATTTGATGGCTTCCTTTAACGTCATGGACTGCAAAACAAATGGCTCATGGATGACAAGCTGCAGGCTCAGCACCTGCCCCTCTCCCTCCCCTCTCCCAAATCCCTTGAGCCAGGCAGCCAAAGGAGCAGCTTAGCAAGGGATCTGCAGCATCCCTGGGAGCCTGGAGCAGGCAGGGCAGGGATATCCACAGGGACAGTGAAATCCTGCCCTTCTGAGATTTAAAAATGGTTCATTTGGGCACAGAAATCTGGTTCATTTAAAAATGGTTCATTTGGGACAGAAGGGGCTGTTTCTCTTCACCAATTTCCTCCCAAAAAGCCAGATTCCCTCCAGGCAGAAGCCTCCATGCTGCATTTAATCTGATAAATCCCAGGCATCCCTAGAGCCAGAGGGATGTGCAGCACAGCTGTGTTTCACTAACTCTGCACTGGAAAAAGGGTTGACAATCCAGGGAATCCAGAATTTGGGTAATTTGGAGACTTCTAGTGAACAAATGAGTCTTCCCAGCCACCATCACTAATTGTGCTTTTCATCAGGGTTTGGTTTCTTACCACCCAAAATGGGCAACTCCCTCATCATGGGGGGAAAAATTCCAATTGAATATCAAACATGACCAGAAATTCCAGCACAGAAGCTGCTCCCTTCTCTGAAGGTGCTGCTGTGAGCTCAGGATGCTTCCAGCTGTACCCACACAGAGCCTGATGCTGACAGCAGCACCTAGAGCTCAGATTTTATTTATAGAGAACCCCCTGACATGGCCTTAATTATCTCACAGGCAGGGAGCAGCTCTCAGTTGTAGAGATCCTCAGCACCTACTCACAGGATCCTCTGCTCAGGAGTGATCCTGCCCTGAGCAGCTCAGGCCCCTCCTCTCCAGCCCAGTCCTAAATCCTCACTGGGGAGGGAATGAGGGGATGCTGGGAGGTGGTGAAGTACCCCAGCCCCAGAGAGGTGACCCCAGCCCCAAATGCAGCCCTTACCTTGTGGTAAACCTCCTGCAGGGAGCTCTGGGCCCCCTCGGAGGCGGAGCCGATGGCTCGGGCATCGCACTGCACGAACGTCCCCGAGGGATCCATGTGGAACCTGTGGGGACAGGGGGTGACTGCCTGCACCCCATCCCTCCCCAGGGCACCCCAAGGACTCTCCCACCAGCCCCCCAGAGCTCCCTGCACAGCTGGAGCTAGAATTCATCCCCAGGAGCTCTAGGGCTGGCAGCTTACACACTCTAACACTGCCCTCTCTCCTCAGAGAACCCTTTGGATTTCCCATCTTATCCTTTTTTTTTTAATAAATTCAGCAAGTTTTTTCTCTGCTGAAAGGCAGACCTGACTGGTCTGGCTCTGCCAAGCCTTTCCCACTTCCAGTGGGGCCATTTGAAGCRCTGAGTTCAGGTTACAGCTGCTCCAACACCTCCCCAAGGAATGTCACATGGATTATGTTACTGGTGGCTCTGCCGGTCCTTTAGGGAAAGGTACAAATACACTCAAGATGAGGAGAGCTTTAACACGTCCCTCCTCCCCAGGAAACCAGATTTTTCATTAAAAAAGGCAAGGGTTTGGGACAGATATGATGATTTTCCATGCCAAACAAGCAGGTGGGGCTCTGGAAAGGGTTTAACAGGATTAACAAACATATCAGGGACATAATGGAATAAACCCAAGGAAAATCCCAGAATTGAGTCCTTAAAACAGCCTGGGAATTTTGCAGTGGAGGTTTAGGTCTTTTCCCTGGATTAAGAGAGCAGAACTCACAGCTGGGGTCCCTTCTCATCCACCCCTCCGAAGAGCAGAGCGACACCGAACGGGCGGGACTGCRGGACAGAGGAGGGAATGGGTCAGATGGGGGGGACAGGGGGGTTCCCCAGCACCCCCCAATCCCCCCCCAGTCCCACCATGGCTCCTGGGTCAGCATCTTCCTCCCCAAACTGCAGGGCCAGGTTAGACACAGCCTGTGTCACACTCTCCACCGTCATGGTCTCGTTGTAGGTGAACCAGTGATTCTGCAGGAAAATCCAAATAAAAATTCCCATTAGCCCCATGTGCCCAAAATATGGCACCCCTGCATGGCTGAGGTGGGGSACACAAGGATAACTTCCCTGTGGAACTCAGGGCACAGCCAGTTAACCCATGGAAGCATCAGGGAGAGTGGGATGTACAAAAATCCACAGAAAATTGGATACCAAGGCTTGGGATGCCAACAGGGAAATGCAAGGCTGAAGGGCTTTATCCCAATATCTGCTTTGGAAGGAATGTGTTACAGCTCTCCAGAGGGTGGAAAAATGCTGATATGCAGGAGAAAACCCAGGAAAATCCTTTGCAGCAGCACAGATTTGTACCTGGGACCTCCAAGCACCTGAGGCATCCAGGAAATTGAAGGGGATGAAAAGAAAACCAATATATGCAATATTTGACCAGAACACTCAGACAGCCCCTACCCTCCCAACAAGCCTCCAGCTTCCCACCAGCTTCTTTGATGGAATGATCCTCCCTTTCCCAGGACTTTCCAGGAGTTCCTGGGGTTTGTGCTGCTAATTGAAGAACAGAGATGACAGATCTTACCTGAGTCTCCACTCTGGCCTTGTCAATCAAAGTCTTTGCATCAGCTATTAGGCCACTCATGGCACACCCTGCAAAGGAAAGAACAACCAGGAGTCATTCCTGTTTCATTGCACCCATTATTTGGGATGTGTTTTCTCCCAGGATGCCCAAAAAYACCAAGGGCTGCAGGGAGGAGCTGGTCCCTGAGTGGGAAGGTGGGGAAGAGATTTGTCCCCCTGTGCTGGGCACTGCTGAGGCCACATCTGGAATCCTGGGAATAGTTTTGGGTTTCTCACAAGAAGGACAACGAGGAGCTGGAGCGTGTCCAGGGAAGGGAACAGAGCTGGGGAAGGGGCTGGAGCTCCAGGAGGGGCTGAGGGAGCTGGGAAAGGGGCTCAGCCTGGAGCAAAGGAGGCTCAGGGGGGACCTTGTGGCTCTGCACAACTCCTGACAGGAGGGGACAGCCAGGGGGGGGTCAGGCTCTGCTCCCAGGACAAGATGGAACAGCCCCACACTGCACCAGGGCAGGTTCAGATCAGATATGACATTATTTTTTCCATGGAAAGCATGGTCAGACCCTGGCACAGGCTGCCCTGTGAACACTGCTGGAGTCCCCATCCCTGGAAGGGTTCAAAAAGTGAGGATGTGGCTCTTCGGGACATGGATCAGTGGTGGCCTTGGGATGGTTGGACTCCATGATCTTAGAGGGCTTTTCCAGCCTCGAGGACTCCATGGGGCTGAACCAGATTTGCTCCAGAACAACCTGCTGGGAGGGGCCCTGGCTGCCCACAGGAATCCCAGCACAGATCCCACTCTGGGAGGAGAGGATTGCTTCACAAGCTCCTGGCAGGAGGAAATTGGACTCTTGCCCATGGAGCAAGCAACACAGGAATTTTGGAGGTTGCTCCTCCCATGCCCATGGAGCAGCAACACAGGAATTTTGGAGGTTGCTCCTCCCATTCCCATGGAGCAGCAACACAGGAATTTTGGAGGTTGCTCCTCCCATTCCCATGGAGCAGCAACACAGGAATTTTGGAGGTTTCCTGCCCCTCAGGGTGACATATTTGGTCATGAGCCCATTGTGGGCTGCCCAGGGCAAGGGTGGCATCAGTGACCCTGGAGAAACTGGCCCCAGCCAGCCCCACCACAGCTCCCTGCCCTCCCAGCAGTAAATCTGGGATGAGTTTTCATGAGGGAGGTTCCTGAGGCAAGGGGATGGAGCTTCAGCTGCCTCTTTCTGCTCCCTGGAGCTCCCTCCTGCTGCCTTAGAGCCTGCAAAACCAGTGCCCAGGAGCTGGTGTGCCCTGGGAGGGATGAGCCTTCCTGGCAGGGAGGGCTCATCCCAACACACAACTCCCCAAATTGCCAGGAGATGGACTCTTCTCATAAATAATTCACAATTTTAGGGGTGATCTGATGCAGAGGGGTGAATCCCTCCTCCATACCAATGTGGGAGTCGATCTCCACAATCTTCTCAATGCTGCTGGGCTCCATCAGGGGGGATGTGATCCTCTTCTCCACAGCCAGGCAAACTCCCTCTGAGGTCTGGATCCCAATGGCTGTGGAGCCAAGCTGCAAAACACACACATATCACTGATCATTCTGACTTATTTGCAGGTKTGTTGGTTTGGATTTAATTGTGTCACCCACACACAAACCCACTCTGGCTTGGCATGGTGGATTTTCAAGCYTATGGGGAGGGTGAAATCCATGGGATTCCCATGAGAACTCASTGGGTTCCAGAAGGTTCCCCCTGAGCCTCCTTTTCTCCAGGCTGAGCCCCTTTCCCAGCTCCCTCAGCCCCTYCCCYAGCTGCACATCCTCCAAGCAACAGCAGTTTGTGGAGCCTGCTGAGTGTAAAGGGCCCTGGGAATTCTCCTGTGCCAGAGGGAAATGAGTTTTAAACTCTTTTAAACCTTTAAGGGTGAGAGAATTTCCCACATCAGTATAAATCCTGCTGCAGCTATGGCTTGGGCACGTGGCTTYCCATAACCTCCTGTTCCCCCCAGAGTCCCAGGCAGCAATTCCAGCCCAGGACTGCAGCACACCCCAGTGCCAGCAGGGCCACAAGCACAGGGACAGAGCCTGGGGGCTCCTGGCAGCCCTGGTCTGGATCCTGCTGTGATTCCATCAGGCCTTGCCTGGATCCCACCTCAACTGCACCAACTCTCACCTTGAGCCCACAAATCCCTGCCTTGACCCCAACAGCTCCTACTTTGATCCTACCTCGGGCACACCAAGAGCTGCCTGGATCCCACTTTCATCCCACCATGATCCTACCAATGCTCTTCTGGATCTTACCAGCTCCTAATGTGGATCCTACCAACCTCCACACTGGTCCTACCTTAACCCCACCAACTCCCAAACTCGACCCAGCCTTGATCCCACCACCAACAACCTCCATCCCACGAACAATTACCTTCACCCCACCTTGATCCCATCAGCCCTGCCTTGATCCCACCAATGCTTTTTGGATCTTACCAGCCCCTTGTCTGGACCCCACCAGCCCTTACCTCCATCCTATTTAATCCCACCAAACCCCACGCTGGTCCTACCTTAACCCCATCTTGATCCCACCAACTCCTAAACTTGATCCAGCCTTGATCCCACCAACAATTACCTTCATCCCACCTTGATCCCACCAGCCCTGCCTTGATCCCACCATGATCCYACCAATGCTTTTTGGATCTTACCAGCCCCTAATCTGGATTTTCCCAGCCCCTAATCTGGATCCTGGTTAATTCCACCAAATCCCACACTAGTCCCACCTTGATCCCACCAACTCCTGAACTCAACCCAGCCTTGATCCCACCAACAATTACCTTCATCCCACCTTGATCCCACCATAATCCCACCAATGCTTTTTGGATTTTACCAGCCCCTAACCTGGATCCTGTTTAATCCCACCAAACCCCACACTGGTCCCACGTTAACCCCACCAACCCCTAAACTTGACCCAGCCTTGATCCTACCTTGATCCCACCAACAATTACCTCCATCCCACCTTGATTCCACCATGACCCCACCAATGCTTTTTGGATCTTACCAGTCCCTAATTTGGATCTTACCAACCCCTTATCTGGATCCCACCAGCCCTTACCTCAATCCTATTTAATCCCACCAAACCCCACACTGGTCCTACCTTAACCCTGCCTTGATCCCACCAACTCCCAAACCCAACTCATCCTTGATCCCACCAACACTCACCTTGATCCCAGCAGCCCTGCCTGGATCCCAGCCTGCTCCCAGCACTCCCAGCTCTCCCACCCCAGGGAATTTCCTGGCACAACTGTCCCAGCTGCAGTGTGGAATGCTCCCTCCCAACATCCACTTCAAGACTTGGGGTTTAACTTTAACCCCAAGAYTCCCTGGAAAGCTGCACCTACAGCCACAGGCATGGCAGGAGATCTGTGTTAATTTATCAAGCCACCATGGACACCAACATCCCCCTGGGAGCTTTAATTCCCAAGTCCTTGATACTTGTATTACTTTTTCTGTTACATTATTACTTTATTCCACTTTCTAGAGCTCCAAGGAGCCAAATGAGCTCAGGGAAGATGAAGTCAGGACCCTTCTCCCCAATTCAAACACCTCAGAGCTTTTTCCCTTCCTCACCTGACCTGTCCAAACACCTCAGAGCTTTTTCCCCTCATCACTTGACCTGTTTCTTCCAAATTTCAACTTATTGCCAATCAACACCCACATTTTATCAATGTCACAGCCAGGAATATTTATCAATTCAGGACATTTGTCAATTCAGGATGTTTAATCCCCAAAGGCCATTTGGCCCTGCAAAGGTGGGTTTGCTCATAACAACCTTCAGTTTACAWTTAAATCCACCCAAGAAGTGATTTAGGTTTGATTTGGGGATAAACAGCTTTGGATTGCAYTTTTTGGGGGATAAATCACTTGGTAGGACAGGGGAGGGAACATTCCACTGATTTTTGGGGAAAATCAATGGGTTTTTGTCCTTCCTGACCCATAAAAGAGCAGAGCTGTGGGATGTTTGGCTGGAGGAAACAGACACAGCCTGGATTAGGCCTTGTGGGATCTTTGTTTCTTTTKATTTTATGGGGTTGGGATTGAGGGTGTTTGAGATGATAGTTTGTGTTCAGATTTAGGTATTCATTGTTTCTTATCAATGTTACAGTCTCACAGCTGTGAGTTGTGCAGTTTTTCATTAGGAAGGTACAAAATGGTTAACTACCTCTTGTCATAAGGTCTTTTAGGGTTAAACTATCTAATTAAGAAATGATACTTAGATTAATTTCTCTTATGACTTAATAATGGATTTCTTGAAGCCTGCAGTGTGGACTTTTCTGTTTAATTATAAAATAGCACTCAAATCTATGAAGATGAAGGTAAAGAAGAACAATTTGTTTCCACTCTAAAACTTCTATTTTGCTTCATATTTATTACTATATTTTAAACCCCCAAACTTTAAGTTTTCTATTCTGTGATATTACACACTTCTAATTAACTACACCCTCATAATTCCAGTGTTATTAATCAATTTTGGAAGCCTTCTCCACAGCCTCAGGTCAMATGSAGTGTTCTYTTGTGGATCTGTGCCTTTCAGCACAGAAAATTTAAAATTCTCAGCATCCAGGGYTCCAACAAATCCTGAGCAATCCCTGCCTGGGGTTGGAAGGAGCCCCAGATGTGGAAAGGAGATTTTGAAGGAAATCTTTGAAGGAAACTCAGAAATTTTTGAAGGAAACTCTCTGAAATTCTGGAAGGGAAGTCTCTGAAAGAAACTTTTTAAAAAGTACCTTTATGGCCTCGATGGCATATTCCACCTGGAAGAGCCTCCCCTCTGGAGAGAAGGTGTTCACACCCCTGCAAGGAGAACRCACAGTGAGAAGGGCAGGAAACCAAGGCCTGGCTCAAGGGTGAGGCCACCTGGGCACAGGAGGGGCAGGGGGGCAGCAGGGACACGTCCACAGCCCCAGGGTGGTCATGGACTCAAGGAGGGCCAGCAGGTCCAGGCACAGGTGAGAAGCAGCTGGGGTGTCCTGGAACACTTTGGAATGCAAAGGGAGCACCAGGAGCCAGACAGGTCCATGAAATCCTGGAATCCTTGAGAGTGGAAAAGCCCTTTGAGAGTGGAAAAGCCCTCTGCGAGTGGAAAAGCCCTCTGAGAGTGGAAAAGCCCTCTGAGAGTGGAAAAGCCCTCTGAGAGTGGAAAAGCCCCTCGAGGTCACGGAGCCCAACCCTTCCCCCAGCCCTGCCAAGGCCACCGCTCACCCCTGGCCCCAGGTGCCACCTCCACGTGGTTTTTTGTGCCCTTCCAGGGATGAGGACTCCACCACTGTTCTCAGGGCAGTCTGTGTCAGGGCTGGCCAGCCCTTCCCATGAAAATATTCCCGACATCCAAGCTAAACACCCCTGGCCCAGCCTGAGGCTGTTTCCCCTCACCCTGTCCCTGTTCCCTGGAGCACAGCCCGACCCCGGCTGTCCCCTCCYGTCAGGAGYTGTGYAGAGCCACAAGGTCCCCCCTGAGCCTCCTTTGCTCCCGGCTGAGCCCTTTCCCAGCTCCCTCAGCCGCTCCCGGTGCTCCGTTCCCTTCCCAGCTCCGCCGCCCCCCCGGGCACGCTCCTTTCCCCGGGCACCCCATCCCGCACACCACGAGCGCCCCCCGCCCTCGCTCCGTCCAATCCTGGCATCCCTGGTCCCCCGGCAGGGCTGCGGGTTCCCGGCAGCTCCCGGCGCGATCCCAGCGCGGGAGGCGCCGGTGGGGGCGGCCCGGACCGCTCGGGCCCAGGCCCGTGACTCAGCCGGGCCGGGCGGGCACTCACCGGTCGTACTCGGAGCGCGTGAGGAACATGGCGGCGGCGGGGCCGGGCGGTGCCCGCGGATCCCGGGGACTCCGGAGGGGCCGGGCGGGCTCGAGGGGTCCGGGGGCACCGGGAGCGCCGCGGCCTCACCGGGGGCTGCAACGCCGCTTCCGGCCCCGAGCGGCACTTCCGCCCGCGCCGCCCGCCCATTGGACAGCGGCGCGGCGGCTCGGCCAATGGGAGCGCGGGGAGGGCGGGACCAGCGCGCTGGGGAGGGGCGGGGCCAGGATGGTGAGACGGGAGATGGGCGGGGCCATGTGATGGGGCGTGGCCACCGCATAAGGGGCGGGGCCGGAGCATCGGGGCGTGATCATATCGATGGGGCGCCGAGTGGGGGCGTGGTCTGAGCGATGGGGGCGTGGCCCTAACGGGACGGAGCGGCTCGGTGAGGGGCGTGGTTATGGAGAGGGCGTGGCTGCTGTGCCAGAGGCGGGGCCAGAGCATCAAGGGGCGGGGCCTGCGGCGGGCGCTGAGCGGCGCCGGGAGCGGTTCCCGGGAATGGGGAACCGGGAAAGGGGAGCCGGGAAAGGGGGTCAGGGATCGGGTACCGGGACTGGGGGTCGGGGAGGCGGCGCCAGGGATGGGATACCGAGAAGGGGACACCGGGAAGAAGCTCCGGGAGGCGGTGTGGGGAAGGGGCTCCGGCACGGAGGGGAGTACCGGGAGGAGGTACCGGGAGGGGCTGTGTGCCCCTGCCCCCCGGGCCATAGCGGCAGCCCAACGCCCGGTGCACGGTGCCACGCCGCCAGCCTCCTTGCCGGCCCCGGTAGCGTTCCCCGGCGGAATTCCGGCCCCGTTCCAGCGCTCCCGGCGCCGATGCACGGCCGGACGCCCCCCGGGGGGCGCTGCGCTGCCCGGTGGCGGCTCCGCCAGCGGAGCCGTCCCAGCGGGCGGCGGAGGCAGCACCGACCGCCCCCGGCCCGGCCATGTCGGAGCCCGGCGCCCCCGCGGCCGGTGATAAAGCGCCCCGGCTCCAGGTAGGGCTCCGGTGCGTCCCCCCTCCCGGTGACCGCGGCAGGCTCCCGGCGCAGCCCCTCGGTGTCCCGGCGCTGTTGCTCGGGGCAGCTCCCGGTGTCCCCGCGGTGTCCCGGAGGCGATCCCCGGAGGTGTCCGTGGTGCTCCAGTGCCGATCCCCGGAGCAGCGCACAGTGTCCCGTTGTAGCCGCCGGTGCGAGCTCCGGTGCGGCGCCCCGGTGCCGCGGAGCACCCTCCGCTGCTCTGGTGCCGCGGCCGATGCCGTTCCCCGGTCCCCCGGGGCAGCCCTGCCCGGGGCAATCCCGTTGTATCCCCCCCGGTTCCCCGGTGCGGCCCCTCCGCTTCTCCGGGGCAGTCCCCCCGGTTTCCCGGGTAAACCCCTCTCCACCAAGGCAACCCCCAGCCCGGCGCAGGCCCCTTTACAGCCCCCTGACTCCCGTTGCAGCCCCGTGCCCGGGGCAATCCCGTTGTGGTAACCCGGGGTGGCACCCCAGTCCCCGGTGCTGTCCCGGTGCCGTCCCGGTGCTCCCGCCGCTCTCTCCTGCAGGACCGTGTCCTTCGTGGGCTGCGCTGGGGCCGCCTCCAGGAGCCGCTGGGTTTCATCAAGGTGCTGGAATGGGTGAGTGACCCCGCTGTGCCCCCCGGTCCCCGCTGTGCCCCCCTCACAGCCCCTTCCCGGCCCTGCTGCTCCCCACGGCCCGCGGCCCCCCCACGTCTGGGGGGTTCCATTCCCTCCTGAAGGAATCCCAGAGCCCCCCCTGCCCCTCCGGAGCTTCCTGCACCCCATCAGCAGCGGGGTGGGGGCCGCATTTTGGGGGTTCCGGGGGAGGGGGGCGGCGGGGCCACGCGGGATCGGGCCACCAGCCCCTCCCGGTGACCTTGAGCAGGTGGCTGTGCCCAGCCATGCCAAAGGGGACAGCGACATCGGGGTGCCAGGCCCCTGCCACTGCCAGGGGCTCAGGGGGCGCTGGGGGGTGGGTGGGGAGAGGGGCTGAGGGTCAGTGGGCCCCAGGAAGGGGGACCCTGGGAACAGGGGGGCAGCCGAGTGCCCGCAGCTCCGTCCTGTCCTGGCCGTGCCATGAATGGCTCCTGGCAGATTGGGTTTCAGGGTGGCATTTCTGCAGCTCGGCCTCGCCAGGGCCGGGGGGCTCCCGGGGGAAACTGAGGTACACGGGGGACTCGGCTCTCTTTGGGCATCTCCCACCGGGAGGAGGCAGCTTGAGGGGCTTTCCCCCAGTCCTACAGCTCTTTGGTTGGCATAATCCCACCCACGGAGCCTCTGGGCTCCCCCTGTCATTGAGGCCACSACATGGGATCAGACCCCACGTACAGAGACAGCCCAGAAACAAAAACAAGGAGAAAATCCCTGGAGGATGCACTGAAATCCCGGCTTACACCCTTAGTGCCACACGTGGGCTGCCCATCCCTGCAGGGTCAGGCCTGGCTTGGATCCCCCATGTCACCCGGGGGATTGGGAGCTCAGCCAGGAGGAGCCATGGGAAAACCCTTTGGGAATGGTGTTTTCCCAGCACCCTCATCCAAGAGATGAGGGCAGTGTGACTCCAACAGCAAGGGAGGGCAGTGCTGGCTCCTGGGGAGGGGACAGCTCTGGGGCTCCCACCACGGGGATGCTCCCAGCTGCCTGGACACCCACTCTGGCACTCAGTACCCTGCCCAAAATTAAAGGGAGATGGGATTGGGATTGGCCTTGGTGTCCCCACCCCCCAAACATGATCCCAGTGCCAGCAGAACCCCAATGTGGGAGGGAGGCACCTGAGGCCAACACCTGGGGGTGGCAGCTTGCCCTTTACAGGGTGCCAGGGGATGCAGCCTGCCCCCCAAGGTTGAAAGGGCCCCCAGGGCTCTCCCCCTGACCCATCACCCTCTCCTGTAGCTCTTTGCCATCTTCGCCTTCGGCTCCTGCGGCTCCTTCAGCGGCGAGACCGGAGCCACAGTGAAATGTGACGGTGGAGGGATGACAGCCATCAGCATCCAGTTCGGGTACCCCTTCAGGTGAGGGGGTGCTGAGCCCTGACACCCCCCAGGCTGCCCCTCACAGCCTGGGGGTGCTGGGCTGGGTTGGACTCCTTCCTGCTGGCAGGAGCTCCATGGGACCACAGCCACGGTCTCTGCAGTGCCGTGTTCAGCTGGGAACCACCCACACCCTGACCCCATGGGACAYCCCCTGGCATCCCTGTCACTTCCTGACAGCACCCAGGGGGATTCTTGTTAATCATGGAAAACCAGGATGGGGAAGGAGGGAAATTCTCAGTACTCGGGGAAGACCACGGGAATCCTGATTTGTCTGGGAAGGCAATGATGGAGTTGGGCCAGATGAGAGTCATGGCTCTAACCCCTTTCCTCTGCCAGCTGCCCCATGCCAGGGCACTAGATCATGGAAAAGAATCCAGGTTATGGCAGTGGATCTGTGCCCTCCATCCCAGGGACCACCCCTTCCTGGTTATTCTATCCATCCCTGTTACCACCTCCATTCCCAGGGACCACCCCAGCCGGGTTATTGTAGCCATCACCATCAAACCTTCCATTCCCAGGGGACCACCCCAGCACTTCCTCCATCCATCCCTCCCATCCCAAGGGACCACCCCATCCTGGTTGTTCTATCCATCCCTGTCWCCATCTCCATTCCCAGGAGACCACYCCAKSCTGGTTACACCACCTAGCCCCACCATCCTGTCCGTGCCCAGCCCCCTGACCCCCTGCCTGTACCCCAGGTTATACCAGATTCCCTTTGGGATGCCCAACTGTGAGGATGAATCAGAAGCCCGCACCCTGTACCTCGTGGGCGATTTCTCCGCTCCCGCCGAGTTTTTCGTGACCCTGGGGGTCTTCTCCTTCCTCTACTCCATGGCTGCTCTGGTGCTCTACCTCCGCTTCCATTCCCTGTACGCGGAGAACACGAAGCTCCCGTTCACAGTAAGGCAGGCTCAGCCCCGGGGCACGTGAGCCCAGCGCCGTGCCAGGGTGCCAGCTGACGCCAGGCTCTCGTCCCGGCAGGATTTCTGTGTCACCGTCTGCTTTGCCTTCTTCTGGCTGGTGGCGGCGGCGGCGTGGGGCAAGGGGCTGAGCGACGTGAAGGCGGCCACGCGCCCCTCGGCCCTCATCGCTGCCATGGCCGTGTGCCAGGCCGACGGCGTGCTCTGCAACGCRGGCACCACGCCCGCCATGGGGCTGGCCAACATCTCGGTGGTGAGGGCACGGGGGCACCACACATGTGGGCACACGCACACGGGTACATACAGGGGCATGGACATGGGCACACGCACAGGGCACACACAGAGACAAACACACGGGCACGCACCTGGGGGCACACACATGGCCACACTCACACATGGACACACACACAGGCACACACACGGGCACACACAGGGCACACATGGGCACACACGGGCACACACACAGGCACACACACGGGCACACACAGGGCACACATGGGCACACACACATGGGCACATACATTGGCACACATGGGCGCACACATGGGCACACACACATGGGTACATACAGGGGCATAGACATGGGCGCATGTGGGCACACACAGAGACAAACACACGGGCACACACATGGACATACACATGGGCACGCATGGGCACGCACACAGGGGCACACACAGGGGCACACAGGCACACACATGGGCACGCACACAGAGGCACACACACAGGCACACACAGGGGCACACATGGGCACACACATGGGCACACACATGGGCACAGACAGGCATGCACACACAGAGGGGCACACACGGGCATACAAAGGGGCACACAGGGGCACACACAGAGGCACACATGGGCACACATATTGACATATTCACGGGCACACATGGACACACACGGGCACACATGGGCACACAGATATGGGCACACACACATAGGCACAGAGGGGCACACACATGGGCATAGACATGGGCACACACACAGGCACACATGTATGGGCACACACAAACATGGGCACAAACACGGGCACACACACGGGCACACACATTGGCACACATG
>JACDOX010000384.1:361908-409261 GCA_014549065.1 Cardinalis cardinalis
ACACACACACACAGACACACACACAGACACACACAGACACATACAGACACACAGACTCACAGAGTTGTGACTGTGCTTAACCCACGTGTCCTGAGGGGACGGGGATGAGGGTACCGGGGTGCCAGGGGTGGGTACAGGGACACTGGTACCCCGGGGTGTCTGGGTGCTGGGGTGCCAAGGTACTGCAGGATTTGGCTGCTGAGGTATTGGGGTGCTGGGGGATGAGTACCCCAGGGCATTGGGACACTGGGGTGCCAGGGGCTGGGGTGCAGGGGTGCAGGGGGATGGATAGCCTGGAGTATTGGGGTGCTGGAGTGTCAGAATGTTGAGGTACTTGGGGGAGCAGAGTACTGGGGTTCTGGGGTGCCAGGMCACTGAGGTACAACTGCTCTGGGGCACTGGGGTGTTGGACTGCTGGGGTGCCAGGGTCCTGGGGTAGCAGGATGTTGGGGTGTCAGCAGCCTTAGGATGCCATGGTGCTGATATCCTGGAGTGCCAGGACACTGGGTACTGAGGTGCCAAGCTATTGGGGACTGGGGTGCCAGGATGTTGAGGTGCTGGGGGTTCAGGGTGCTGGGATAGGGGGATGCTTGAGGGTTGGGGTGTTGGGGTGCCACAATAATGGGCACTGGGATGCCAGGGCTGGGATAGTGGGGGGACAGGACACTGAAGTAGTGGGGTGCCAAGGTACTGGGATGAAGGGATGCTGAGGGCCCAAGGTCGTTGAGAACTGGGGTGTGGGATGCCAAAATATTGGGTACTGGGGTGCCAGGGGCTGGGACAGTGGGGTGACAGGGCACTGGGATACTGGGGTGCTAGGGTGACAGGCTGTGGGGGACTGGGTTGGAGGGTGCTGAGGTATTGAGGTACAGGGGTGCCATGTGCTGGGGTACCGGGGTACCAAGGTATTGAGTACTGGGGTGCCAGGATGTTGGGGCACTGAGGTCCCAAGGTGCTGGGATAGGGGAGTGCTTGAGGATTGGGGTGCTGGGGTGCCAAATTAATGGGTACTGGGGTGCTGGGGTGTTGGAGTGCCAAAATTGGGGTACTGGGATGCCAGGGGCTGGGATAGTGGGGTGCTTGGGAACTGGGGTGTGGGGTGCCAGCAGTGTCAGGGACTCCAGGGGCAGCAGAGCAGGGTTTCCACGGCGGGGTGTCCTCAGGTGTCCCACACAAGGGGAGGGTGCCCAGAGGAGCTCCCAGGAAAAGGGGGGCCCCGTGTGTCCCCCCACTCTGTGGACCAGGACTCACTCCCGTGCTCACCTTCCCCCACAGGGGCCGGAGCGCGGGCAGGAGGGATCCCCGTGGATCCGCCGTGTTCCTGCCCACCGGGAGCCCGCTGTTCCCGCTGTTCCCGCTGTTCCCGGTGCTCCTGGTGATCCCGGTGCCCGGGGTCCCACCGGGAGCCGCCCGCGGGCCCCGGAATGCCGGGGCTGGTTCATCCGAGGTCGGGCGTTTCTAATCTGGTTTGGGTGGATTTATTTTTGGGAGGCCGTAGCCTGGCAATGGCCACGTGAGGCGCGGGGACACGCGTCACCCACGGATCACTTGTCACCCCCACCCCGGGAGCGGGAGCCGGCGGCCGCGCATCCCCCCGGGCACCCTCGGGATGGGGCCAGGGCACTGCAGGGGCAAAGTTCGCATCCCGAGCGGGATTTGGAGGGGTGGAAAARATGGGCACCCCTTCCTGGGAGGGAACGGCCGTGTCCTGGGGAAACTGAGGCACGAGGCGCGGCGTGGCGGGGAGGGGCACGGACCCCATCCCCTTTGCTCCACAGCTGAACTGGGAGCGAGGGAAAGGGCGCTGGGGTGGGGGTAGGCAGAGCTGGGGGGGCTCAGCGGCCCCCCCGGCACCGTCCGTACCCCACTGTGAATCTGCACCCCATCCCCCCTTCCCACCTCTCCCCCTCGGCCCCCTCCTCACTGCACCCCCCGAGCTCCCCCTCCCCTTCCCCGAGGGGCTTTCCCCCCGCCCCAGCGCCGTCCCCATGCCCTCCCCATCGCTTTCGGGAGGCAAACGGGGAAACTGAGGCACGGAGCGACGCGCGGGGCAGCACCCGGGGCTGTCCCACGCTCCGCTCCCCACTGTGGGGGCACAGCCGGGCTTCGGGGGGCAGCGATCAGCCCGGGGCGGGCCCCGCAGCCCCGGGGCTCGGGGGCCGTTCCCGGGGTACCGAGGCGAGGCGGGCGGCACTAGGACCCAGCAGCCGGGCGGTGCGGAGCAGCCCTCGCCGCAGTGGCTCCAGCCCCGAGCATCCCCCGCCACCCCGGGGACACCCCCCGGCCCCGACACCTCCCCCGGCCGGAGCGGGGACCCTCGGCCTCGGGCCGGCTCCATGCGGACCCCCAGGGTAGGTGCCGCGGCCGAGCAGCCCCGCCGGAGCACGGCCTGGGGAGCCGGGCAGATAGCGGGGAGATAGCGGGGAGATAGCGGGGAGATAGCGGGGAGATAGCGGGGAGGTGGGCGAGACTCCCCCGGGGGTGGGAGGGGGGTCCCCGACCGGTGACATCGCTCCGGGGCTCTGGGAGAGGGCCATGGGCAGTGAGAAGGGGAGGGGGCAGCCGCGGCTGCACCCCCGTTCTGACAGCATCCCTCCCTCGGGGGGCACGGGTGGGACCCCCGCCCCCGTGGRGAGCACCCGGGGGGCCGGGGTAGCCCCCACATCGCCCCCGTGTCCCCATGGAGGGGCTGTGAGCTCGGCGTGGGGGGGTCACACAAGGCCTCCGAGCACAAGGGGTGAACCCAGGACTTGGGGGTGCTGGGCCCTCCCCTCTCCTCATTCTCGGGACCCCCCACCCATCCYGGTCCCCCCGGGTGGTGCCCACACTCTGGGCAAAGGGCTCCACTGGGGCGTTTAGGGCTGAAACGTTGGAATTAGGGGGGTTTGCTGCAGAACTGCTCCTTTTTGGGGGAACCAGGCTTTTGACTGGGGAAGGGATTTGATGTAGGGGGTTGTGGGGATGGATAGGGGGTGATGGGGATTATGTGAGGGGGGGTCACAGCTGTGCTGAACCCTGCCTGGGATCTCCGGTGTCCCTCAGAGCTCTCTGTCCCCTCTGGCAGCTCWGCCTACCCCCAGGTGCCTGGGGGCTGTGGATGGGGGTCACAACTGGGCTGAGCCCCACCCTGTGTCACCCTGTGATCCCACCATGCCTTTCAGGGGTCTCTTCAGGGTCTCCCCTCTCTTTTGACATCTCCACCTGCCCCCAGGTACCTGTGGGGTGCAGGTGGGAGTCCAGCTCAGCTCCCAGGGGTCCCCCCAGGGTTGTGTCCCCTCATGACAACTCCACATCCCCCCAGCACAGCTGTGGCCTCTGCCATGGCTGTCAGAGGTGACCTGTGAGCCCCCCCAGGCTCCCAGGGGTCCCCCCCGGGTCTCCCCACCATGACAGCTCCACCTTCACCCCAGGTACTGGGCGGGCTGCAACTGGGGGTCMTGCTCAGCTCTCAGGGCTGCCTTCAGAGTCTCTCCCCCTTTTCTGACAGCTCCAGCTCCCCCCAGCTACCTGGGGGCTGCAACTGGGGGTCCAGCTCAGCGCTCAGGGGTCCTCCAGGCTCCTGCCCCCTCCAGTGACAGCTGCACCTCCCCCAGGTACGCCCTGGCTGAGCAGCGGGGACACGAGCRGGGCTGGGGGGCACCTTTGGGTACCCTGAGTGCCCCCCCTGCCCGCAGAGCACCAAGGATGTGACCCTCTGGCGATGCCCGGCCGCGCCGCGCTGGATGGAGCCCTTCCTGCCCTCGCCCTGGGGCTGGAACGGCTCTAGAGGGGGGGCCCGGCCCCCCAACAGCACCACCGAGGCCAAGCCCAAGGACACGGCCTCCAAGTCCGTGGGATTGTTCTTCATGGTGCTGCTGGACCTCACGGCCATCGTGGGCAACGCCGCCGTCATGACGGTCATCGCCAAGACGCCGGCGCTGCGCAAGTTCGTCTTCGTGTTCCACCTGTGCCTGGTGGATTTCCTGGCCGCCCTCACGCTGATGCCGCTGGAGATGCTGTCGGGCTCGGCCGTGTTCGAGAGCCCGGGGCTGGGCGAGGCCGTGTGCCGCGTGTACCTGTTCCTCAGCGTGTGCCTCACCTCCATGTGCATCCTCTCCATCTCCACCGTCAACGTGGAGCGCTACTACTACGTGGTGCACCCGCTGCGCTACGAGGTGCGCATGACGGCGGGGCTGGTGGCCGGCGTGCTGGCCGGCGTGTGGCTCAAGGCCGTGGCCACCTCGCTGGTGCCCGTGCTGGGCTGGCTGTCCCCTGACCGTCCGCCAGCACCCGGCGCTCACGGCTGCTCCTTGCAGTGGAGCCGCGGGCCGTCCTGCAAGGTCTTTGTGGTCTTCTTCGCCGCCTTCTACTTCGTCCTGCCGCTCCTCATCATCGTCGTGGTCTACTGCGGCATGTTCAAGGTGGCGCGGGTGGCGGCCATGCACCACGGCCCGCCGCCCACCTGGATGGAGACGCCGCRCCGGCGCTCGGCCTCGCTCAGCAGCCGCTCCACCATGGTCACCAGCTCGGGGGCTCCTCGGACCACCCCGCAGAGGATGTTTGGCGGGGGCAAGGCGGCCGCCGTGCTGCTGGCCGTGGGAGGCCAGTTCCTCTTCTGCTGGTTGCCCTACTTCTCCTTCCAGCTGTACACGGCGCTGAGCACTCGGCCCTTGGCCGGGCCGGCGGCCGAGACTGTGGTCACCTGGCTGGGGTTCTGCTGCTTCACCTCCAACCCCTTCTTCTACGGCTGCCTCAACCGGCAGATCCGCGGCGAGCTCGGCCGGCTCCTCACCTGCTTCTTCAAGCAGCCCCCGGAGGAGGACCTGCGGCTGCCCAGCCGCGAGGGCTCCATCGAGGAGAACTTCCTGCAGTTCCTCCAGAGCACCGGGCGCCCGCCAGAGCCCCCCAACCCCGAGCGGGACCTGCCCCCCGTGGATTTCCGCATCCCGGGGCAGATCGAGGAGGAGGCGGCCGAGGCCAGGGAGTGGGGAGGGGGCAGCGGGGTGTTCGTGCCCGTGGCGGGCTCTGCCAAAGCGGGGCTGTAGCGTTTGGGGGGGTTTGGGGTAAACGTGGCTCTGAGGGGAGACATGGTCACAGTGACTTGTTGAGGGGGGGCTTCGTCACCGCCATGGGGGGTTGGAGGTCCCTAAGTGCTTACTGGGCATGGGGGGTGGGGGGTCCTCACTGCAGCCACAGGGAATTGGGGAGCCCACAGGTCCTACTGGGATGATGGGGTGGGGGCTCCTCGCTGCAGCCATGGAGAGTTGGGGGTCCCATGGCACTTGCCGGAGTGGGAGTGATCCTCACTGCTGTGGGGGATGGGGGGTCCCACAKCACTCGTTGGGGTTTGGGGGGGTCTCTGTCACCACAGTGGGGGATTGGGGGTCCTATGACTCTCGTTGATGTGTGTGGGGTCCTTACTGCCGTGGGGGATTGCGGGTCCCACCGCGCTCATCGGGGTGTGGGGGGCCCCCATCGCTCCCATTGCAGGTGAGGGGGGGTCCCACCTCCCCGGTTGGGTTGATGCTCTGGGGGGTCAGCGCGGCCACCACTGTGGCGATCGGGGGTCCCGTGGCACCACCGGCCGGGGGGCAGCGGCTGGGGGCACAGACCCAGTGAAGGGCCAGGGATGGGAGCGGGAGGCTCGTGTTTGGGGCCTCCCCAGGAGGGGTGCTCCCTCTGCAGCCAGGGAAGGGCGGGGAGGGGGGCTGCCTGTGGAGGGGGTCTCCTCAATCCCCCCATGGCCCTGAGACCCCTCCTCAGCCCCGGAGACCATCTCCCTTTCTCCGAGGCACAGCCCTCTGGGGGTGCGGAGCCCGGCCCCCCTCATGAGGGCTGGGGGTCTGGGGCCGCCATGGACCCCACCGACCCCGCGAGAACTACAACTCCCATCATGCCCTCCAAAGAGCGGAAGTAGAGTATTTCCCATAATGCCCCGCTCTACCGAGGCGGAAGTACTCTCAGTTATCACCCCGCGGGACTTCATTTCCCGGCGTGCCCTGCGGCAAGGACCGGAAATCCGGCGCCGCCTCAGGAGCCGCCCGGGCCGAGGCAGCTGCGGCCCCGATTCCGATCCCGGTCTCGGCCTCATCCCGGTCCCGGTTCCCGTCCCCCCGCCCTCGGCCGCCCGGCCGCCCCCGCCGCCGCCATGGGGTGCACGCTGAGCGCCGAGGATAAGGCGGCGGTGGAGAGGAGTAAAATGATCGACCGCAACCTGCGGGAAGACGGCGAGAAGGCGGCCAAGGAGGTGAAGCTGCTGCTGCTCGGTGAGGAGGGGCCGAGGGGAGAGCGGAATGCGGCCTGCCGGGCTCCGGAGGGGTTCTGGGGGGGCAAAGGGGGGGGCTTCGTCCTCAGGAAAGAGTTTGGGAATGGAGAAGTGGGGGGATCCCTAGGGGGGCTGAGGAGGGTCCCGAAGGATCCCTGGGTGGGCTGAGGTGGGTTCCGAGTGATCCCTGGGTGGGCTGAGGTGGATCCTGAGGGATCGCTGTGGGGGCTGAGGTGGATCCCGAGGGATCCCTGGATGAGCTGAGGTGGATCCCGAGGGATCCCTTGGCAGGACTGAGGTGGATCCTGAGGGTTCTCTGGATGGGCTGAGGAGCTGAAGTGATTCCCGAGGGATCCCCAGGGGCAGCTGAGGAGGGTCCCAAGGGATCCCTGTGGGAGCTGAGGAGCGTCCTGAGGGATCCTTGGCAGGGCTGAGGTGGATCCCAAGGGCTCCCTGGGGAAGCTGAAGAGATTCCCAAAGGGTCCCTGGATGGGCTGAGGTGATTCCCGAGGGATCCTTGGCAGGGCTCAGGAGGTCCCGAAGCAGCTGAGGAGGGTCCCGAGCCCCCCATGTGGGGGCTGAGGTGGATCCCGAGGGATCCCTGGATGGGCTGAAGTGGATCCCGAGGGATCCCCGGTTGCTGAGGAGGGTCCCGAGGGTCCCCTGGTCCCCTTCCGAGGGAGAGGGCATGGCTTATCCCGTGCTAGTGGGGGCGAGGGTGTTCTGGGCTGTCCTGGGACCCGGCCCATGGGCTTTTCCCGGTGGAATGTCCCCTCGGCGTCCCTATGGAATGTCCCGTCGGCGTCCCTATGGAATGTCCCCTCGGTGTCCCCATGGAATGTCCCCTCCGTGTCCCCATGGAATTCCCTGCTCCCTCCCGGGTGGGACTGGGCCAGGCCTGGCAGAGGCACGGCTCATCCCTGGGTCCCAGCATGGAAGGGAGGGAATGCTGGGGCTGGAATTAAGTTCCTGGTCAGGGAGAGGGGGTAAAGCAGTAAAAAGGATTTCCCCTTTAGCAGAGTTTTGCTGTGTTTGGTCTGTGTTTTGGAGTTCTTGGAAGTGATGATGGGAGCTCAGAGGAGGCACCAGCAGCTCTCCCTGAAAGCTGGGGAGCAGATTGAGATGAGATACTGGGGGGAAACTGGATACTGGGGAGAAATCCCTCCCTGTGAGGGTGGGCAGGCCCTGGCACAGGGTGCCCAGAGCAGCTGGGGCTGCCCCATCCCTGGCAGTGTCTCCCAGGCCAGGCTGGACAGGGCTTGGAGCACCCTGGGATGGTAGACACTGTCCTGCACGTGGCAGGGGATGGACTGGGATGAGCTTCTAACCCACACCAGTGTAGGACTCTGGAGTTCTGTTCAAGTCCTCACAATTTTATGAGCACCACTTGGGGCTGATGAGCCATCTGCTCATGCTGATTTCTCTTTTCAAGGTCTGGGTATTTATTTTTGGTTATCCTGATTTTTCTGTCTCGGAGGAGACAGATGGAGTCTGTAAGGATCTGAACAGCAGCACTGAGTGGGTCCTGTTAGAGCAGGATGTGTGAAGGAGCCATCCTGCTCCAGGAATCCTTCTTCTTTCCCATTTAGCCCTTTTTCTTCACTCCCTGCAGGAGCTGCTCTGAGCTTTGTACTTGCTGTGTCCATGGAAAAGCTCTTGGCTGTGTGTCAGGAGAATCCTTTGTTCTCCAGGTGTTTGTTTTGGTGTTAATAAGCAACACTTGCACATTCCCTGGAATGGAATAATTCTTTCCTCATATTTTTGTATGACATTTTTTTCCAAAGCACCCAAGGCTTGGAGGCTGAGATTGGTCTTATCAGCAAACATAGAATGGGGGGAGTATCCCAAAAATCATACAGTCACCAGCTGGGATGTGTTAAAAACCAGGTGAGGCTTTAGAACTCAGAGCAGCAGCTGATTTTGGGTCRCTGTTGGCTTTGGATGGCAGGAAAATTCCTGCACTTTCTGGTGTGTGTGCAGGTGAGGAGCTTTTTAGGAATAATTGGARTGTTGATCTGACCCTCCCTCTCAATGTACCTGATCCCAGGCCAGGTTTGCACCTGGTTGTCACTTGCAAATCTCTCTCAGGTATTTCCTGGTTTTAAAGCTGAGTGTGGTAATTCCTGGGAATACCAGGAAATGCTGGAACCTCCCCACAAACATCCTCCTTGATTCCCAGAAGAAATTGTTTGCAGTGGGACCATCCTTTCACTGAGAGAAGGAGATGGAAAAGTCCATGAGGATTTTTCCACTGTTTGAGGAAGGGTTTTTTATCCCACATAAAACTGTCAGGATCTGCAGGGTCTCTTGTCATTCCCTGAGTGGTTTGTGCCCCTCTCAGAGAGGGTTGGTGAAAAAAAGAATGGATTTTTCCTGAAGTTTGGAGTCCACACATCCTTCCCAGCTCCATGAAAAGAGCTGCCCCAGTTTGAGATGTGCAGAGTTGTGATGAGCAGGGAAAGGGCTGTGCCTGTGCAGAGGGAGCTGGATCCTTCCCAGCTGGGGTGTGAGGAGGCTGGGATGGACCCAGAATCTGCAGGGTTGGAAGAGGAGAGGGAGAAAATGCAAATACAGTGAAATTTGGGAGAGGAGAAGTGAAATACAGCCCAAATTGGGAGATTTGGAAGAGGAATTAAATACACATGAAAATCAGGAGATATGGGGGAGAGGAGAGGAAGTAAAATACACCTGAAATCAGGAGGTTTAGGAAGAGAAAACAGAGAGGAAGGTAAAGACACTGAAAACTGGGAGATTTGGGGAGAAAAGGGAAGTAAAAATCCAGCCAAAAGTGGAAGATCTGAGGAGAGGAAAAGAAGTCAAATACCCCRAAAATCAGGAGATTTGGGAGAGGACAGGAAGTCAGAAATCCCCAAATCAGGGTTTGGGTGTGTTTCCCTTTCTCTCCTCCATAACCCTTATCTTCTCTTGAGCAGGGGAGGAAGGAGAGAGAATTCCAGKTGTGTTCCCTTCTTCTGGGAGCTTTGGCTTGACTTTTTCAGCACCTCCACCTGGGAGAGGGCTCAGATACTGAAGGAAGTGGCCCCAGCACTGCAGGATTGCTGGGATAAAATTAATCCTGGAGCTTCTCCTCAGGGATCTCAAGTCCCTCTGTTGTGTTTCCCTTTCACAACTCTGAAATTTGTTGAGCAATTCTAAGTTCTGGGGRTATTTTATAAAACAAATGAAACCTGAGTATTGAATAATGACTGACCCTGGTTGTTACAACCCTGTGGGGTGTAATTATTGTTCCGTGCTGGAATGCCACCAGCAGCTCTGCTGGCATTGGCACTGGCATGGTTGGAGTGATGGCAACAGTGGAGTCACTCTCTGGAACAGCAGCTGAAGCTCTGGGGAGGCTGGGAGCAAGCTGGGAATGGCCCAGGAGCTCTCAGCCCCATTTTTCTCCTCCCCTTTGCCCCCAGGAAAAGGAATCTCAGCAGGCACTCGCAGGGTTCTGCTGGGGGGGAAGCCTGGCAGATTTTTCCAGCCAGATGGAGGAGGGTCCTGGAGCTCTTCCTGCTGGGGTAGGAGCTCACCCACATCCTTCCCTCTGCAGTGCCTTTGCCAAGGTCTGGCATGTTGTTCAGGGGTCTGTGTGACCCTGAGGGGTGAAGCTGGAGTCCAGAGCTGTCCCATTCCCAAATCCCTGTGTCAATGGTGGTTTTGTGGCTTTGGCTCTGTGGATGCACCAATGTTGGACTGGGTTTGCCCAAAACACCCTTTATCCAGCCTGGACAGCTTCCCTGAGTTTGGGTATGCTGTGTAATTACGTTGAAGTGGTGCTGCTAATTAATGCAGAAACAATTAAAAGCATGAGTTTGTTTTAAAATAACCTTAATTTGCATAATTCACCCTCCTCCACTACTCCAGGAGCCCTCAGCTTTTTCCTGACACTGATTTTCCCAACCTTTTTTCTTTCCTGAATTCCCCAAGGCTTCCTCAGCACTGTTTCACTTCTGTTTTGGTTTAGGGTAGGAAAGTGTTTTCTGGGGATGCAAACCCAGGTAGAGCCAGTGCTGCAGTTAATGATGTTGTTAATTGAAGTGGCTTTTCTCAGAGCTCAGCAGCTGTGCCTTGGATCCCTATTCCAGAGGATCCATCTGGGGGTCAGACCTGGCTGCTCCTCAGCTCTGGAGCTGCTGGATGCCCTTGGAATGGTGATGTGAAGCTCTGTGATGGGGTGTTGGTCTCCAGATGTTGTCCCAGCAGTGGCTGCTGCTCCAGGTGTCCATCCTTGTGGGATCTGCTGTAGGAGTCCTGCTGGGGAAGCTGCAGGGAGCTGCTGTTTCTCTGATCTGGAAGGTGGCTGGGTCTGCTGGAGGTTCTTGGTGACTCATGGCCACGGGAGGATTCTCCTCACACATTCTGTTCACAAGGACCTGCCTCAGGCCAGATTGCACCAAGGAAGGTTTAAGTTGGATATCAGGGAAAATTTCTTCATGACAAAGGTTGTCCAGCCCTGGCACGGGCTGCCCAGGGCAGTGGTGGAGTCTCCATCCCTGGAAGTGCTCAAAAAACGTGTGGATCTGGCACATGGATTAGGGATGGACAAGGCAGTGCTGGGATATGGTTGGGCTTGATCTCAGAGGGCTTTTCCAACCTCAACAATTCCATGATTATAATTAATGTGACAACAGGTCAGATCTCTTTGAAGATGCAGCTCTTCTCTGGGCTTTGTGCTCTGTGGAGGTCTTCCCACAGCTCCACTGGAGGCTGGAATTTCCCTGTCCTCAGCTGTGGGAGCTGCAGCTTCCTCCCATGTTCTCCCACCTTTCCATGGGGTCTCTGTGTACCTTCCCCTGGATTTTCTGTTCTGCCCTTTTCCCACCAAAACCAGAGGCAGGGCAGGCAAAATGCTCCTTGTCTCCAGAGTGCCTGAACCCCTCGAGTTTTTCAGGAATCAGCCATGATTTATTTAATCTCCTGGAAAAGAGAATTTGTTGCACCAGGGTCAGATGCCCTCTTTTCTGCACAATGCCATTTTCCAGCTGTGGGATGGGAATTCTTCTGCCCCCTGTGTTGTGTGTACATGATGTACTCTTGTCAGGACACCAGGGTGAGTGTCCATGCCCAGCACTGGGATTTGGGGATGGACAATTTCCAGCAGACAGCTTGCTTGAGGAATTGTGATTCCATCTATTCTCCAAGAGCCCTCTGGATATGATTCAAGTTTCATTAAATTCTGAGGCAGAGCATTGAAATAACTTTTCTCAGAAGAGCACAGGGAGCTGTAAAGAAGAATTTTTTAATTAGATCATGGATCTAATCTTCTGGAAGTTTGGAGTGAGCAGAGCTGTGCCTGCACCTCCTGGGATGCAGCACTTGTTCCCTGCAGAAGTGGGATGGGAAAATGGAATTCATGCCTTAGATGGGGTTTGGAGCTGCAGTGAGGGACAGATGCTGATTATTTTTCCAGCACGCTCTTTGTGGTGATCCCTGTGCTGTCTCCTTTGTTCCTGGGGATCCGATGCCTGGCTCTTGTTTCATGTTTTCCCAGTTGGTGTTTGGTCACTTCAGTGCATCCTTTAACCTTCTCTGGTTACYGGGGTGGTGCTGCCTGGGTCAGCTTTAGAAACAAACACCAAGTGCTGGGACACAGGCTTGGCCTCCTGGAGCTCGGTGCTTTGGGGTCTCCATCCCTGCAAGCTCCCAGTGTTTGGGGAATGAGCTTATCCCTCAGCAGGAGCTGCAGGGCAGGGAGAGCCCAGCTGCATGTTTGGAAGAGCTCAGGATTGTTGTTCCTGCAGAAATTCAGAGGGTGTTTGACTTTTAAAAACAGGCCCAGCACAAGGTGACTCTTGATAATCAGGAAAACTAAGAAATATCTTTTCCAAGCCCAGATCTTCGCAATGTTCCCTCTCTTTCCAAGTTATCTGTTGTTTTACCACCCAGCTCCTGTTTTACAGGCCTTGCTTGGCTGTTTCTCTGCTGTCACCACAGACTGGGATCCAAAGACACCAGACTTGCCCTTTTTATCCCATATCCCCAAGCACGTCCATTTATCATGAAATCCTGAAATGGATTGGGTTGGAATGGCCATTAAGGCTCATCTCATTCCATGGGCAGAGACACTTCCAATATCCCAGGCTGCTCCCAGCCCTGTCCAGCCTGGCCTTGGACACTGCCAGGGATCCAGGGGCAGCCCCAGCTGCTCTGGGCACCTGTGCCAGGGTCTGCCCATCCTTACAGGGAACAGGGTGATGTCTCATCCATCCCTGCCCTGTGGCAGTGGGAAGCCATTCCCTGTGTCCTGTCCCTCCAGCTCTTATCCAAAGTCCCTCTCCAGCTCTCCTGGGGCCCATTTAGGCTCTGGAAGGGGTTCTAAGGTTTCCACCCCTGGCAGTGCCCAAGGCCAGGTTGGACAGGGCTCAGAGCAACCTGGGATAGTGGAAGGTGTCCCATGGCAGGGGTGGAATGGGAAGAGCTTTCCATGATTCCATAATCCCCTGTGTGTGGGTGAGGAGCTGGGGGTGCCCAGGAGGCTGGAGGTGGTTTGATGTTCAGCCAAGAGCCACACAAGGCCTCTCTCCATGGGGGTCTCCAGCCACGCTGCTCAACAGCAGCCATAATTCCTTCAAAACACTCCTGGGGGAGATCAAAGAGCTGGGAAAACAAACTCAAATCTGAGCTCTGTGCTTACAGAATCCCAGGATGATTTGGGCTGGAAGGGATTTTAAAGCTTGTCCCATTCCATCCCCTGCCATGGGCAGAGGCACCTTCCACTAGCCCAGGTTGCTCCAGGCCCCATCCAGCCTGGCCTGAAACACTTTCAGGGGTGCAGCAGGGGGTGTTTGCTGCTGGTTTGTGGCTATTTCCCAACTCCTTTAGGAATTTCTGTGATRGGRTGTTGGTCTCCAGATGTTKTCCCAGCAGTGGCTGCTGCTCCAAGTGTCCATCCTTGTGGGATCTGCTGTAGGAATCCTGCTGGGGAAGCTGCAGGGAGCTGCTGTTTCTCTGATCTGGAAGGTATCTGGGTCTGCTGGAGGTTCCTGGTGACTCAGTGGTCACTCAGGTCTGGATGTAGGGGACAGGGACAGGTTCCTCCAGCCTGATGTTTCCCAGGAATGGTGCAGAATTCCTGGAGRTATTTCAACCTACTGAGTGGTCACAGGATGTTTCTAAGCTTTCAAGTAATTGTTTAGTTCAAACAGGGTTGAGGCTCAAATAATTTCAAGGCAAAAAGGAAAACCCCTCTGTTCTGGAGAGAGGCTGAGAGAGGTGGGAATGTTCAGCCTGGAGAAGRGAAGGCTCTGGGGAGATCTTAGAGCCCCTTACTGTGCCTGAAGAGGCTCCAGGAGAGCTGGAGAGGGACTTTGGACAAGGGCCTGGAGTGCCAGGATGAGAGGGAATGGCTTCCCACTGCCAGAGGGCAGGGCTGGATGGGATACTGGGAATTAGGAATTGTTCCCTGTGAGGGTGAGCAGGCCCTGGCMCAGGGTGCCCAGGGCAGCTGTGGCTYCCCTGGATCCCTGGCAGTGTCCCAGGCCAGGCTGGATGGGGCTTGGAGCAGCCTGGGAYAGTGAAGGTGTCCCTGCCCATGGCACGGGGTGGAACGGGATGGGATTTAAGGTCCTTTCCAACCCCCACCATTCCAGGATTCCTTCTATGATTCTGAATCTTCCATCAGGGCTGCTGCTCTTCCTGTGCATGTCCCAGGTACCTTTTGGTGGGAAAAGCCTCATCAGCTTCAGCCCGTGTGCTCCAGCAGGCCCAGCAGTGCTTGGAATTTCACTGGTGTGATCCCAGGGTTGGTGTTGCTCCTGTTTCCAATATGCCATTCCTTACCCAAGCCTTCACTTTTTTCTCCTCTGGAGGCAGTGCCAGCCTCCAGTGGTTTATCCTGTGCCATTGGCTGCTGTTCCCTCTGCAGTGAGGCTGTGGCCAGCCCATGTGCCCTGTTTTATTTGAATATCTTGTTTTCCCCATCATTCTTGTGGAACTAGGAGTGTCAGCCTAATCTCTCCTGGTTCCTGTTGACTTTTCCAACAATAGCTGGTTTTTTCAAGCCTGGTGGTACAACAMTACTGCTCCTTTCTCTGATGTTTTCCCCTTTCTCCTGATTCCCAGTGCAGTTCTCTTGCTGCATGTGATTCTGTGGTATCCAAGAGTTTTCTAGGTGTCCACTGAAATAAAAAACCTCAAGAAGGGAATATGGGATCTGTGTTAACAGGAATGGCAGCACTAGGAAGGTCAGGATGCTGGGATCTGCGTTCCACACGATGAGGTTGGAAGGAGGGAAGTGGCAAAGAGGATGAGGATTTGATACTTCAGCTTTCCCCAGCTGTGGCTGCACAGGTCCATGGGRTGCTGGAGGCTGCTGGGGGGATGTTCCTCGTGGAATACAATTCAGGAATGCAGTGCTGTGGAAAGCTAAGGAGGGTCTTGGTGGGTAAGGAGAGGTGTCCATGTTCCTTGTGGGGTGGGATGAGTGTTAAATAAAGACGTGTTTATCAGGGAGATACCCTTTGGGATTTAGGGTGATTTGAACAGCTCCTGCTCCACACTTCCAGTGGYTCTCAAGCCATTGGATATTTTTGGACCTGCACTCCTCCCAGCTTGGTTGAGCTGTTGTTGGGGCCTGTCTGAGGGGAGCTGGTTCCATTTGGGATTTGGGAACTGTAACCACAGCCAGATGATCCAGCATTGCTTCCAGCCTGCTCCTGGTGTGGAGGGTCCTGTCACATTCCCAGGTGTGTAACTCAGCCCTGGAGCTTCAGGTGAACTCCTGGGGTTATTCCTGAGCTGTTTACTGAGAAACTCCCCTGGATCTGGGAGCTCACCAAGGGCTGCAGCACTTCAGGAGTGGGCTAGTGGAGCTCCTGCCAAATCCCTGCAGAGTTTCTGAGCTGGCTGTTGCTGGAGATCCAAGCCACATGCCTGTGTCAGTTTTATCTTCCTCATTTGTACTTTAATGGATTTTCCGGTGCATCCCTGTTCCGTCCCTGGAAGGATTTGTTTCAGCTGTGACCTGGTTTCTCTTCAGAAACTTGCAGATGTTCCAGGGCTTTTCCCCTTAATTATGTGTGTGGAATTCCTTTCCTGAAGTACAGCTTAATGCAGTTGTGATRCAACTTCAGGGAAAAATACCACTGAAAACAGGACTTTTGGGACCTTCTGGAGCAGGGAACTGGATGCTTGTGTCTGGAAGATGKAGGGAGTCTGACCTACCTCCTTGGAGAATTTTTAAAGCAAAAATCTAGGGTTGTGTGGAATTCTTCTCTTGGAATCCCCAGTCCAGGCTGTGTTTTGTTGCTCTTTTCCTTGTAATCTCCAGCACATGGCCATGCCAAGTTTTTTGCCATCTGCTGCTCCAGGAAATCCTCTGGCTTTCTTGGGGGAAATGGTTGGATGATAATTTCCTCCCYGTGTGTCCTTTGCTTTCCCAGAGCCAGCACTGATACAGCTGGAAAGCTGCTCCAGTTTGTTCCTGCTCAGGAGGGAGAAGGGATCTGGCTGTGGGATCTGGCTGTAGGAACGGGTACAGGGATTGCCACCCTTGGAGATGGAATTCCAGCACTTACATGCTGAGCTTTTCCCTAAGAACTTCTGGGATGTTTCTGGGATGTTTCTGGGATGTTTCTGGGATGTTTCTGGGATGTTTCTGGGATGTTTCTGGGATGTTTCTGGGATGTTTCTGGGATGTNGGGATGTTTCTGGGATGTTTCTGGGATGTTTCTGGGATGTTTCTGGGATGTTTCTGGGATGTTTCTGGGATGTTTCTGGGATGTTTCTGGGATGTCACAGGTATGGTCTGCCGTGTTGCTGGGTGAGGTGTGGGGGTTTTCAGAAGCTGTGATGCCTTCTGGCTCCATCTGGTTTCCAGAGGGAATGGTTGAATGCTTTAGAAGGATGCTTTGAGGACAGGGACATTGTGGATTTCTTGCCCAGTGTGTCCATGGAGTGGGACAGTCCCTGTAACAGATGAGCTGCTCTGTGTGTCCAGGGTGGGATGAAGAGGTTCCTCACTGCTATTTTGGGAAAAGGGAATTTAAGGCTTCTGAAGCAGTTTTTCCATGGGGTTATGACATTCACACTGAGCTCAGCCCTGGTTTCTTGTGGCAGAATGTGATCCCTGCCTGGCTGTGCTCATGGCAGCAGAGGAGAAAGGTTTGCTTCTCCTTAGACAGGCAGAAATGTCCCATGAACACCCTGATTTCCATAGGTTTGAATCCACKCTCACATCTCCTGATCTTTGAGGCCTTCCTGGCTCCCCATCTAGTCCCTGCCTAAGGTCCCAGAGTTGAAGGCTTTGCCTGAGGAATCTGTAAGAATTCCAGTGTAACTCTGTCCACTCTTGATGAGAATTTCTAGTGTGGAGCATCAGTTTGCTGTAGGCTGCAGCAGTGTTTTAGTAGCATTCAAATTCCCATGTGTTATTCYCCTACTGAAGGGTATAAACAGCACATGGAAGTCCCCAGAGGTGGGAATGAAGGGTGCAGGATAAAAGCTCCTGAGCTGGTCCAGTATGGATYCCTTCAGGCAAACCCTTTCCAGTGGGTTGGGAAGAGGGGAATAGCAGCTTTTCTGGTGTGAACATCTGCAAGTGTTTAGAGAACATCAAAGGACAGGAGTGAGAACTAGAGATGTTGAAATTAGATCCAGAAAGGAAGAGTAAAATGGGAATGATTGGCTGGAGTGGAGTGAGAGAACCTTCCAGGCATTGCATTCCACCCCCTGCCATGGCAGGGACACCTTCTACCAGCCCAGGGTGCTCCAAGTTCTGTCCAAGGATGGGGCAGCCACAGCTGCTCTTGGCTCCCTGTGCCACGGGCTTGCCACCATCACAGGGAACAATTCCTTCCCAATATCCCATCTRACCCTGCCCCTTGTCAGTGGGAAGCCATTCCCCCCTTGTCCTGTCCTTCAGGCCCTTGTCCAAAGTTCCTCTCCAGCTCTCCTGGATCCTCTTTAGGCACTGGAAGGGGCTCTAAGGTCTCCCCAGAGCCTTCTCTTCTCCAGGCTGGACACCAGCAGCTCTCCCAGCCTGGCTCCAGAATCATGGAATCCAGGATTGTCTGGGKGGSAAGGGACCTTCAAGCTCATCTCACCCCCTGCCATGGGCAGAGACACCTTCCAATGAACCTGGTTGCTTCCAGGGATGAGGAAGCCACAACTTCTCTGGGAAGGCTATGCCAGGGTCTCACCATCCTCTAGAAATTTCTTCCCAAAATCCCATCTAACCCTCCTTTTGTCAGCAGGAAGCTGTTCCTCTGTGTCAGACTAGACATGGGCAGTGTTRATCCCTTTTCCCCCTGGCATTGCCCATCTCCTGGGCCATCCCAGCAGGAGCTCCAGCCTTCCATTCCAGAGCTGCAGCTGGAGGGGAGATGTTTCTCAGTGAGTGTTAATGAGGTGCCTTGTCTGGGTGGCTCCTGCCTGAGAGAGAGAACCTGGAACAACAGGAAAAACTTCTTTAGGAATAACAGCTCCGTGCTTGGCCATGGCTGAGGAGCCAGTCTGTGTTGGTGAGGAGACAGTTCAGAGGATGTGGGTTCCTACTTTCCCCCTCTGAAGTAAGGTGTGAGTAACCTTGGAGAGGGGAATTCCTGCTCTCCCAGGCAGTGTTTGGGGTTGAGAGGGGAAGGGAAGGGGTTAAAGGAATCTGGTTGGAATTAGTGCTGTATTGGCAGGGTTGGATCTGATGGGGTTGGTGACAGGTAGAACAGCTTGGCTGTGGCAGGAGATTATTTTGGGATAATCTAAGGAGGAAACAGCAGTAAATGATGCTGAGAAGGCAAAGCAGACAGGTCATGTCAAAAGTCCCTTCTCAGTCTGGATTTAGGGCTGTCTGGGGACACCAGAGATTTGAAATCCCAGCACTCAGATCCTGGGAATGTGGAGGGTGGGCGTGGGAAATAAAAAGGATTTGTGTCCTCCCAGGGTGGAAGTGCTGAGTCCACAGAGTGTTAATGTTTTCACACCTGACCACAAACACTGAGCTGCTCTGGGAGAGCTGAGAATGTTCACCCTGGAGAAGGGAAGGATCCAGGGAGACCTGAGATCTCCAGAGGGGCTTCAGGAGAGCTGGAGAGGAACTTTGGACAAAGGCCTGSAGTGACAGGACCCAGGGAATGGCTTCCCACTGACAAGGGGCAGGGATGGATGGGAYATTGGGAAGGRATTCTTCCCTGCGGGCGTGGGAGGCCCTGGCCCAGTCTGCCCAGAGCAGCTGTGGCTGCCCCTGGATCCCTGGATGCACCCAAGGCCAGKTTGGATGGGGCTTGGAGCAAACTGGGAYRCTGAAGGTGTCCCTGCCATAGCAGGGGTGGAATAGGATGGGATTTAAGGACCCTTCCAACCCAAACCATCCTGGAATTCTATGGGTGATTTATTCCATCCAGGCTCACCTGAGTCATCTGTCCAAATCCAAGCAGGKCCAACATCATTCCTTGCCTGGAGCCAGCCCAGCTCTGCAGCTGGGGGAGTCTGGAGGCCAAGGAGCCCTCAGGCAGTGGCAGAGCCAGCTGAGCTGAGCTCCTGCTGCCACACGAGGTGAAATCCTGGAGCTCTGCTGACTTTAGGAGCGCTGTGCCTGCCTTTGGCACGCTCCTGGCTGGGACAGGCAYGTGGGGCAGCTCTGCTAAGCTCCATAAACCAGGAGAACTGATGGTTTGCAATCCCTGGTGTCCTCTGCCCTGAGCCATGCAGGAGGGACTTGGTTTGGGAGTGCTCTGGGGGAAAAAGAAAAAATAGGAAAACCAGGGAAGTTGCTGGGTTTTGCAGTCAGGAATAACTGACCTTGTTTCAAGGGGTAATTTACCTCCCCAGGATAACTGCCCCTTCTTCAAGGGTTAACTGACCCCCGTTTGGGGTTAACTGACCCACCCCCCGGTTAACTGACCCTTGTCTGGGGATAACTGGCCACTGTCTAGGGATAACTGACCCCCACCAGGGTTAACTGACCCACCCCCAGGGATAATTGGCCCCCCAGCTCTGCAGAGGTTTGATAGCCAGGTATTCCTGACATTCCTTGAGGGAAGGCTGTTGGGATGCTGCTGCCTGCAGCTCTGGGATTTCACCCCATGCCAGGGGTCACTTCCCACCTGGTTGTTCAAGGCCTTTCCTGCCCCACTCAGTAATGGTGGTGCTGATGTACTTTGGCTGTCTTGGCCTGGAGTGAGGGATGGGAGCTGCTCTCTTTGATAAATCCTCATCCCAGCTCTTCAGACCTTCCTCCCAGTTGGCTGCCCTTGCTGATCTCTGGAAATTGAGAAATTCCAGGGTTTTTTAGCCAATGAACTCATGGTGGCAGTTGGCATCTGTAGATAAAATCCGGGAAGGATGTGCCAGGACAGTCTGGTGGAACTCTACTACCAGCAGCAATGCACAAGGAATATCCTACTGCAGACCCCATCAGCTTCTCTGTGGGAACTGGAAAAAGCACATCCTGCTTTTCCTTTCAGTTTCATGTGGTTAACTGGATGGTTTTTGTGCTTTCCAGGTGCTGGAGAGTCTGGGAAAAGCACCATTGTGAAGCAGATGAAGTAAGTGAGTGCAGGCTGCAACCTTTTGTTTTTGTGGGATAAAAAATGTGTGGTGCCCTTCTGGTTTGGCTTGGGAATAATAAGCTGGTTTCTTTCCAGGATTATCCATGAGGATGGCTACTCAGAGGAGGAATGCAAACAGTATAAAGTGGTTGTGTACAGCAACACCATCCAATCCATCATCGCCATCATCAGAGCCATGGGGAGGCTAAAGATAGACTTTGGGGAAGTTGCCAGAGCAGTGAGTATTGCATTTATTTCCTTAGCCTGAACTTGTTAATGAATCCTGGAATTTCAGTCTGGGCCAGAATATGGCTTTTTTTCAAGATAAAGTAGCAAAAAATCTGTCATAACTTCAATGTATTGTCAGTACAAAACATCAATATTTTACTGATATTTTACAATATTTAGTAGTTTGAATGCTCGAAAAAAAAAAAAAAGAAAATCTCCAAATCTTTCTCTAAATTATTTGAATTTTTGGGAATTTTGAGTTTGAAGTTTTGGGAGGTTTGAGCCCCTGCTTTTCCCCTCCCCTCTAGCTCTGCTCATTCCCTGGCCTGTTTCTTGCATTTATGTCCAGCACTTTGAGCTGGAAGTCAGGAAGCCTTGATGGTTGTGGTGGTGGGAAGGGCACAGAAGGGGAACTAGGGATTCCTGGAAATGTGCAGAGAAAGGGATTGTGTCAGCACAGGGCTGCACTGTGACTGTTCTGCCTCGTGCTGCAGTTGATCCAGCCCCAGATAGTTTGAATTTATGGTATTTATTTTGGATTTATGATTCCAAGTCCTGGCCAAAGGGCACATCTTCACTCACATGTTCACCCAGGCTGCTGCTTCAAATCTTCCTGGAGTTCTCTTCCACCTTTCTTGGTGCTTGGTGAAGCTGAGTTGGGATCTTGGAGCTGGATCAGGGAAGATGCTGAATCCAGATCCTTTCTCATTACGTGCCCATGCTGAGGTGGCTTCACAAGAGCTGAATGCCATGAATTTTCACCATCCCAGAGGACAAAAACCTTGTCATGCTTTCCCAGGAAAAGGCCAAAAGCATTGAACCATGGAGTGACCTGCAGAAATGGGGTCCCTCTGCATTTGGCTGTTAACATCTGATAAGATGGATTTGGGATCAGCACCCTGAGCTTGGCACATGCAGGGTTTGGGGCTCAGGGGAGAGGAGCTGGTGTCAGGAGGAGAATGCTGGGGTAGTGGAAGGTCTCTCACAGGTCCCAGAAGGACCTGACAGGTCTGACCAGGGCAGGAATAAAAGCAGAGGGGGCTGTAGGACAGCGTGGCGTTCCCTGTCCTAATCCACTGGATAACCTGGACAAGATCAACCCATGATCCTGCTCTGGCTTCTGAGGGGTATTTGTCATGCTCAGATCCCAATCAGTCCATCCCATCTACTGGTGAAATGTTTTATTAAGCAATCAGTCTCCCTCATTTCCAACAGCTCTAGCAGCAAAAGGCAAATCCTCAAAGCTTTGGTCCCATCACCTCTCAGAGCTCACTTTTTTCCCTTTTCCTGGTGCCATGCCACACYAACAGAGGTTTTCCAATAAAACCTCTAGGTCAGTTCATTGGTCTGTAGTGGCCCATCAGCATTCCCACCTTTTCTTGAAGCATGGCACCAAGTGGCTGAAATGCCATGGTTTAGGTGGGGATGGAAGTGCTGTGGCCATCCCTGATCAGGGCATYTCACCCCCCCAGCCTGGAGCTTCCTCCCCAAAAATTCCCTCTCTGGCTGCACGAGGTAAAAACCCCGTGACTTTTGGGAGAAAGCTGGATGGACTGGGCTGTGAGTAATGAGAGCAGTGATTAATTAGTGCAGAGGTGTTGCTGTTGGTGGGGAGGGTGTGGGTGCCTGTCTCAGGATGTGTTCCTGTCGTGCAGGACGATGCCCGGCAGCTGTTCGTGCTGGCTGGCAGCGCCGAGGAGGGGATGATGACAGCAGAGCTGGCTGGAGTCATCAAACGCCTCTGGAGAGACCCTGGAGTGCAGGCCTGCTTCAGCAGATCCAGGGAATACCAGCTGAACGATTCTGCATCCTAGTAAGGAACCAGCACCAACCTCTGGGCTCCTCCCAGCTSCCACAATGGTCCAGGAGTGGGGTGGGACTGGGTGGGAAGGTCCTGTCTGCGCTGGTCAGATTGGGTGACACTGGGGATGGAGGGCTGTTTGTCTTCTCTCTGTGGAGCATTGGGGAAAACCCCACATTGCTTGYTTTGTGCCTTGGTGAATTTAATCCTGGAGTGGTTTGGGTTGGAAGGGACCTTTGAGCTGGCTGGAGTCATCAAACRCCTCTGGAGAGACCCTGGAGTGCAGGCCTGCTTCAGCAGATCCAGGGAATACCAGCTGAACGATTCTGCATCCTAGTAAGGAACCAGCACCAGCCTCTGGGCTCCTCCCAGCTGCCACAATGGTCCAGGAGGGGGAGGGGCCAGGGTGGCTGGAGTGGGGTGGGGCTTGGTGGGAAGGTCCTGTCTGCACTGGTCAGATTGGGTGACACTGGGGATGGAGGGCTGTTTGTCTTCTCCCTGTGAAGCATTGGGGAAAACCCCACGTTGCTTGCTTTGTAACATCCCAGTAACATCCCACAGGTCTTAGGGAAAAGCTCAGCATGGTGAGTTTAATCCTGGAGTGGTTTGGGTTGGAAGGGATCTTTGAGGTCTCATCCCACCCCCTGCCATGGGCCTGGACACCTTCCACTGTCCCGGGCTGCTCCAGGCCMCATCTCATCTGACCCTAAACACTTCCAGGGATGGGGCAGCCACAGCTCCTCTGGGCAGCCTGTGCCAGGGCCTCCCCACCCTCACAGTGAGGGATTTAATCTGATTTTGAAAAATGTGATTTTTGGCAAACTTGCTGGTTTCATGGAAGAAACTTTGGCATCTTGTGCGAAGGTGAACACGAGCCCAGGTGTGCCCAGGGGGCAAAAAGGCCAAAGGCACCTGGCTTGGGTCAGGCACAGTGTGTCCAGCAGGCCCAGGGCACTGATTGTCCCTTTGCTCTTGGCACTGCTGAGGCCTCACCTCCAGTCTGGGGTCAGTTTTGGGTTTCTCATGACAAGAAGGACATTGAGGGGCTGGAGCGTGTCCAGGGAAGGGAACAGAGCTGGGGAAGGTCTGGAGCACCAGGAGGGGCTGAGGGAGCTGGAAAGGGGCTCAGCCTGGAGCAAAGGAGGCTCAGGGGGAACCTTGTGGCTCTGCACAACTCCTGCCAGGAGGGGACAGCCGGCTCTGCTCCCAGGGAACAGGGACAGGATGGGGGGAAACAGCCTCAAGCTGTGCCAGAGGAGGTTCAGGTTGGACATCAGGAGGACCTTCTTCATGGCCAGGCCTTGGCAGGGGCTGCCAGGTGAGGTGGTGGAGTTCCCATCCCTGGAGGTGTTCGTGGACCAACTGGATGTGGCACTCGGTGCTCAGTTCTGCTCTGGGGTTGGATCCTGGAGGTCTTTTCCAAGCTCAGTGATTCTGGGATTCTGTTGAAGTGGCAGGTGCTTGGCTGTGTCACCTCCATTGTCCCTGCAAAGGAGAGCAACACCTTAAATTTTAAACCTGCCACTTTCCTGACATTCAGCTATTTCCAAAATGGGATCCCCTCACCTGGCAGGTCAATATTCTCAGTTTTCTCCTTCCAGCTTTCCCTTTCCTCCTGTCCCTGTGCCTGGCACCTCACAGGCAGCACTACCTCTAAACTGTTCTGATGCTAAAATCTTCTTGTCCTGGTCCTAAAATCAGCCCAGCTGCTGAACAACTGGAAGGTTCCTAGTAGATAAACAGGCTGCTAATGGAATTTTTGATGAAATGCCTCATCTTTTTCCAAGGGCAGGTTGGTGCAGGAAGGGGAAACTGTTCCTTTGATGAGCAAAACAGTTGTTGGTTTTTTCCTGTTTTTTTTAACTCACACTCTTGGTCTCTCTGCAACAAATATTTGACACTCTGAAAGGTGATTTTCAGCATTTCCAGCTGAAAACTCATCTGAGTTTAAGCTTGGAAAAAAAATTAGTTTTAATTTAAGCTTGGAAAAAAAAAACTTGGAAAAATGAGTTGGAAAGAGCTTTGTGGAGAAGTTTTAGTTGTGCCACAGCTCACTGCCTGCAGGGCTTTTCTGTTCAGAGCATATTTGTGCTTGAAAATAAGGCAGAACCCTTCTTAATTTGCAGCATCTTGGCAGGGGTTTGGATCAAGGGAAGGGCTGGTGGGAGTTTTCTTGGATTTGTGCATGCCTTTGCAGCAGGAAAGGAGGAAATTCAGGTTCCAAGGGAGGAAAGAGATTGATGAGGAGGGGGAAAGGGAGGAATGATTGAATGGAAAGGTGGAAGAAGAGGAGGAAAGCTTAAGGACTTGGGCAGAGAGCAGGAATGGAGCTGAAAGAGCAACCTTGGTGTGTGTCTGGATGGCTTTGGAAGAGGAGGAAGATGAAGGCAGCTGGAGAAATGGAGCAGACTGGGAAAAGAGGATGCTACCATGCTTTTGTAGGTACCTGCTTGACCCAGCTGCCCTCCAGAGGTGGAATTTTGGAGGGTTTTTCCTGTTCTTGGATATTTGCCACCCACCCTTGTCCAGCTCCAGGTCTGGCTGCTGCAGGGAGCTGGCACAGCCTGGGATGGGGATTTTACACCCAGGATGAGCCACCCAGGCATTTTGTGAGAAGTGCCCCAGAAAATTCAGCTTCCTGTCCCCAAACCACAGGAAATTGCACCAAACCAACCTGGTGTTCTGGTGCATCTGCAGCTCAGYGGCTCCACGGTTGGGAAACACCAGCAGTGGTTGATTTCTTCATGACAAAATCACCCCACTAAAGGGCTGCTTCTTCCACAGGACTCGCAGAATTCCCAGGATTTTCCTCTCCCTCCACACGTGGCTCCTGACCTGCCTTATCTCTGCTGTTCCCTGGTTAATTCCCTTGTCCRTGCTTAGATCGTGGAATGTCCTCMGCTGGAAGGGACCCACAAAGATCATCAAGTCCAACTCCTGGCCTTGCACAGRRCRTCCCAAACTCCCCCCTGTGTTTGGGGGGATGTTTTTCCATGGATGAGAGCATTGTGCAAACACTCCTTGAGCTCTGCCAAACACTCCTTGAGCTCTGTGACAATGGTCACAGCTCTCCCCTTGGGGCTGTGGCCATTCCCTGAGGAGCTGTTCGAGTGCCCAACCACCAAGGATGGATGTCCTGCACCCCTTTCTGTGGTGAGGTGACACAAGCTTTGTCTCACTTCTCTTGGGAATTTCACTTCCCTGTTCCTTTCATTACCTCCTACAAASAGCACAGCGTGAGCAGCTGTTAAATCTGTGCTCCATTTGCTGGTTTTCCAGCTTAAATCCTGTTTTGTGCTGGGATTCCAGACCAGTTCTGGCTCCACATCAGATTCTGGGGCTGAGACACGTGGAATGGAGGAAGAGAGGAGCAGACAAGTAGCTGCTTGTGAAAGTCAGGTAACATCAAGAGCAAGGCTGCTGTGGCAGAGAGCCAAGCATTTCRGCATAGAATTGTTCCCAAAACTCCCCTTCCTGCTATTTCCTGCATCAAGGGCACTTCTCCCTTGTGCAGGCAGAGCTCCTGCCTGTCAGAGCACTGCCCTGGCAGGCTGGAGATGGTATGGGAGGAGAGGAGGTGGAGGATARCACTAATCCAAACAATCTCTTCTGGAATCATGGTGTTTTCCATGTTTTCTTCTTCTTTTTTTTAAGAACACTTGAGTAGCTCCTGGTCCAAGCTGTTGATGTGGAAATGCTCAGTGCTTTTCCCAGCACCATCTGCTAAAGCCCCRTGCAGCTACCCTGGGTTTTGTGGAATGTTGCAAACATTTATTTTTTTTTAACTTGCCTTTTTGCAACTTCCTATTTGTCTTTCCCTCTGATGTGAGCAATGAATCTGTGCCTCCCAGCTCCTGCCTCCAGCCAGGGGTGTGGAGAAGCATTGGGATCTCTGTGCACACTTGGGGAAGGGACTTGAGTCCCATCTGATTCCATGGGCAGGGACACCTTCCACRACTCCCCAGGGTGCTCCCAGCCCTGTCCAACCTGGCCTTGGGCACTGCCAGGGATCCAGGGGCAGCCACAGCTGCTCTGGGCACCTGTGCCAGGGCCTGCCCACCCTCACAGGGAACAATTCCTTCCCAGTATCCCATCTAACTCTGCCCTCTGGCAGTGGGCAGCCATTCCCTGTGTCCTGTCTGTCCCTGCTCTTGTCCAAAGTCCCTCTGCACCTCTCCTGCAGCTCCTTGAGGTTCTGGAAGGGGCTCTGAAGTCTCCATCCCTGCAGCCTTCTCTTCTCCAGGCTGGACATCCCAGCTCTCTCAGCCTGGCTCCAGAATCATGGAATCCCAGGATTAAGGGACCTYAAAGCTCATCTTGTTCCATCCCTATGCCAGGGACACCTTCCACTATCCCAGGCTGCTCCAAGCCCTGGCTTTGGACACTTCCAGTGATGGGGCAGCCACAGCTTCTCTGGGCATTCCATTCCAGGGCTTCACCACACTCACAGACAGGAATTCCTTCCCAATATCCYCTCTAAACCCCTGTTTGGGGTGCAGCAGGGTGAATGTGAAGGATATTTCCATTTCACACCTCTCCAGATGTTCAGGATACTTGGAAATGTCACCAAGCACATAATGSTTTAAAGTGTTTTGTTCCTAGTTTTCATACTTTTCCTGGATTTCAGGCAGATCYCAGCCTGTGGAAGCTGTAGATAATTATCTGCAGTCTCATGGGCAGTTAGCACAGTCCTGATCAACCTTCCTCTAGTCCTGCACGTCTCCTCATGTTCCCAAATGCCAGTTCTGGCCTAAATTCCCTGACATGGTGGGGCTGGATAAAACCTAGATTATTTCTAAGTGAGCTTTTTCCTTCTCCTCCTTTTCTCCCTTCATTTTTTCCCCTCCCTCTTTTTTTCCCTCCTCTTCTCTTCCACCCCATTTTCCCCCTCCACTCTTTTTCCCATCCTCCTCTTCCTCCCCATCCCCTTAAGGACTTTCAGAGCCATTTGTGGCCCTGAAATCCTTCTCAGCACCAAAATGAGTGAATTGTAAGGAGAATCACCATTGCAAGGCTCTGTGAGCAGGATGAGGAGGGGAGCTCTGTTATCTCTCTTGTTCATTTCCCAGCATCCCTGTCCTGCCCTCTGTGCTTCCTGGAGCTGTCTGGGTGTGGGATGAGACAGGACTGGGATGTTTCCTGATCAGACTGGAACTCCCAATGCAGTGTGATCAGAGCTGGGGATGTACAGCCTGGAGGCTCCAGGGAGACCTGAGAGCTCCTTCAAGTACCTGGAGCTGGAAAGGGGCTTTGGACAAGGGCTTGGAGGGACAGGACAAGGGCAGGGATGGATGGGATATTGGGAAGGAATTGTTCCCTGGGAGGGTGGGCAGGCCCTGGCACAGGTGCCCAGAGCAGCTGTGGCTGCCCCTGCATCCCTGGCAGTGCCCAAGGCCAGGCTGGACAGGGCTKGGAGCAGCCTGGGACAGTGGAAAGTGTCCCTGCCATGGCATGAGAGGAGCTTTAAGGTCTCTTCACGTCAGATTAACCCCTTTTCTGACCCACAGATGGGGTAACTGAGAGGTGTTTCAAAAACTTCTATTCCATTTTCAGTCTCATGTGAAGGGTAAGACAATACAGATGTTATAATTCACACCATTACCATTAGAAACCAACTATTTCCTAATTATAATACATTATAAACTTTTCTTAGCTTATCAGCCACACCATACTGTAAATACCTTAAAACCAATCATTTAAAATTTCGCCATGTAAGTCCTACTACAATGTATCTTTTATAGTTTTATTTCTCTAAAATATCTGATCTTATTTACAAAACCATCCTTTGAAACTTATTTCTAATTCCATTTCTCTCTCAACARTATTTAACTTGTTCYATGGCATTTCTAAGTTARCATTTCTTACCTCAACATTTACTTACAGATACATACTGTGTGAGCCTTCTGTCAGCCTTTAAGAATTTTCTATAAATCCATTTCYCACATYTTCCTACCCAAACCATTCTGGAATTCTGGGATTCAGTGATCTCTGCACACACTGGCCTTGTGCCAGCCTGGCACAGGATGTCCCAGGAATGCTTGGAGAGTCAGCAGGACAAGCAAGTGACACTGTAGGCTTGATCAGCACTTYTTTTGTACTTAGGGCCTCATTTTAAGCATGAAAAAAAGAAGGAAAACAAACCCAAAAGCCAAAAGCCAAGTTGGCTTTTTGGAAGTTTGTGGTGTTGAAGGATGAGGAATAGCTGGCTCTGTACCCACAGGGATCTCAGGTGGGGAAGGAGGGATGCAGCCTCAGCCTGATGGAGGTGMAGGAGGTGTGGGAAGGGGTTGGAAGTGCTTTGGATGAGGGGCACAGCAAGGTCAGTGTTTGCTCTCAGAGTGTTTGTGAGGGGTGTCTCTGTGGCTCTGGGAACAAAGAGATTCAGACTCTGCTTTTCCAGCTTTTTGGGGTATCCTTTTCAAGTTCCCCTTAATGTGAAATACAAGTGGCACCAGCTGGGCTCCACAGCCTGGATTTTTGGGAGAGCACAGCTGCTTCCTCTGCCCACACTTGGCAGGACTTCCAGGGTTTCCCAGAAATCCCCTTTGCTGGGTTTTCCAACTGCTTGTGTTTCCATGGGATTTGCCCTTTAGGTCTCCCTGGAATTAGCCTGGCACAGTTTATTGTTTCAGACAGCATCACTGAATCTGATATGCTTTATTCCCTGATTGAGTTTGTTTGCCAGCTCCATTCCCCCCTCCCTGGCTGCTCCCAAAGCCTTAATTAGGAATTATTCCACTTTCAGTGCCCATTGTTTAAGTGGCTGTTGGGAGCAGGTGCTTTACAGCTTCAGCTTGGGCTTGGCAGTGCTGGGATAAGAGTGGGGCTCTCTCTTAAGGGACTTTTCAAAACAATTCCATGATYTATCATATCAGTGGTGTGACCTGTATCAAAGCCAGGCTTTGAGGAGCTGCTGGGTCAGTTCTTAGCATTCCCMCTGGCTTTTGATACACTGTGTCTCAGCTAAACTTACACTGGTAGGAGGGAGAGAGGAGAAAAAAATCTGGGCATGTTACTGCCTCAGCAGAAATATTACTTGGTAGAAGCTGAGGAAGGTAAATATCTTCCAAATTATGTTGTACTAATCTGAAACTAAAGCCAGGCCCAGCCCTGGTCACACAGCAGCTCATAAACTGCTGTCCTTCTGGAGCTGAGAGAGGGATGAGAGGACTGGCTCTTCCTGGGCTAAATCCACTCTCTGTGGGAAAAGCCCTGTGGCACTGGGCAGGTCCTGGCAGATCACTGGGATCTGGGCTTTGGAAACAGGGCAGGGCTCTGCAAGTCCTGGCCAGGGTGATGCTGGAGCTGTTGGAGGAGGGATGTGTTGCTGGGTTCCTTGCACAGCTTCCAGGCACATGGGAAGAAGCAGTTCCTGGCTGACAATGGATCTGTGATAATAATGTGTGATTTGGGAGCGTTTATTGCACTCATCAGAGCCCCTGAACCCTCCCAGTGACACAAGGCTGGGGTGATTAAAATCTGCTAAATCTGCTCCCAAGAAAGAGCACGGCCTGTGCCTTCCCTGCAGAGCTGTGGGATCCATCTCATCTTAGTGAGAGCACGAGGGAAGACAAGCTCAGAGGTGTCRCTGGCTGCAGTGGGATTTCTGATCCTGCTGGGAGTCATCTGTACCTCGTGCTGGTGTGCCTGAGAGCTGAACTCCAAAAGGAATGTGCTTGGGGCTGGAATTAGTTGAGGTCTTGATGGGAAAATTTCTGCAAGRATGTGGCTTCTTCCAGGGCTGTATCCTCAGAGTCAGCTTGTTGGGGAAGGAGGTGACTGGCTCTGCCTGGTTTGGGATGGTTTTTAAGGGGTTTCATCTCTCCCTCCCAGCTCCCTTGATGCATCCCTGCCCTTTAACAGCAAACCCTTGGATTTATTGCCTTGTGCTTTGAAGCAAGAGACCTTGACTGTGGCTTGCCCTGGGAGATCCAGCCCTGGCACAGCTCTGCGTTCCCTCCCTACCCTCCCCAGCCAGCTCAGCTCCACCAGCACTACCTYCAAGGTCATCCAGGGAGGGGTTAAAATCCCCAAACCCCCAAAACATCCTTCAAGACAGCCCCAGGGGGTTGTTTGCTTGAGGGCTGTGCTGTGTGAGTGAGATAAATAAATTCTGCGCTTTGTTCTGCAGTTTATAAAAGATTCATGGTGAGGCAGCCGACTAAAAAAAGCCTCTTGTGTTGTCTCTTCTGGTTTAGTTACCTAAATGACTTGGATAGAATATCCCAGCCGACCTACATTCCCACTCAGCAGGATGTGCTGCGGACCAGAGTGAAAACTACAGGAATTGTGGAGACTCACTTCACCTTCAAGGACCTTTATTTCAAGTGAGTGAAGGGCTGTGGCCGTGCCCTGCGCTGGGGGCACACCCCACACTTGCTCCTGGTTTAACTGTCCTCCTTCCCTCCGTTAYCCTCTCCTCACTGGAGAGACCAGTTTGACTTTGATTTGCCTTCTGTTCTTTTCAGCTGCTTTTATGTTGGAATCGCAGACACAGGTACTGACTGCTCGTTTCCAGGACCCAATCCCAACAATAATACTAAAAGGACACTGACTGGAGTTTGAGTTTGAGTTTAACCCTTTCCTCAGAGCAGAGGAACCGAGCTGTGTCCGTAGCCAGGCTGTGGCTCTGGGGTGCATGGTGTGCTCCATGTGTTCCTCTGGGAATTGCCAGCCTGTGCCTGGCACTGCAGGGGCTGGGACTTCCCTGTCCCCTGTGCTGATCCAGTCCCTGCCAGGCTGTGGATCCAGCCTGCTCCTGGCAGTGTCCCTTTACATGTCACTAATGAGCTTCCTCTAACCTCAGAGCAGGCTGAGGCTGCATCCCTCCTCCCTCACCTGGATCCCTGTAGCTCCCCTTCCTGCTGCTTAGGAATTCCTTGCTTCAGATCCCAAACAGCTGGAGCCCCTCAGCATTCCTGTGCTGGAGGGTGTAGGACAGTGCAGTGCCTGTGGCTCAGCCCCCTCCCTCTGTCTGTGCCAGTGGTTTGGAGTCTTTCCTGCTCACATTCCTAAAAATCGTGTGTTGGCTTATTTACAAATGGGCTGTGAAACACTTTGATGGAGTTGCAGCAAAATCCAAGCGGTGCTTCTAAAATCCAAGGGTTTTAACAGGATCCCAGGTTGGTTTGGATTGGATGGGACCTTAAATCCCATTCAGTCCCACCCCCCTGCCATGGGCAGGGACACCTTCAGCTATCCCAGGTGGCTCCACAACCTATCCAGCCTGGTCTTAGACACTTCCAGGGATCCAGGGACAGCCACAGCTGCTCTGGGCACCCTCCTAGGGAAGGATTTATTCCCAATATCCCACCTAACCCTCCCCTCAGGCAGTGGGAAGCCATTCAACTTGTTCTGTCCCTCCAGGCCCTTGTTCCAAATCTCTCTCCAGCTCTCCTGGAGCCCTTTAGGCACTGGAAAGGACTCTCAGGTCTCTCTGGAGCCTTCTCCTGCCCAGCTCTCCTGGATCCAGAGCAGAGGGGCTCCAGTCCTTGGGGCATCTCCGTGGTCTCTTCTGGAGAAGGAAACTTTTACACAGTTTTTGGGAGAACAGCATTTGGCTTCCAGACTGTGCAGTTTAAGAACATTTTAAACAAAAATGCCAAAATGCTTGGCATCATCAATTTATTTATGCAGCTTCTGGTCCATCCWGGGAATAACTTGTCTCCCTGTGGTGATGGATCAGGATTAGCATCTCCAGTGTGTTCTTTAATCATCTCCACCCTCCTTCCTGATCCTGCCCAGAGCCATTGATCATGTGCAGGGCCCCAGACACACGAGGTGCTGTCCCAGGGGGATTTGCTCCACAAAGGGAAGCATTAATCCATCAGAAACCCTGGTGMTGCCAGCTCTGCTCTGATATTCCATCTCAGACATTAATAATGGGATGGGGAAGCCTCAGTGACTGGAATTGGGATGAGCTGAGGTGTCAGGGATGCTCTTACTTCATGAATCTCTCTGTGCTAATGGCAAATGATTCAAGCCATGGAAATATCCTGGATTGTCACAGAGATTTCCATCTTTCCTTCTAGACCAGAGGGTTACATAGAAGGTGGGAGTTAGTTTGGGATCATTAAATCCCCTCTTGGACAGCTCCTTGTCTGCTTTGGGAACAAATCAATATCTATGACTTAATAACTCAGATATTAACTTGATTTAATTAAATCCCAATCCTGGGCTCTCATCAAAATATTTGGATGAGCAGGGGGGCTGGAACTACCTGTGACATGAATTCCTATTTAATTAGAAATKAATTCAATTTATACAGAAATTCCATAAGCAACTGCTCAGCCTTTAACCTCTGGTACCTCAGATTATTTTTAATAAATGAAATTATTTCTTAACCCCTTTAATCTCCTCCTGGGTCCCAGCAGGAGCTTGCAGGTAGTGTGTTCCAAATAATCCATTTCCTGTGAGAAAGTGTTTGGAGTCCAGTCAAGCAAATGAGTTGTTGCTAAGGAAGTAGGAAAGAGAACAAAATCAGCAGAGCTCTGGATGGTGACTTCCAGTTCTTCCTGCTGGAAACCAGACTCATGGAATGGTTTGGCTTGGGAGGGATATGAAATCTCATCCAGGGACAGCTGGAACCAGACAGGCAGGGACACTTTCCACTAGCCCAGGTTGCTGCAAGCTCTGTCCACCATAACTTGAAAGAAAATAGGGAATACTGATTTAAAATCCCCTCTCCTGAGGGAAGCTCCCAAAACCCTGTGTGTTCCCAAGCCCTGCTCAGCCTCCCCATCCTTGGGGACACCACGGGGGCCGGGCAGGAGGGGTGTGCCCAGCTCCTGAGCCACTTCTGCCTCTGCCAGGATGTTCGACGTGGGAGGGCAGCGCTCGGAGCGGAAGAAGTGGATCCACTGCTTCGAGGGGGTGACAGCCATCATCTTCTGCGTGGCCCTGAGTGACTACGACCTGGTGCTGGCTGAGGAYGAGGAGATGGTGCGTGGTGTGGGATTTGTGGCTGCAGGGAAGGGAGCTGGGAGCATCCCAGCTCCATCCTGCACCAGGCTGGAACGTTCCTGGTGTACTCCTCCCCAACAAAGGGGAGAGAATGAAGAGAATGATGYATCTGACTCCATCTTATCAGAAAGCTAATTAATTACTTTATAATACTATATTATTCTATACTATATTACACTACATCTAAACTGATGTAATGTAATATAGTAGAGAATAATATAGTATAATATAATAGTGTAATATACTATATTATATTCTCTACTATATTCTATTAATACTATATTCTATTAATGCTAATCTATATTCTATTCTATACTATATTCTCTACTATAGTCTATTAATACTATATTCTATTATTGCTAATCTGTATTCTATTCTATACTATATTCTGTACTATATTAATACTAATTCTATATTCTGTTCTATGCTATATTATATTCTATATCTGCCAAGCACTCAACTCTGCACACAACTGCCCAGAATCTCATGTCTGTCAGCCCACAGTCCYAACACACACACACACACCTGGCCCTGACAGGCCAAGGAAACAAAACACCATCACTTTGGGTAAACAATCTCCATATTGMATTCTACTTTTGAACAAACACAGGCACAGCAAATGATAAGAATTGTTTTTTCTTTCTCTGAGGTTCAGGGAATGTGAAACACAGAAATATTCTTGGGAAGAATTGTGCCTTGGTTTTCTCTGTGAAGAGAAATGTGGCGACACTCCTCCTGTTAAATTGTCTGAGAGCTGCAAGGACAAGCACTCTGTGGATTAACTAGTGAAWTCTTGCCCCACAAAATGATAAATACAACCCATCCATGAGGTTTTCCACCTTCCTCCAGGGAGGTGCCTGGAGTTGTTCTCATGCCTTGTTCTCTACRTGTGAGTCACTCCAGGAAGGAACAGGAGGAGGTGAACTGTCCCCCTGTGCTCCTCCCGGGGCAATGGCAGTGAGGATGTAGCAGTGACACCTCAATTTTGAGTCTGGCCTGTGCAGAAGAGCCTCTGTCCCCCATCCCACCCTTCCCTAACGTCTCCCCTGTYGGATTTCCTTTTCCAGAACCGGATGCATGAGAGTATGAAACTGTTTGACAGCATCTGTAACAACAAATGGTTCACAGACACCTCCATCATCCTCTTCCTGAACAAGAAAGACCTGTTTGAGGAGAAGATTAAGAAGAGCCCACTAACGATCTGCTACCCAGAGTACACAGGTAGGCTGGGATCTCTGGGATGGTGGGATCATCTGTGTCACTGGGCCAGCAGTGAGTCAGTCAGAGCCTTGCACAACCCAGAATCAGTTACAAACTTTTCCCCTAATTCCTTCCCTCTGCCTCCTGGACAGTTCTGGCCTGCTCAGTTGGCTGGTGTTGTTTTCTTGGAAGAGCTGTGGTTGGGAACAACCTTTGTCCTTTCCTGGAATAAAGTGTTGCACTCCAACAAATCAAGGGGATTTTCCTTCTTTCACTGAAGAAATAATAAARCACTGGAATGCTCTTCCCAGGGAGGTGGTAGAATCACCATCTCTGGGTGTGTTTAAAAAAAGACTGGACATGGCACTTGGTGCTTTAATCTAATTGAGGTGTTGGGGCATAGGTTGGCCTTGATGATCAYAGAGGTCTCTCCCAACCTCATTATTCTGTGATTCTGTGAAGGTCACTTCCCCATTTCCACACCCAACTGGGACAATAATTACATTTAAATTCAGTTTTAGAGGCTGTGGAACTTAACCATGTCTTGCTCTGGCTCCTGTCCACCCCGAAGTGYCCGTGTTCAACGTGGATTGTTCCAGAACCCATCCCTGCTGTGGTTCCACACAGGTGGAAGGTTTTACCTGGGCACTGCTCGAGGCATTTACATGTTTAAAAAATCCTTCAAATCTCTTCAAACCTGTTGATTTCTGGGATTCCCAGAGAAGCTGTGGATTCCCTGTCTCTGGAAGTGCTTGAGGCTAGGCTGGATGGGAGCGACAAGGTGTAGTGTAAGGTGTCCCTGTTCCTGGCAGGGGGTGGAACAAGGTGGGATTGAAGGTCCCTTCCAGCCCATGACTCCCATGATTTGTTACTCTCTGTGGAGCCTGGCTGTCCCAGCACAAAGCAATCCCTGGATCCCATGTCCAAGGTCACTGCCTAGAGAACAGACTTCAGGTCTCCCAGAAGGAGTTAATGGTGGATTTGGATTTGTAGCTGGATAAGGCAGATGGTTGCAAGCAGCTTAATATGGACTTAAAAGCTCCCGTGAGCCGGTGGGCAAAGCCAGGGATCTTCTCCTTTGCAGGCTCCAACACGTAYGAGGAGGCAGCCGCCTACATCCAGTGCCAGTTTGAGGATCTGAACCGGAGGAAGGACACCAAGGAGATCTACACCCACTTCACCTGCGCCACCGACACCAAGAACGTCCAGTTTGTCTTCGACGCCGTCACCGACGTCATCATCAAAAACAACCTCAAGGAATGTGGGCTCTACTGAGAGGTAAATCCAGCTCTGGGTGTCCTGCTGGGAAGGGCTCTCTCTGCTCCCTTCTACATTYCTGCTTTCCTTCCCAGTGTTTCTGCCTGGTGAGCCCCAGCCTCTTGCTGCCTCGTGGGGACAGCGACGAGCGTGACCCAGGAGCAGAGAACATGTGGAATCCTGGAATTCTTTAGCACAATCTTCTGTCTTAGGGACCTTTTATTGCTGTGGGATGTGGAATTAGGGCACAGTGAAGCCACGTAGTGGGAGTAGATCCTCCTGGCATCGTTGGACGACGTGATCTCCAGGATGTGCAGTGGATTCCAGCTGGATTCCAGACCTTGGATATGTAGCTTTCTCTCTTCCTTTGGTTAACAAGCCACCACTAGTCTGTTTTTAAGGTTATTTTTTTTTTCCATCGAGAAAACTATAACTTTACTAAACTTTATTTCTTTATTTGCAAACCTTGTTTTAAAAATAATAATAATTAAAAAAAGCAACAAAAAAAAAATCACTTAACTATGCACATGTGAGCAGATCCTGCAGAAAATATTCCTCTTAGCAGGAATTCCTTGTTTTTAACACTTGCTATGGCCAGGATTTAATATTTCTGCAGCTACCAAGGGATCCTTAGAGCTTCGGCTTTTTTTCCATGTGTGATTTGTTACCATCCTGCTCCCCCCAGGCTTTGGGAAAGGCTTCTGCAGCAGAAGGAGGGTTTAGGTTCTGTTGGGGGTTTGAGCCCAGTTTTATGCCAGTTTTATGGGAAGGGGTTTGTGGTCAGCATAATCCTAGCTCRGTGGGGAGAGGAGCTGAGCCCTCACTGGGGGGAAATCTGCTGCTTCCCAGCTCCCAAACCACTGATTCCTGTGCATTTTTGGGATGAAAAYGGTGCATTATTCAGTGCTGCCTTTCCCATGGCCCTCCCTGCCCAGCCCTGTCCTGAGCATGCCTTTACTTTGTCTGTGTGGTGCCAAATCCCCGTTTCCCTCTAGTGCCATCCCTAACCAGTCCTACATTCCTTTGCTGATCCATGATTGCATCCAGACTCCTCCCAGTTTGTCATGTGTACAGTTGGATCTGTTAGACTTGTTGGCAGTATTAAAATGGTGAGTAAAGATTGTAGCCTTTTCTCCACTTTATTCTTCCTTTTTCCAGGAGTGTTCCCAGCTTTTGTGCTTTGCTGGAGAAGGAGAGGAAGAGCTTTGATGGGAATTGGGTGGAATTATCTGGACAGGGAGGTTCCTTGTGCTTTATCACCCACCACTGCTGCTGGTGTGCTGCTCCCAAAGACTTGAGTCGTGCTGGCACAGCTGGAACATGCCAGGAATCCCATTGCCCATGGGATTATTGGCAGATGGATAATTACTGCTTATTTGTAGCCCAAATCTCACTGGCTGCTGTGAGACCCTTGGGAATTCTGCTCTGGGCACTTCTGTGGGATGGAGGTGGGACTGTTCTCAGAACACACTTGCTTAGAAATCCAGGGTAAATTCCTCAGGGAGGCTGGTGTGTGCTGGCAGGGGGAGCCCTGAGGGAGATTCCCTGTTCTGGAATCTTTTCCAAGCTGTCTGGAGCTGTGTCTGTTTGACAATTCCCTTCCAGCCATCCTACATGGGATAACTCATCCTTTAAACTCATCCAGGAGCTTCATCTCATCCAGGGGTGCTGGCCAGGAAGGTTTTTGGCATGGTGACCCCCATCCCATCCCCCAGGAGCCCAGCAGTGGCCATGGGGTGATCCAGGTGAGATCCAGAGATCCATACACCCCCAGAATGGATGCAAAGCAGGTGAAATATCCCTTGATCCAAGCTCTGGGACACAGGAATGGAGCACAGTGGAAGAAAGGAAGAACATCCACGTCATGCATATTCCTTTATTGTGTTTTCCTACAGTTAAATGAAGCTGGATGGGAGATCTCTGCAGGAAACAGGGAGAGGATGGATACAGGGCTCATCTATGGATTATTTACAAACAGACAGAGCAAATGCAGCTCTAAGTAGCAGAGTGAAAATCTTTCAAGTAACCATTTCCTCTTTATCCAGCCCATTGCTGGGCTGGAGTTGGGATTCCCTTCCCCAGCCCCTCCTGCCTGAGAAATTCCCTCCATTTAGGGCCCAAAACAACCCCACAAACCCCTGATTTGTCCTGCCAAGGGCTGAGGTTGGTTCCCAGGAAAGACTGAGGGGCTGAGGTTGGTTCCCAGGAGCGACTTGGGGGTAACACAGCCTCCACCTTCCCCAGAAATTTCATCCTGGATTAATCCAGCTTCGATCCAAGGGCAGGAATGGGCTGCAGAGGGATGGGCAAGGGGGCCATGTCTATCCTACCTCCCAAATTCCCTCAGTATTCCTATTCCTGCTGGGCTCTCTGGTGTCAAACCTCCTGTAAAACGCTGGGAACAGGGATTCTTCCTTGGAAAGAAAAAAGAGGAAATGGCCATGAAAGGGAGCAGGAAGTTGAGCTTCAGCCCCTTCCAGGTTTGGGTTTGGAAGGAGGCAGATTTGGGCAGGTCATAGAAAAAGTGGGAGCAGTGATGTGTGGTGAGGGTTGGTTCTTCCTTTGGCTCTGCTCAGCAGAACGGTGAGATGGGAATGTTTTCTTCTTCTGGGAGGGAGGGAGAGAGAACAGGGAGTTAAACACACCCAGGGAAGGGCTTAGAGGAGCAATTTTATGGAAACAAGGGAAAAACTCAGGTGGGGTTCAGGGATTTCTGTCACTTCATCCCTTTGCCTTCCTCTGTGGTGATGAGGATGGAGCATCCCCTCCCTCCCTCCCTTCCAAGTGTCACCTTCTGGTGCCTCCTGCCTGCAGGGAACCTGCTTGAGTTTTTGGTTTTTTTATTGTTTTGGTTTCTTTTTGTAGCTTTTTCCTGCTTTTTTGTTGATATTCAAGTATAAGGGAAGCACCAGATGTTCCCTGAAAAGCAAAGTGCCAGAGCCAGTGGCTGGGAGCTGCTTGGAAATGGGGGAGAGAGGATGGAATTCCTGCTGCTGCTCAGAATTAGTGCAAGATTTAGGATGATAAACCCTAATTAGGGTGATAAACCCTAATTAAAGTTTTAGGATGAGCTAAAAGGCTGGGAGCAGCAGAGTATGCCTTGGGGTATTCCCATCCACTGAGGCTGGGCTGGAATTGCAACAGAAGAGAAATAAAATGATTCCCTTTAGCTCAGGTGGAGGATTTGGGAATCTCCATGTGCAAGGGTGGGAATTGTCTGTCTGAGCCCACCCCACTGTGGGATGGGACTGAATCCCATGGGAGCTCAGCACAGGGATGTGACCCTGGGCTGATGGGACCCCAGACATCCCCCTCCCCACTGCTCCCTTGCATCCCCCATCCATCCTCCCCTCCCCTACTCTTAGGATTTCCAGGACTTAATGGCAAAACCAGGGGGACCTACATCCCACCACYCCACAAAGCAGGATGGAGCCAGCTCTGATCATCCTTATCCCCCTCCCAGCCCTTTTTTGGGGATGGAGCCAGTTCTGTTCATCCCCAGCTCCTCTTTCTGGGATGGCACTGACTCTGCTCATCCTTATCTCCAGCCTCTTCCCCAGCCTTTTTTTTTTTTGGGGGGGGGGGGATGGAGCTGGGTCTGCTTTTCTTCATCCCCTTCTCCTTTCCCCAGCCTTTTTTGGGGGATTGAGCTGGTTCTGATCATSCTTATCCCCTAGCCCAGCCCTTTCTTTTGGGGATGGAGCTGGTTCTGACCATCCCCATCCTCTTCCTTCTTCCCCAGCCCTTTTCTGGGGATGGAGCCAACTCTGCTCTTTCTCATTCCTGTCCTCCTTTCCCTGCCCTTTATGGGAAGTTTGATCCAGATTTGATCATTTTCATATCCCTCCCCTTCCCAGCCCTTTTTTTGTGATGGAGCCAACTCTGCTCTTCCTTCTCCCCTTCCCAAGCTTTCTCTGGAATGGAACCAACTCTGATCAGCCTTACCCCTTCCCCAGCCCTTTTTCTGGCTCTGCACTTGCTCACCTCCCTCTCCTTCCCCAGTCTTTTCTGGGATGGAGCCAACTCTGATCATTCTCATCCCAGTCCCCTTCCCCAGCCCGTTTTTCAGAGAGATCCAGCTCTGATCATCTTTATCCTCCTCCCATTTCCCAGCCCTTTTTGGGATGGAGCCAATAGTGATCATCCTCCTCTTCATCCCCTGTCACCCTGATTTTTTAAGGTTTTCTAGGCCTTCTGATGTTGACATTCTTGTAGGGAACTTYCTCACACCCTTTCTGTAAATAACTSATTGTTTTGCATTCCTTTATGGAGGATGAGAGAGTTGATGGACTGTTGGTTTGTCCAGTGTYATTGGAGAGGTGGCAGTGTCACCCTCCAATCCACTGTCACTCTTAGAAAACTATAAATGTTGGAGTCAGAAAATAAACTTCCCTTTTTTCTTCACCTTGAGAATAGTGGTGTGCCCTTGTGTTCTTTCRTGTCCTATAGTGACAATCCCCCTTCCCTTTCCCACCCCATTTTGGGATGGAGCCAGTAGCGATCATCCTCCTCTTCATCCCCTTCCCCTTTCTCAGCTCTTTTTGGGGTGGCGCTGGCTCTGCTCATCCCCCTCCCCTTCCCCAGCCCTTTTTTAGGATGGAGCCAGCTTTGCTCTTCCTCATCCCCTTCCCCAGCCCTTTTTGGGATGGATCCAGCTCTGACCACCCTCCTGCCCTCTCCTGCCCCTCTTTTCTGGCTCCAGCCTCTCCCATACCTGCTGGTGCTCAGAAGAGGCCGCAGTCCTTGAGGTTCTCTTTGATGATCACGTCTGTGACGGCGTCGAAGACGAACTTGACGTTCTGTGTGTCTGTGGCACAGGTCATGTGGCTGTAGATCTCCTTCACGTCCTTCCTCATGTTGAGGTCCAGGAACTGGGTCTTGATGTAATTCCCTGCGTCCTCAAATGTGTTTGGACCTGCAGAGGGGGGCAATGCTTCCAAGCTGCTCCCATGGGGGYGGGTGTTGGAGGAAAAGGGCGGAGTGCTGACCATGTGTAGCACAGAACTCCTTTTTAGCCCATTTCTGTTCTTCCAAACACCTTCCTGAGGCCACATCCATCCTCTCCTCAGCTCCAGCCTCCCAGGATTTGACTCACCACCTCCCAGAGCAGCATGGAGCTGCTTCTGCTCATCCTCATCCCCTTCCCCAGCCTTTTTTTGGGGTAGAGAGCCAGTTCTCATCATCCTCATCTCCCTTTCCCAGCCCTATCACAACATATCCCAAAACCAAATTGCTGCATCTTTGCTGGGACCACACAACTCCCCAGCYCCTGGTTTGGGAGGGTCTCAAGGAGGAGGAGTAAGGCTGGGAATGGTCTGGACTCACCATCATACTCTGGGAAGCAGATGCTGAGATGGACTTTCTTGATCTTTTCCTCAAAAAGGTCCTTCTTGTTGAGGAAGAGGATGATGGAGGTGGCGGCAAAGAACTTGTGGTTGCATATACTGTTGAATAGGTGCAGGGATTCGTGCATCCGGTTCTGCAGGGAAATGGATTGTCATGGATTGGCACCCTTTGGGCCACTGCAGCCCACCCCCAAGCCCCCATTCCCAAAAAAAGAGCTTTCCCCTGTTTGCTGCAGCAGCAGCTGGTCCTGCTGCCTGCCCAGTCTCTCCTGCCCACCCAAAATCACAGATAAATCCACGTGATGCTCAGGGTAGGGACTGGCTCCAGTCCCTCCTGGGGTTGTCAGAAATGAAGRATTGTAGTGATTTCACTGAGCAAATGATCCATGGAAACCTTGCCGCCTGTGAGGAAGGTGCTCAGTGAGCACCCTCCCAGTCATCAGGGGGATGCTCTGTTGGACTGTGGCTTCTGGCCAATGTCCATAGCTTCAGGAAGGAGCTGGGAACAGGAAATCTCCAGTTTTAAAGCAGATGTTGAGTTCTTAGTTTGCTGCTGGGTCATCCTGAGGGGATGAGGATCCACATAGGCAGAGCCAAGTCCAAGTAGGGGGGTTTTCTTGATATAAGGGGGATCCTCCATCTTTRTGGGCAGCAGGTGGGTTCTCCAGGGATGGTTTTCCTTCATCCAGCTTCTCATCACAGCAGCTTTTCTGTATGCAGAGCACTGACAGTGCCCAAATCCTGCCCTGTCCTGCGCTGGGTGAGCATTCCAGCCTCTCCCAAGGGCTCCCATGGGAAGGATGCTCTCCTGCACATGGCTGAGAAAAGGCTGTGAGCTCCTGCCTGGCCATGGCAGGGCCCAGGGATGGCAGATCCTGACCATGACCCAGCTTCAGAAGGTATTTGGATCCCAAGCAGCAGCCATGGGACCTGGAGGAGATGCCAGGGAAGAAACTGCTCCTGCTCTTCTTGTCTTCACCCCTTATCTCTTCAAAGAAAAACCCATTATGGAGCTTCCATGTTCCTTCTCTCTGGATCTGTGCCCTCTGAGCTGCTTTCCCAGGGCTCTGCTGGTGCATCCTTCACTGGACACACTTTGGATCACATCCTTGTGCCCCCACACTGGCAGGGTGGGAGCTGCCCCTCCTTATTCCCTCTGTTCACCTTGGAGGGCACAGCGAGGCACGWGGTGCCTCAGGACCAGATTTTCCTTCTTCCCAGTGGGTTCCTGGCTCTTCCTGCCCTTCCCTTTAGCTTTGCTCCAGCTGGCTGGCTGTGTGGCCATTCTCTGGTGAYTCTCAGGATCTGCTCAGGAGCACTTGGGGGTTTCCTCGTAGGCAGATCCATGGRTTCATGACCCAGAGGAAGTGCAAACACCTTTACCCAGTGCACTTTACCTGGGTGGRAACCAGCTCCATCCTGCATCTCCCACACCTTCCCTGGATCACCCAGAGCATCTGACAGTGCAGAGTGCTGTTCCTCCCTCCTCTGATCCCCCTCAGCTCCCAGTGCCTCCAGGACCCCAACCCACCACTTCGTCGTCCTCCACCAGCACCATGTCGTAGGCGCTCAGGGCCCCGCAGAAGATGATGCAGGTCACGCCCTCGAAGCAGTGGATCCACTTCTTCCTCTCTGAGCGCTGCCCTCCCACGTCGAACATCCTGGGGAGGGGACAAGGATGAGGGACACACACACCTGGTCCTGACACCCCCCATCTGATGGTTCCAGTGCCACATCCTCAGGGGACAGGAATCACTGTCTGTGGGAGGGCACTGGTACTCCCTCAAGTGTCAGGGTCACCCCAAAATCCCTCCCCACCGTCAGGGCTGGGGGGAACCATGGAGGAGTGGTCATGGAGGTGGGGGAGGCTCCCACCCACCTGAAATTCAGGTCTTTGACAGAGAACTTGGTCTCGATGATCCCTGTGGTCTTCACTCGGGATCGCAACACATCCTGCTCGTTGGGGAGGTAGTTGGGGGCTGTGATCCTGTCCAGCTGGTTCAGGTAACTGGGGGGACAGGAGGGGATGTGACCTGCTGCCAAGGGGCTGCCCATGTCTCCCCCTTCCCCTGGACTTTTGGGGATGGTTGTGGGGCTGAGCTCTGCCAAACACTGGGACTCCAGGGCAGTGACATCTSTGGGGGAGCTGAGGGACATGAAAGGTGGTGGGGCTGCAGGTCAGTGACACTTTTGGGATGGGGATGGCACTGGTGGGATGGACAATGACAGCCGTGGGGTGGAGGATGTAGGACAACACTAATGGAATGGAAGATGGCAGCAGTGGGATGGGGGATAGCASTGATGGGATGGAGAAGGGCACTGGTGGGATGGAGAACAGTACTGGTGGGACTGGGGAATGGTACTGGTGGGATGGATGATGACATGAGTGGGATGGAGGATGTAGGACAGCACTAATGGAATGGAAGATGGCTGCAGTGGGATGGGGGATAGCASTGATKGGATGGAGAAGGGCACTGGTAGGATGATGGATGACACTGCTGGGATGGAGAACAGTACTTGGTGGGATTGGGGAATGGTACTGGTGGGATGGATGATGACATGAGTGGGATGGAGGATGACACTGGTGGGATGAAGAATGGCAGACTCAGGGTATTCCCGGGAGCGGGGAGGAGATGGATTTTGCCAGGCTGGGTTGGAGGTGGCCATGAGCTGTCAGGGGGTCCCCAGGCTGGTCCCTGTTGTGCCYGCTGTGTCCCCACTCACTATGCGGCCGAGTCATTGAGCTGATACTCGGCAGCGCGGTCAAAGCACGCCTGAACCCCCCCGTCCTTCCACAGCTTCTTGATGCAGGCCACCAGCTCGGGGGGCATCGTGCCCTCCTCGATGGAGTCAGCCAGGTTGAAGAGCAGCCGGCCTTCATCCTGCAAGAGGGACCTTCATCACCAACCCTGCCGTGGCCCCTGTCCCCGCAGAGTGCCCTCAGGACTGGGGGGACAACATGGGGCCGCTGTGGGCGCKGGTTCTGGGGGCTGCCCTGGCCCCACAYCRKGGGGTTTGGGGACAGGGACACCCCCGGACTGACCGCGCAGGAGGACTCGGCGTAGTCGATGCCCAGCGTGGACATGGCGCGGATGATGGCCAGGATGGACTGCAGGATGTTCCCGTAGATAATGGACTTGAACTCCATGCACTCCTCCTCCGTGTAACCGTCCTGGTGGATGATCCTGGCAGGCACAGTGGCCTCAGCCCCAAGCCAGGACATCCCCTCCACCAGGAATCACCACCCCACGCTGGGAAGCAYAGGTGCCACCACCAGCTGACATGGAGGGGGTGACTGGGGGTCCAGCCACCCCATGTCCAAGAGCTGGTGGCTCATCCTTGTGGCCTCCCCTCCCCAGTCTGGCTCAGGCCATACTCACTTCATCTGCTTCACGATGGTGCTCTTCCCTGACTCTCCAGCCCCTGGAAAAGGGTGGGAGGGACACCTTAGTGCCCATCAGGGCCTGTTGCCACAGTGATGAGCACCCCGTGGGGACCAAAGCCACTGTCCCCCACACATCCCCTGCCTAGACACCGAGCCTGGCCTCTTCTCACCACTGCCATCATCCCCACGCTCCTGTCACCCCTTGCACCCTGTGTGGGACCACAGCTCGGGGACCCCCAGGGTGGTGGGAGCCCCCTGGGTGCAGGTCCCCCATCCCACACCTCCTGCCCACCGTGGGCAGTGCCTGGTGATGCCTCTGGGGCCATAAGCGGCTTAGGGCAGCACAGGAAGCTGCTTAGAATTAGGGTGTTAATCGCCTTGACCCCAGCCCCCCCACCTGGATAAGGCCCCACTGCTGTCCCCTGCCCCATGGAATCACCCCCTGCCCCACAGGGCCACCCCCCAGCCCCGTGGGAGCAGAGGGACCCCCAAGGAACCATCTCCTCCTGCCTGGCTCCACCAGCAGGTTTCGGGGTGCTGGTGGCAGAAGCTCCCCAGGTTCTCACTGACCCCCTGAGATGTGGCACATCCTGGTGGGACCCAGGGGCTCTGTCCCTTCCCTGTCTCCCCACTGTCCCCTTTGTGCCTGCTGTCCCCAAGAGCCAATGCCACATCCAGCCCTTCCTGGTGGCAGGACAACCTCTCCAGGCTGATGGTGGCTTGTCCAAGGGGTACCAGAGCCAGGGCAGGAGGAGCCCAGGGGGTTCCCTGTTCCCCTCCCCATCCCCACATCCTCTCAGCCTCAATGGRGTGGGAACACAGGGACATCTCCAGGGGACATCCCCTCCAGCCTTACCAAGCAGCAGCAGCTTGACCGTCTTGGCCTCCTTATCCGCATCCTCCTGGAGCTTCTTCTCCAGCTCCTTGGACCTCTTGGCCATCTCCTTGTCCTCGGCGCTGGCCCCGCTCCCCATGGCTTCGTCCTCCTCCTCCTCCAATAACTCCACAAGCTCCTCTAGGTCCCCAGGCTTTTCCAGCTCTTCAAGGAGATAACACGCACACCTCGGGAACGAGGTGGGCACTGGGAGATGAACCAGAAATTCAAAAWAAGGTGAGCCAGGCACCCCACGCCTGATGTTGGGGTGTCCCAAGCCGGCAGCACTCTTCGGTGGGTCCTCGCTGCTGGCTGCCCCCCGCTCTCTCCCTTAATTCCCCATGGATAACCTGATTTTTTTTGACCGTGGGATTTGGGGACTTTTTATCTTGCCATGTGACCCAGGAAATCCAATTAGCCCAAGATGGCAAAGATTAGGGCTCAGGGAGAAAAAAAAAGGATGGAGCATCTCAGGGAGGTGGGCAGGGGGCTTTACATAAAGGGGGGCATCAGCGTGACACCCCCTGCCCGTGGGGATTGGTCCCCTGAGGTGACTTGGGAAGTGGGGATCATTTTGGGGGTCCCTCCTGTCCGTGGGCTGTGATCCCATTTTTGGGGGGCATTGAGGATGGGATCAGCCCCTGGTTGTGTGTGTCCCCCAGCCCTGGGTGCTCCAGAGCAGTGACAGGGGGACAGGGTGCTGGCAGGGGGGTGATGGCACCGGGGGATTCCTCCTGCAGGGAAAAGGGAGCTAATTACCCCGGGGTGGGTAACGAGGCCCCCTAATCCTGCCCCGCTGGGTGCCACCCTCCCGCTGCCTAAGCTCTTTAATGGGATCGTGGCTCAGCCTTCCTCCTCCTCCTCCTCCTCCTCCCGGGCTCAGCACCCCCCTCGCAGCCCATCCCCCAAACCTGGGGCACAGGTGGGTGCCTGCCCCTTTTCCTGCGAGGCTGCCTTTGGGTGGGCCCCGCAGGGGGAGCCTCGCCCCGGGGTGGGCTTTGGGACCCCCCCAAGTCCCGCAGGTCCCCGATGTTTGGGTTTCAGGTGTCCTAAATCCCCGATGTTTGGGTTTCAGGTGTCCTAAATCCCTGCACTTCACGGGGTCACTGGGGGCTCCATGTCCCCGCACCGGTGTCCCCACGTCCCACCGGGCGCGTACTCGCTGCCAGCGCCGTTGCTTGGGGACACTCTGTTCCTGCTGTCCCCGCGGACACAAAGCCCTTTCTGAGCCTCTAATGAACTCGGCGCTAATGAGGGGGGTCCAATTAAAATACCAGACACCACCCCCCCTCCCCGCGGCGTGCGGACAGTGCTGGGCAGGGGACATGGGTCAGGCTGGGGGTCCCCACTGTCCCCCGTGGCTGTTGTGGCACAGCGCTGGCCCTGGTGCGTGGTGTCACCGCGCTGTCTCTTCACCCCCTCGACAAGGGGTGGGGGGCACAGAGGGGGGTGGGTGACATTCCCTCCGCTCTGACAGCGGCTAAAAATACCCCCCCGCGCCGGTGGCAGCCTAGGGGACACTGGGGGCGCTCGGAGGGGACACAGCCCGACAGCCACCCAGAGCCACCCCGGCACCGGCAGCCCCGGCCCAGGTGGGGACACGCGGAGCGACACCCCCGGCACAGGTGACACTCCCGGCACAGGTGACACCCTCGGCACAGGTGACACCCCCGCGGCCGGGCTCTGCTTCTGGGGTAGTCCCCACTTTGGCTGGGGTCGAGCTGGGGGACTGGGGGGGCAGGGGCTCCTTGGGGACGTCCCCGGGGGGCTCAGGGCACCCCCAGCAGGGTGTGAGCCGGGGGGTGCTGCAGGAGTGCGAGTCCTTCTGTTGGGGTGCGGTGCCACATCTGGGGGGGGCTCAGCATTGCCCCATTTGGGGGGCACTGGCTGATTTCGGAGGTGCCTTTGCGGGTACAGTGTTTAACGGGGGGGGCACGGTCTGTGTTGGGGGCGCAGTGCCAGCCCTGGGGAGGGGGTGCCCATCCCGGGGGTGACGGTGCCCGCTGGGGGGGCACAGGGATTCCCGCTGGGATGGGGAAGAACGACCTCCTGTCTTTTTGGGGAGCAATGCCTGTGCGGGGGGGCAGTGTCCATACTGGGGGCACATAATGTCTACGTCGGGGGGGTTATCCTATTTTGGAAGCATCGCCGTCACTTTGGGGGGCTCCGCTCCCATCTCTCGCGGGGGCGCGATACGATGCCCGCTCGGGGGGGGACGTTAGGGCTGAACCGGGGGGTAACGACTGTCCCCGAGGAGGGGCTTGGGCTGTCCCGGGGGTCCCACGGAGCCGCCCGGAGCGGCTGTCCCGGGGAGCACACGCCTGTCCCGGGGCTGTCACGGCAGTCTGGGGGTCACGGCTGACCCCGCACGGGCACAGCGCGCTCCTCCGGGGGGTGTCACGTTTGTCCGGGGGGGGGTCACGGCTGGCCCAGGGCTGTCCCAGCCCCATCCCGTGTCTTGCCCCCCCACCCCAATCCTCCTCCTCCTCCTCCTCCTCGCCACATCCTCCGCCCGCCCCATCCTCTTCCTCGTGCCGGTTTCCGGCCGGGCCCCGCCGGGGACTTTGGTC